>CM041805.1:12455264-12642764 GCA_023376895.1 Aspiorhynchus laticeps
AAAGAAAATGGCACGATCTGGCTAAAGTTACAAGCTCTAATCTGATTGGCTGGTCTCTACAAAGTTGCCAAGAGTGATATGCAGAGCTGTTGCAAGCATAGTGCGAGGCCCAGTGCGAGTCAGTGTGAGCCAATGTAAAAATGATTGAGAGAAATCAAAGAAGTGCGAATTCCAGTGTGATGCTTCAGTTTTTTTTCCAACGCTATCTCACGACCAATTCCTTTATTTTTTACGAGGTGGCTAATTTGTATGAATTTGTACAACCTCACTCATACGATTTTATACATTTTCTGTGAGGGGTAGGTTTAGGAGCAGGGTTAGGGGTGGTCATTCGTACGAACTCCTACAAATTTGCCACCTTGTAAAATACGTACCATTTTTCACAAAACATACGAATTCGTACAACCTTGCTCAAATTTTTCATGAATTTGTCCATATTTTGAAATAAAAATATTATTTGTAATTAGTTCATTTATTATTTAAAAAGTTAATTTATTATTTAAAGATGTTTTTTTCTTTATTCCCTTACATTCCATTCTTTTTAATCCTGGACCTCGGTTAATTCACAATTCCTTTGTAAAATTCCACAAGGAGCACAAGGCCCTGTGCAGTTTTACTATTCACACAGCCACAGCGATGGTTCTGACTGAACGTTCTTGTGAGTTCACCTGGAAAATGTTCACCAGATGACAAAAGAAGCATTTGAAATATCATAATTTTCTTTTGTTTTCATTAAAATAAACAAATTCCCTCTCCAAATCTCATACCAGTGCCCTTTTGAATTCTTATTACCATAAAATAAATAAATAACTGCATGGACTATTTATAAATACATCTCAAAAATGTCAGTATTTATTTATTTATTTATGTAATAGAAAACAGATTTAGTTTGTAATACTTTCTTTTCATCATCTAATCCAGTGGTTCTCAAAGTGTGGTACGCGTACCACTAGTGGTACGTGAGCTTCCTCTAGTGGTACGCAGAGGAATCTCTGAATTAAATATAAATTAGGCCGCGTGTCCACCAAAAGCCGCTTTTCAACCGTAGGAACTTTACCGAGGAACTAGGGACTTTGGGCTGGTACTCATTATTACCGCAGGAACCAGGATCTAAATAAAGTTCCAGGTAAAAATTTCCCCTCAGAAAGTACCTGCTTGAGAGGTATTACTTTTTCAAAGGTCCGGAACGTTCGGATGCGGGACTTGGGCGCTGAACATGCTGATTGGTTGAGTTCAAGCAGCACTCAACCAACATATATTCGCTTTTTTTTATTATTACTGTCATTGTGTCATGAAATGTCGTTTTAAAAGTATTCCAGGCGAGAATGTAGTTGTTTAAAATTCAAATCTGCGGTTTATTTATAAAAACAGCGCCTATTTGAAAACGTGCGTCGCCAATTTCGGAGACGTGAGCTCCACGCGATCACCGGGAGCTCAGTGCTCATGTATCCCGAAGAGAGGAGCATAACCTCGGCTAATCCTTCTGACATTTGCCGCTGGCTCTGATGTCTCTGTAGTGGTTAAACATAAGATATAATTCGTTTTGGGTAACTCTAACAGGTAATCTTTGGTCTTTATTCTTTTGTTCTATTAATATGTTAAAATGAAAATGAAAACAGGCAATGTTTGATATAATATTTCGTTTCATTGTAATGTATGTACGTTCCCTGAACTACATTCTGTGGCTATTAATATGTTTAAATGAAAACGAAAAGAGGAAGTGGTGTTTGAGATATTTGGTCTGTAAATACAGTGAGGAAGATTGCAGCAGCCGAGGTGAGCTGACTGATGTTATCAAGTACGCTGCTCTTTGCAGAATTACTGGACTTGCGTCGTTCCGTCCGCGGGAGATCACACTCCTGAGTCTCGTGAAGTCTGAACTACCGAGGATGCAAGTCCGAGATTTGCGTACTTGGTATTAAGAAACGCGTGCAGACCTAACGTTACGTTACCAGACTATTTACCTAATCTTCTGGGTACTTTAGACCGCGATGGAAACGCAGACAGCAACAGGTCTGGGGGAAAATGTTCCTGGGACATATTGTTGTTACTTGCAGCTACACATACAGCCTTTGATATTGATTTATATTTTTAATCAAGTACTTTTTTATTTAAAAGTTAAATAAAAACTGTACTGTACTTAAATAAAGATTAAATGGAAATGTATTGTAGCTACTTAAGTTAAATAAATACTAAGTTACTGTACTTAAATGTTAAGTATGATACATTTTCATTTAATCTTTAAGTACAGTTTTTTTAACATTTAAGTACAGTACAGTTTTTATTTCACTTTTAGTGATATATTTTATATATATTATATTAATTTAATAATTATTATTTTTTATTTACCTGGAAGTAAACAGTGCAGTGTTAATGTTCAAACTGTATTTACAATGTTTTAAGAGGCTGACAATAATAAATATTCTTATTAGGAATAAAACTGACTCGTTTTTATTTTATTTTATTTTGTTAACTGTGCATAGTGCTACTGCATTTTAATATTGGTCATAATGGTGGTACGTGGAAAGCCAAATATTTTCTGAGGTGGTACTTGGTGTAAAAAGTTTGAGAACCACTGATCTAATCAGTTCTTGATAAGTGATAATTGTTGATCAGGTATACATTTCCCCCTATTTCATTCATTAATTGGCAGATTACAGAAGTGAATACCAACATGATCCCATGAGAAAACATAACTATTTTAAATGGTTGCAAATTTGTATGAATTTGAATTTGATTCGTACAAAAATATATTCAAACCTGTTAACATGCACCAGGACGCCAGCGCACTGAACACTCTTTGTTTCACACATTATATGAAAATGTATAAATTCATAGGAGTTCATCGCAAATTTACCAAAATGTTAAATATTTATTTAAATTTTTGATGGAACTCTATTTTATTTTAACCTGTAGGCCTCCAAGTGATTCTTTCACCTTTTAAATTTAGATTTGTATTTTTTTTTCCAAATATTCTGTTCAGCAGAAGAGGACCCCAACCATTTTGTATTTTGTCTATCAATATGTTGAATGTATGCTGAGCAGATAGACATCTTTGAGTGTGTGGATCAACAGACAGAGTGAATGGGCTCATGCTGAGTATATAGTGTGTGTGTGTGAGTGAGTGAGTATGTACTTGTGGGAGGAGTGGATGTGTCAGTGGATCGTAACGTAAGTAAATTAAAGTGTGTGATGTTTTGCTTAAGAGGGTTGTTGGCTGAGACTGGGTCACTTACTCTTATGATGTTGAATAAGCGCCACTGAGGCACAGCTTTGTGTGTTTGTTTCAGTGTTTTTTACTTTGCGGCCCATTTACGGCATTGCTGATTGAGCTTGAATGGGCAGCGCTGTGTGGAATCAGCTTGAGTAATGAACATTTATGCAGGAGTTCTTCTAAGCACGATTGGGATAATAAACAAAGAAGGGTGAGCGACGGAGAAAAGTGAAGATAATAGTTGATGTTGTATCACACATGATGAGCTAAATCAAAGAGGTTTTGACGGATGCTGATCAGATTATGTTATCAGCATGGTCTGGATGTCACAGATGTCACGGATGTCTCGCCCAGCCAAAAGCATGCAATCATTTCACATTGTTTAACATTATTCAGTTGCTATTTAAAATTGAAAACGTCTTAATTCAATCAAAATGTCTCTTCATTTAAATATATAGGCTTGTATAGATCCATAAATACATTAAAAAAAAAACTTCTGGTATGATGCCATGGGCAGATGCCCAGTAGACCTGTGAGTTAATCAGTTTATGATCTCAAGTGGCAATTAAAGTCCTGTTATCTTGATTAGCATAATTAGAGTCTCAAGATTTATACTTGTGAGTTGCAAGTGTCTTCTCTCAGCAGATGCACACATTTGACAGCATGTAGATGTGATTGAGTAACTGCAAGTATCTTGACATGCATTTTCCTCATCAAATGCAGCATGTGAGTCGGCTTTTTGATGCCACGGTCATGATGTTTTACATCATATGATCAGCTATGAATTCTCATCCCTAATCTGCTTTATTCTTGCTCTCTTTTTTTCATTTTGGGTTAACCCACTTTCTTTATACTGCTGTAAGCATCTGGCAAATGAGCCTATTCTGAGACAATGGCCTCTGCCTCCAATTAAAGCATTAAAGCCTAGTGAAGATTTACTGGGACAAGAGAGAAAGAGAGAGATGGAGATCAATATCTGGACAACAAACAAGAAAGAATGATTGAGGTGATTCAGTCAGGACTTGGTGTGGACTTTGCACTTTGAGGAATCTTTACAGCCGTTTCGGAAGCTCGCAGGTTCACGAGCCTCTGCATGTGACCGCCTGAGCATGTGACCACTGAACCTCTCCAGCATAGCCCGGGGAGCCCAGAAAAAATTGCATTGCTAATCAAAAGCTGGACAGCTCTGCAGCAGTCATAAAGTGTGCTGGTTCTGCCTGTTCACCTGCCTATCTGTGTTGTAAGGGCAGGTCGAGAGAAATTATGTGAGAATATAATCATTAGTGGTGTTTGTTCAAATTATGTTGAGTTTTGCCTGCCAGACAATGAAAAAATTTGTTGCAATGTGTTCTTTTCTTAGCCTTGATGATATGTAATACTGCATGTTGTCATAGTAGATTTAGTCAGATTTTCATGCTCTTTCAATCACATAAATTGTGCGTTTACATTCCATCTCCATTATCACAAAACCCTCGTCACACAACAAAAACAGCTCCGATCACGGCGTTCTCCATTCACCGATTATTGGCGTTTGTTGGCTGCTTCAGAGTTCCTGCTGCTGGTGCAAATGCAACCAGGAAAACCTCCCGAGGGAGAAATTGGTTCTCTAGGAACGACCTTGCTGGTTAGTTCCTAGAACTACGCTGTGCGAACCTTAAAAACCTTTAATTGAATAGTTATTAAAATAACCATTTTTTTCTTCACCCAAGGTTTAGTTCACCCAAAAATGAAAATTCGTTGAGTGTGAGGAAAACATGGACAAATTTTCATTTTTGGGTGAACTAACCCTTTAATGTGAAGAAAATTTTCAACCTGATCTCATGAGAAAAAAAGCAACTATTTTACAAGCTATTATGTATGAATTTGTACGATTTGATTCTTCAAATTCATAAAAAAAAAAAAAAAAAAAGCATTGAGGTCGACCCCTAAACCCAACCACCAGTGGGGCATAAGGAGATAGCTTAATATAGTTACAAATTGCCATGAGATTGTGTTGACATTTTAATGATCTAATCAACTTTTTCCACTATAAAAAAACTTCACTGTATTGGAAAGGTTCTTTGGAAGTTAAAAGTTCTTCATGGAACCATTGATGTCATTAAACACTCTTAAAGGTTCTTTATTGGCGTTGATGGTTCCATGAAGAATCTTTAACATCCATGGAAGCTTTCCCCTGCACAAAATATTATTTAAAGTGGAAAGGGGCTCTTCAGATTATTAAAATTCTTTATACTGAGAAAAAATGGTTATTTTAAGAACGGTTTTCTTGTACGGGTCTTTGGGGAACCAAAAGGGTTCTTCTATGTCATCACTATGAAAGACCAGTTGGAATATTTAGAGTGAAGAACAATAAGAGTGTAGTAGGGATGGAACGATACACCTACCTCCCGATTCGATACTATCACGATACTTGGGTGCCGATACGATATGTATTGCGATTTTTTTTTTAAAGAATTTCGATTCTACAAGTATTGCGATTCGATATTGCTATGTGTTGCGATTTTTGTTTTTAACTCTAGACCATGGGAAAAAGTTGAATGATACACTTAATATACAGACTGCCACAATTAAAAAAAAACACACATCTTAGCAGTCACTGTTGTGATTCGATATTACAATTTATTGTGATTTTTTTTTGCTTATTAAAGACTAGACAATGGAAAATAGTTAATTATACCCTTAAAATAGACTCTATATGATGAGTAATATTAACAAAAGCAATACATCACATCTTTCTAAACTTTTTTTTTCAGGAGCATACACATACACAGTGTATAATTAAAGTAAACCAATCGATTTTTGAATCGTTTAAAAAAGAATCGCGATAGTTAGGTGAATCGATTTTTTTCTCCCACCCCTAGAGTGTAGCATTGTGGGTGATGAATTTTGCACCACACACATTGGTCTGTATAAATGTTAAATTTATCTGTGTTAGGTTTTTCAAATGGATTTCTGGAATTGAAGCCGCAGTTAATTTGTATGCATATATGTGTTTGTTGTAGACTGCTAATTTGATCAGCAGTGGTGCACATTCCCCTTGAACGTGGATTTAATTTGAAGTGAATCAGAATTCACTGGAGTTCAAATCTATCTTTTTGTTTGGCTATAAATAGCTGCTTGACTTCTTTGTCACAATTGGGTCGAAGGAAGTTAAAAATACAAGAATGTCCCAGAAGAGCCGACAGATCAAGTGCCAAACAGTGCGCAGGACGTCAGAGCACTAGAGCTGCATGGACGGAGTGGCAGTATTTGTTCAGCTCAGAAAAACAAGACTAATGCACTTCATCTAGAATGTCACTAAAAGTCTAGACAGTCTATATCTAGAGTCTATATTGCTTCTTTTCAATAAGCTTTCTTTCAAAGCTATATATATATATATCAACTTGAGCTTCCTTGACATTTCAGATTCTGTCGACAAAGCGAAATGTACACACGTGTTGATTTGCGTGTGATTCCGTGAGCACCTATAGGCAAGTGTGCACACATTAACCTCAACATGTTTAGTATTCCATGCCGGTTGTTTCCTGACACTCACGGCTGCCGCAGCCTTTCTCCTAGCGGATTTCCGACCGGCAGAGGCGTCACCATGGAGACAGACATGATGTCAGCCCGGTGGCATTGCTGATTATTGAAGGATGAAGTTCCACAACATGCAGTGTTTTTTAGACTTAGAGTGACTTGCGTGTGTGTTGAGCAGGAATCTGTTCAACAAAATAGACCAGTTTGTTGTTCAAACGCTTGTTTGATTAAATGATCTGGGCATGATACCAACTCTGAGAAAGGGTGACCAACCAAACAATCATTCCTCTTTATGTTTGCGTATTTATTTATGCATAAGCAAATGTGCTTGTATGTGAATGCACAAGTGTCATGAAACCCCACATTTCTGCAAGACAGTTCACACCATGGTTTCGAATAAAGGGAAGGGAGAGATAACACAACTCTCTATGCTCCATTCATAGCAAAAGGTCACGTGGTGTCATGAATAATCATGAGACAGCGCCTTCTCATTGGCTAAAGCCACACAGTCTAATAATTATGAGACAATAACCATTATAAACTATAGGCTAGTACATCAAAACATCACATTCTTGTGGCATTGATTTAAATATTCCAGGTTCAGTACAAGCCGAAATGTGAAGCTGATGAATGAATTATGCATTTATATAGCGCTTTATTGTGTATTGCTCTACACCCAAAGCACTTTACAATCATGAGGGGGTCTCTCCTCAACCACCACCAGTGTGCAGCATCCACCTGGATGATGCGACGGCAGCCACAGTACAACGTCACAAGTGCGCTCACCACACACCAGCTACAGGTAGGGTGACCACCCGGCCCGCATTTTGCGGGACAGTCACGAAACTTTGCTTTGTCCCGCAAGACGTAAGCTGCGTCCCGCATTTCAATTATGTATTCTGTTTTTTTTTTTTATCCCAGAAATTTAAAAAACAAAATAATAAATACATTAAAAACTGTGACTGGCATTTAAAAATCATTTTGCGCAGCTGTAAAAATAACCAACCGATGCAGTCGTGTTTCTGTAGCTCAGTGATAGAGCATTGCGTTAGCAGCGCAAAAGGTCGTGGGTTCAATTCCCAGGGAACACACATACTGATTAAAAAAAAAATGTATAGCCTGAATGCACTGTAAGTCGCTTTGGATAAAAGCGTCTGCTAAATGCATAAATGTAAATGCAGTCATAGAGCTTTTTTCCCGCTGATGAGGACTGTGTGGACGGTGCAATGGATGTGTGGACCTCATCAAGTGCTCGAGCACCACCGACGGAAATGGTCGAGAGCACACGGAAAAACACGATATTCTCCTTTCATTTAAAAAAAAAAATAGATTGCAGCTTTCAGACACGACTTTCTTCTCTTTTTAATAGTTCGTTTGAGGTGGTTTCTATGGCGCTATTTTAATGACAAGTGTCCAGAGCGCATTATTGTAATGCGAGAGCGCAACAAATGTATCCGCTCGCAGGATTCTCTTCAAGAATCAGATCTATTGCCAGCTGGTCACCCTAGCTACAGGTGGAGAGGAGAGAGACTGATGGAGCCAATTCAATGAATGAGGATTATTAGGACACCATGATTGAAAAAGGCCAGTGGAGGAAATTTGGCCAGGACACCAGGGTAACACCCCTACTCTTTTACGAGAAGGGCCATGGATTTTTTATGACCACAGAGAGTCAGGACCTCGGCTTAACATCTCATCCGAAGGACAGTGCTTGATGACAGTATAGTGTCCCCATCACTATACTGGGGCATTAGGACCCACACAGACCACAGGGTGAGCACCCCCTGCTGGCCTCACTAACGCCTCGTCCAATAGCAACCTAGTTTTCCCAGGAGGTCTCCATCCATGTACTGACCAGGCTCAACCCTGCTTAGCTTCAGTGGGCAACCAGTCTTGGGCTGCAGGGTGATATGGCTGATAACTATATAAAAGCACTTTCATTATTATTAAAATATTAGGGGCCAGTGTCCAGCAGAATTTAGCTCCAACCAAATCCAAGACATTTGTCTGAGAGTTTCTAGTGAGTATGAAGACCTAGAATTGTTGGTTCAGGTTATGTTTAATTAGGGTTGGAGCTAAACTCTGCAGAACAGTGGCACTCCATGAATGAATTTGGACACCCCTGACTTATACTGAACCCAGAATATTTCTATCAAGCATGTAAGTTAGTACATTTACATTTACATTTACATTTATGCATTTAGCAGACGCTTTTATCCAAAGCGACTTACAGCGCATTCAGGCTATACATGTTTTATCACTATGTGTGTTCCCTGGGAATCGAACCCACAACCTTTTGCGCTGCTAACGCAATGCTCTACCACTGAGCCACAGGAACACCTGGGCTCTTAGTAATAATAGTCCAAAATATCCCTAAATTGCTTTTCTCTTAAAATTAAATAAATTGGTTGCTATCACCATTTTCCATCCTATACAACACTTACAAATCTGTCAACATTTCAAAAATGCCTTGCAGTGTTTCACGACCCTTTCTTGACATCATGCAACACTTTTCCTGCCATATCCCTCTGAAGTTCAACCTCTAATTCCCCTCAAATTACGTCTTCCTGTCTTCCAGCTTTGTCAAGCCCACGTCTGACACATTTTTTCTTCCTTATGTAAAAATAGCTAGTAGTGTGACATTAAATACACTGACATTTAAAAACGAACAGTATTTAAAATGTGTCTTGGACCCTTGTTGCATAAGTGCCGGGTGTTATTATTACATAACATGGATGAATTCCTCACAAAATTTGTGCTAGTGTCTCAGCAAACACAACTGGAATTAATTAGAGTGCTGAGTGGCTTATTACAGTGTTGTAACATGCTTATAACACACATATTACTATGTTGTAAACATGCCTTTAATTGTTTTCCGTTACGTTTGGTTTCCTGGAAATAGCCTGTTATTCTCTGGGCTCTTGTGAATGATCCCTGCTTGTTTTGTTTCTCAGCTCACGTAGCTGCGTACTTCTGAATGCAAGGACAGTTTACCATGTCTCTGCCCTCTCTCGCCCTGTCTCTAGAACTTTCTTCAGAGAATTGAACAGGCTGTCGACCCAGCATGAGGAAAACAATACATGGCCCTCAACTCTTTTTTTTTTTTTGGCTCTCTTTTTCCTTTCTCCTTATTCTGCATTCTTTTTTAGCTCTCTAAACTTAACATCACTTTTTGTTACGCTCTACTTTTAATTCAGCAGTTAGATTTAGTTTTCTAAAAGAGCCACTTCCTCCAATTATTTATATGTGGTATAAAACGTATATAACGTTCCTCAAGACACCCTCACACATGGTTACGTTTAAGGCCTCTAAAAGTAAATTACCGTAAGTAACGTAAATTATTAAATAACCATGCTTGACCAATATGGACTTCATTGACCAATATTGGTAATGTGCCTGATATATATATATATATTGCATAATATATGTGTGTACTGTGTATATTTATTATGTATAGATAAATACAAACACATGCATATATTTAAGAAAAATATGTTATGTTTATGTATTAAATATATTTATATATATATATATATAAATATATAAATGTATGTACATGTAAATATTTTCCAAATATATACTGTATGTATGTGTATTTATGTATACATAATAAATAAACTAAGTACACATACATATATTATGTAAACAAAAACTTTTATTTTGGATGTGATTATTCGCGATTAATCGTTTGACAGCACACACACATATATATATATATATATATATATATATATATATATATATATATATGATTTTTTTATGAATAAATATTTTGTAGTTATACAAGATTCCTGTTTATATACAGTAGTAGCACTGAAATTGTATAACTCATCTCCTGAATTGTGAACGTCTGACTCCCATTACAATTCATAAAAAAAAACAATGCACTCACTTCCTCCAAATAGTGCTATTTTCCCCTGTTTTTCAATATTTTCTGCTCTGCCATTTTGAATTTAAAAACAGAGGGAAGAGATATAAAAGGCTTTTTGACATTGATTTGTTTTGCAGCTAGCTGGATTGAAGTTCTCAGCCACTGCACTGACAAAGTTGACATGTGTCTAAAAGGCTCTTGAGAGGGTAGCTAGGCTTTAGTAATAGATCACCTGAACATTCATTATCGACAGGAAGTTGAAGGAGGTGTGGGCTTTTAATGGCAAGAGAGTGAGCGTGTTTTTCTGTTGCTTGTCTTTATCGTTTTGTTGTGCTGCTGCTTAGAGCTTGCTTCAAGGTTACTGTCTTTACAAAAGAGACAAATGCATTTATATGCACTCAACACAGAGTTCTGATCACGAGTAACATGTTCTGGCCATGTTTATAGGTGTTATATTTGGATTTGATACAATCATCCAGTTCATTCGAAATCCATCTCTGTATTGGTTTTCAAAGCTGCTTATAGAAATGCTTCGTTGATTCTGTTGTTTCAACCCAGGAACAGAGTTTGGTTACAACACACACTAATGGTGTTTGTGGTCAGTCACATTAAATTTGGTGCAATGAGTCACTACACAAATGATATGAGGTTTGATAAGGAGGATGAAATTCCCTAAATTACAACTTATATGTCGTGTGTGACTCATATGTATGACTCAGGTTTTTGATGTCTTTGAACACCAAATATGCTTATGCTCTTGGGACCCCCTTATTAAAATAAAAGGGCAGAATACATTTTCATAGCTGCTGTCATTTTGCTAAGGCAATTATATAAAAATAGTATATATATAGTATTTATGATACAGTATGTACACAACCATTCAAATGTTTTGTATGGTAAGAGTTTTTAATCTTATGCTCACCAAGGAATCCTTTATTTGATGAAAAATTCAATAAAAACAGTACTATTGTGAAATATTATTGCATTTTAAGACTGTTCTCTGTTTTAATATTTTAAAATGTAATTTATTCTTGTGATGGCGAAGCAGAATTTTACTCCAGTCTTCAGTGTCACATAACCTTTCAGAAATAATTCTAATATGCTGATTTGGTGCTCAAGAAACCTGACTTATTATTATCAATGTTGAAAACAATTGTGATGCTTAATTTTTTGTTTTTTGTGGAAACCATGATTTTATTTTTTCTTTCCAGATTCTTTGATTATTATTACAGTAAATATATTCAGTTAATATCTTAAAATGACTTTTTCTCAAATATTTTGCAGACCAAAGTGGTGCTTGGCAGATATGAACTGTGTACTTGTTGTACAGAAACAGCTGCAAGAAATTACCCTCTTTGTGTTTGGAATGATTTTGAGAATTTGTAGTTTTAGTGAACTATCCCTTTAACTTCTTTAAAAAGATCATGACACATTACTCACATAAAATTACTAACATACTACTTAAAATGTGAAACTTACATTAGGGTAGACCATTTAAGAAGAGTTGAAGGGTGTGTGTGTTAAGCCCCTGTCTTGCAGGTGCAGCTCCAGTAGTGTCTGGCTGTATGAGTGAGCGCAGCTCTCTGTAATGCTAATAAGAACATCAGACAGGCTGATCACCCCCCCGCCTGCTCTCTACACAGGAGCTTCTCACACCACTGCACACACAGCTGAACCACTGAGACACTGAGAGAGAGAAAGAAGCTTGAATTCAACTGAGAAAGGAGAGATAAAGGCAGACGAGAGGAGATTTGAATGACTGAACTGTATGGAAGAGAGAGAGTGGGAGAGAGAAAGCAAGAAAGCAGGAATGAAATGTGAAGACAAAAAAAACACTTTATTTAAAAGAATAGTTCTCCTAAAAATAAACATTCGATAATCACCATCATGTCACTCATTCATTTTGGTCAGTTTGTCTACTTTAACTGTATTAGATGTATTTTATATGTTATTGATGATAACATGATGTAAATTGTGACAATTTGTATTGCAATGTGTATTGTATGATGAGGTATTTGGCGATACCCAGCACTAATATTTATGTGTATGGACTTTTTACTGCCAATAGCTGTGAGCATGTACGATATGCTGTTGCTGCATGAATAGGGATGCATAAAGCCAGTAGAGCTCTAGACAGGTGGAGCTGGGGGAGGTGGAGGGTTTCAGAGAAGCTCTGATAGTATGCTATTGGACAGCAAACACTATTTGAGCCAGACTATTTAAATGTTCTCAAGCTCTCATTTGCTTCAGAATCAGCAGATGCCAAACAGCTTGTGCCATGTAGTAAATGATTGCTAGCAGATTGCATGTAAAGGACCTTAGCCTTTGCCATGCAGAGTTAGATTGAACTAGCTATTTAACCCCGGAACAGGCAATACACAATGTATTTCTGTTTGTTTTTGTGCTAGTCACTTGAAATATTGGTCTATCGCATTAGTCTAATCTGCTATTCAATCTCTTTTTCTTGTTTTGGGGTTACTTGTTCTTTCTTATATACTAGATAAAGCCATGATGGAGCATCCATATGAAGGAAAACATTTTTGGAAAGTTGGGTCCATTTTAAATTTATACTGTGCTAAATTAACCACCTTCCACTCTGAAATATAGAGTCAGGTGGAAAAGTGAACAAAGAAGGCTAAAGACAAAACCCTGAGATCTTGGAGCATATTGTGAAAGTGGGTTGTTGAACAACGTGATGCTGACTTGCTCCTGCAGGCCTCTGTGGTGCCCTCAGCAGGATACTTGACTCTAAAGTCAAGATCTCTCACAGTCAACAGCACGAGCGGCCCTGGAGAGCAGCCACGGTCAGAGGGGCACTTATGCACTGCCAAGTATTCTTGACTATCAGAGGGAAGGAGAGGAGAGGGGTAAAGAGTGAGGCAGAGGACAGAGCAAAATAAAAAGAGGGAGGAAACAGGAAAGCGGAAGAGTGGAGTTTCTGCAGTGGGACCTTAAGGCACTAGATTAACTGGCACTTTTTGTGAATTGGGTAGAAAAATGGACTGAAACTCTTAAAAATGAAGGTTTTTAAATGAAAATGAAAAAGGCCAGCAAAATGAGACATTTAACCTGTAGAAAATGTTGATTTCCAACCTCAAGTCTTTAATAGTAAGTGTTTATATTATGTTGTTTGACTTTACATTTATTGAGCAGACTTGCTATTTGTGCAAGTTATGTTTAAATTTAGTTTACATTTTTGTGGATCTGTTTCACACACTTAACATCACATCTTATGTAGAAAATGTATAAATTTCACAGAAAAATCTATGTATGTAAATATATTAGGGCTGGGCAAGTTAACACGTTATTATCGCGTTAACGCATTAATTGATTAACAATTAATTTTTTACAACAATTATTGCGACAATTATTTTATTGTGCATTAACGCAGTTTTTTTATTATTATGAATGTCCGTTGCTCACTGACTCTGAATACACATAAAGACAAACCATGGGTCACAGGAGGGGTGGGATGTTGATAAATACTAGGGATGTGACGAGATCTCATGGCACGAGATCTAGCGAGATCTGATGTGTCTCGCGAGATCCGACTGGTCTGACGATATCCTCGCAAAATATTTTTAGAATGTTCACATTAGAGCTGCACCATTAATCGTTACCCACGCGATCTTCTTCTTGAATGACAACGATTCAGCTATGTCTATTTAGACAGTTTCACATCGTGAGTGTCAGTGGAGCATGAGAAGCAGGTTTTGTCGCTGCCCCTGTAGATGAATCAGAGGGTCGCCATCATCACGCTTCCGATGTGAACGCTGTCATTCACTGATATGGGCGGCGACAAAACACGCGCTGCTCAAGCTCCACTGACACTCGTGATGTGAAACAGGTGTTAAAGACATTCAAATCTACATTCATGCTGCTGCTGATCCAGAAAGAGCAACACAAATAGTCTTTTCAACCACACATCATTATTTCTGTGTTACAGACATTAAAATTACAAAAGTACTGGGATAAAAGTTTATAGTTTGGGTATGAACACTTATTGTCTACAGTAGCGATCAAAACGAAAGTATCTTAACACTTGTATTGTAACGCTTATCTTCCGCCAGGAGGTGGCGACAACCCGTTTAAAAAATGTATTTGACATTGAATCATTCATTCAGGAGATTCCAATAATGAACTGAGACACTGACTCCTTCATTGATTTTTTTTTTTGTTCAAATGAATATATATATTTTTATATGAACATATTTTTATATGAAGCAATGAACATTTTTGTCATGTCAGAACCACTAGTAAATTACGTCATTTTGTGAGAGACTTGTGATCTCCAATTTATAAAAAAAAAAATTGTGATTCTCAATTTATCCAGAATTTAGCCTACATGTTGTTTATTACTGCATATAATTCATTTAAAGTTTAATTTCATAAAGTATAAGTTGATTTCAAAATGCACCTACATTTTTTGCATTTTGTGTTTTCCCTATGTATTTCATCATTGAGGATTAAAAAAAAAAAGGCTAAAAATCTTGTCTCGTCTCGTTCTCGTGAACCCAGTCTCGTTTCTCGTCTCGTCTCATGGGATAAGTGTCTCGTCACACCCCTAATAAATACTGGCTTGGGATGAGCGTCATCACGTGTCTTAGCCAATGAGAGCATTTGGGGTGGGCCTAAGACTGCAGCAGCGCTCACATGGATGCTCCCGATAAAATTATTTAGGTTAAGCTTTCAGACACGACTTTCTTCTCTTTTTAATAGTTCGTTTGAGGTGGTTTCTATGGCGCTATTTTAATGACAAGTGTCCAGAGCGCATTATTGTAATGCGAGAGCGCAACAAATGTATCCGCTCGCAGGATTCTCTTCAAGAATCAGATCTATTGCCAGCTGGTCACCCTAGCTACAGGTGGAGAGGAGAGAGACTGATGGAGCCAATTCAATGAATGAGGATTATTAGGACACCATGATTGAAAAAGGCCAGTGGAGGAAATTTGGCCAGGACACCAGGGTAACACCCCTACTCTTTTACGAGAAGGGCCATGGATTTTTTATGACCACAGAGAGTCAGGACCTCGGCTTAACATCTCATCCGAAGGACAGTGCTTGATGACAGTATAGTGTCCCCATCACTATACTGGGGCATTAGGACCCACACAGACCACAGGGTGAGCACCCCCTGCTGGCCTCACTAACGCCTCGTCCAATAGCAACCTAGTTTTCCCAGGAGGTCTCCATCCATGTACTGACCAGGCTCAACCCTGCTTAGCTTCAGTGGGCAACCAGTCTTGGGCTGCAGGGTGATATGGCTGATAACTATATAAAAGCACTTTCATTATTATTAAAATATTAGGGGCCAGTGTCCAGCAGAATTTAGCTCCAACCAAATCCAAGACATTTGTCTGAGAGTTTCTAGTGAGTATGAAGACCTAGAATTGTTGGTTCAGGTTATGTTTAATTAGGGTTGGAGCTAAACTCTGCAGAACAGTGGCACTCCATGAATGAATTTGGACACCCCTGACTTATACTGAACCCAGAATATTTCTATCAAGCATGTAAGTTAGTACATTTACATTTACATTTACATTTATGCATTTAGCAGACGCTTTTATCCAAAGCGACTTACAGCGCATTCAGGCTATACATGTTTTATCACTATGTGTGTTCCCTGGGAATCGAACCCACAACCTTTTGCGCTGCTAACGCAATGCTCTACCACTGAGCCACAGGAACACCTGGGCTCTTAGTAATAATAGTCCAAAATATCCCTAAATTGCTTTTCTCTTAAAATTAAATAAATTGGTTGCTATCACCATTTTCCATCCTATACAACACTTACAAATCTGTCAACATTTCAAAAATGCCTTGCAGTGTTTCACGACCCTTTCTTGACATCATGCAACACTTTTCCTGCCATATCCCTCTGAAGTTCAACCTCTAATTCCCCTCAAATTACGTCTTCCTGTCTTCCAGCTTTGTCAAGCCCACGTCTGACACATTTTTTCTTCCTTATGTAAAAATAGCTAGTAGTGTGACATTAAATACACTGACATTTAAAAACGAACAGTATTTAAAATGTGTCTTGGACCCTTGTTGCATAAGTGCCGGGTGTTATTATTACATAACATGGATGAATTCCTCACAAAATTTGTGCTAGTGTCTCAGCAAACACAACTGGAATTAATTAGAGTGCTGAGTGGCTTATTACAGTGTTGTAACATGCTTATAACACACATATTACTATGTTGTAAACATGCCTTTAATTGTTTTCCGTTACGTTTGGTTTCCTGGAAATAGCCTGTTATTCTCTGGGCTCTTGTGAATGATCCCTGCTTGTTTTGTTTCTCAGCTCACGTAGCTGCGTACTTCTGAATGCAAGGACAGTTTACCATGTCTCTGCCCTCTCTCGCCCTGTCTCTAGAACTTTCTTCAGAGAATTGAACAGGCTGTCGACCCAGCATGAGGAAAACAATACATGGCCATCAACTCTTTTTTTTTTTTGGCTCTCTTTTTCCTTTCTCCTTATTCTGCATCCTTTTTTAGCTCTCTAAACTTAACATCACTTTTTGTTACGCTCTACTTTTAATTCAGCAGTTAGATTTAGTTTTCTAAAAGAGCCACTTCCTCCAATTATTTATATGTGGTATAAAACGTATATAACGTTCCTCAAGACACCCTCACACATGGTTACGTTTAAGGCCTCTAAAAGTAAATTACCGTAAGTAACGTAAATTATTAAATAACCATGCTTGACCAATATGGACTTCATTGACCAATATTGGTAATGTGCCTGATATATATATATATATTGCATAATATATGTGTGTACTGTGTATATTTATTATGTATAGATAAATACAAACACATGCATATATTTAAGAAAAATATGTTATGTTTATGTATTAAATATATTTATATATATATATATATAAATATATAAATGTATGTACATGTAAATATTTTCCAAATATATACTGTATGTATGTGTATTTATGTATACATAATAAATAAACTAAGTACACATACATATATTATGTAAACAAAAACTTTTATTTTGGATGTGATTATTCGCGATTAATCGTTTGACAGCACACACACATATATATATATATATATATATATATATATATATATATATATATATGATTTTTTTATGAATAAATATTTTGTAGTTATACAAGATTCCTGTTTATATACAGTAGTAGCACTGAAATTGTATAACTCATCTCCTGAATTGTGAACGTCTGACTCCCATTACAATTCATAAAAAAAAACAATGCACTCACTTCCTCTCTCCAGGTGTTCCAAATAGTGCTATTTTCCCCTGTTTTTCAATATTTTCTGCTCTGCCATTTTGAATTTAAAAACAGAGGGAAGAGATATAAAAGGCTTTTTGACATTGATTTGTTTTGCAGCTAGCTGGATTGAAGTTCTCAGCCACTGCACTGACAAAGTTGACATGTGTCTAAAAGGCTCTTGAGAGGGTAGCTAGGCTTTAGTAATAGATCACCTGAACATTCATTATCGACAGGAAGTTGAAGGAGGTGTGGGCTTTTAATGGCAAGAGAGTGAGCGTGTTTTTCTGTTGCTTGTCTTTATCGTTTTGTTGTGCTGCTGCTTAGAGCTTGCTTCAAGGTTACTGTCTTTACAAAAGAGACAAATGCATTTATATGCACTCAACACAGAGTTCTGATCACGAGTAACATGTTCTGGCCATGTTTATAGGTGTTATATTTGGATTTGATACAATCATCCAGTTCATTCGAAATCCATCTCTGTATTGGTTTTCAAAGCTGCTTATAGAAATGCTTCGTTGATTCTGTTGTTTCAACCCAGGAACAGAGTTTGGTTACAACACACACTAATGGTGTTTGTGGTCAGTCACATTAAATTTGGTGCAATGAGTCACTACACAAATGATATGAGGTTTGATAAGGAGGATGAAATTCCCTAAATTACAACTTATATGTCGTGTGTGACTCATATGTATGACTCAGGTTTTTGATGTCTTTGAACACCAAATATGCTTATGCTCTTGGGACCCCCTTATTAAAATAAAAGGGCAGAATACATTTTCATAGCTGCTGTCATTTTGCTAAGGCAATTATATAAAAATAGTATATATATAGTATTTATGATACAGTATGTACACAACCATTCAAATGTTTTGTATGGTAAGAGTTTTTAATCTTATGCTCACCAAGGAATCCTTTATTTGATGAAAAATTCAATAAAAACAGTACTATTGTGAAATATTATTGCATTTTAAGACTGTTCTCTGTTTTAATATTTTAAAATGTAATTTATTCTTGTGATGGCGAAGCAGAATTTTACTCCAGTCTTCAGTGTCACATAACCTTTCAGAAATAATTCTAATATGCTGATTTGGTGCTCAAGAAACCTGACTTATTATTATCAATGTTGAAAACAATTGTGATGCTTAATTTTTTGTTTTTTGTGGAAACCATGATTTTATTTTTTCTTTCCAGATTCTTTGATTATTATTACAGTAAATATATTCAGTTAATATCTTAAAATGACTTTTTCTCAAATATTTTGCAGACCAAAGTGGTGCTTGGCAGATATGAACTGTGTACTTGTTGTACAGAAACAGCTGCAAGAAATTACCCTCTTTGTGTTTGGAATGATTTTGAGAATTTGTAGTTTTAGTGAACTATCCCTTTAACTTCTTTAAAAAGATCATGACACATTACTCACATAAAATTACTAACATACTACTTAAAATGTGAAACTTACATTAGGGTAGACCATTTAAGAAGAGTTGAAGGGTGTGTGTGTTAAGCCCCTGTCTTGCAGGTGCAGCTCCAGTAGTGTCTGGCTGTATGAGTGAGCGCAGCTCTCTGTAATGCTAATAAGAACATCAGACAGGCTGATCACCCCCCCGCCTGCTCTCTACACAGGAGCTTCTCACACCACTGCACACACAGCTGAACCACTGAGACACTGAGAGAGAGAAAGAAGCTTGAATTCAACTGAGAAAGGAGAGATAAAGGCAGACGAGAGGAGATTTGAATGACTGAACTGTATGGAAGAGAGAGAGTGGGAGAGAGAAAGCAAGAAAGCAGGAATGAAATGTGAAGACAAAAAAAACACTTTATTTAAAAGAATAGTTCTCCTAAAAATAAACATTCGATAATCACCATCATGTCACTCATTCATTTTGGTCAGTTTGTCTACTTTAACTGTATTAGATGTATTTTATATGTTATTGATGATAACATGATGTAAATTGTGACAATTTGTATTGCAATGTGTATTGTATGATGAGGTATTTGGCGATACCCAGCACTAATATTTATGTGTATGGACTTTTTACTGCCAATAGCTGTGAGCATGTACGATATGCTGTTGCTGCATGAATAGGGATGCATAAAGCCAGTAGAGCTCTAGACAGGTGGAGCTGGGGGAGGTGGAGGGTTTCAGAGAAGCTCTGATAGTATGCTATTGGACAGCAAACACTATTTGAGCCAGACTATTTAAATGTTCTCAAGCTCTCATTTGCTTCAGAATCAGCAGATGCCAAACAGCTTGTGCCATGTAGTAAATGATTGCTAGCAGATTGCATGTAAAGGACCTTAGCCTTTGCCATGCAGAGTTAGATTGAACTAGCTATTTAACCCCGGAACAGGCAATACACAATGTATTTCTGTTTGTTTTTGTGCTAGTCACTTGAAATATTGGTCTATCGCATTAGTCTAATCTGCTATTCAATCTCTTTTTCTTGTTTTGGGGTTACTTGTTCTTTCTTATATACTAGATAAAGCCATGATGGAGCATCCATATGAAGGAAAACATTTTTGGAAAGTTGGGTCCATTTTAAATTTATACTGTGCTAAATTAACCACCTTCCACTCTGAAATATAGAGTCAGGTGGAAAAGTGAACAAAGAAGGCTAAAGACAAAACCCTGAGATCTTGGAGCATATTGTGAAAGTGGGTTGTTGAACAACGTGATGCTGACTTGCTCCTGCAGGCCTCTGTGGTGCCCTCAGCAGGATACTTGACTCTAAAGTCAAGATCTCTCACAGTCAACAGCACGAGCGGCCCTGGAGAGCAGCCACGGTCAGAGGGGCACTTATGCACTGCCAAGTATTCTTGACTATCAGAGGGAAGGAGAGGAGAGGGGTAAAGAGTGAGGCAGAGGACAGAGCAAAATAAAAAGAGGGAGGAAACAGGAAAGCGGAAGAGTGGAGTTTCTGCAGTGGGACCTTAAGGCACTAGATTAACTGGCACTTTTTGTGAATTGGGTAGAAAAATGGACTGAAACTCTTAAAAATGAAGGTTTTTAAATGAAAATGAAAAAGGCCAGCAAAATGAGACATTTAACCTGTAGAAAATGTTGATTTCCAACCTCAAGTCTTTAATAGTAAGTGTTTATATTATGTTGTTTGACTTTACATTTATTGAGCAGACTTGCTATTTGTGCAAGTTATGTTTAAATTTAGTTTACATTTTTGTGGATCTGTTTCACACACTTAACATCACATCTTATGTAGAAAATGTATAAATTTCACAGAAAAATCTATGTATGTAAATATATTAGGGCTGGGCAAGTTAACACGTTATTATCGCGTTAACGCATTAATTGATTAACAATTAATTTTTTACAACAATTATTGCGACAATTATTTTATTGTGCATTAACGCAGTTTTTTTATTATTATGAATGTCCGTTGCTCACTGACTCTGAATACACATAAAGACAAACCATGGGTCACAGGAGGGGTGGGATGTTGATAAATACTAGGGATGTGACGAGATCTCATGGCACGAGATCTAGCGAGATCTGATGTGTCTCGCGAGATCCGACTGGTCTGACGATATCCTCGCAAAATATTTTTAGAATGTTCACATTAGAGCTGCACCATTAATCGTTACCCACGCGATCTTCTTCTTGAATGACAACGATTCAGCTATGTCTATTTAGACAGTTTCACATCGTGAGTGTCAGTGGAGCATGAGAAGCAGGTTTTGTCGCTGCCCCTGTAGATGAATCAGAGGGTCGCCATCATCACGCTTCCGATGTGAACGCTGTCATTCACTGATATGGGCGGCGACAAAACACGCGCTGCTCAAGCTCCACTGACACTCGTGATGTGAAACAGGTGTTAAAGACATTCAAATCTACATTCATGCTGCTGCTGATCCAGAAAGAGCAACACAAATAGTCTTTTCAACCACACATCATTATTTCTGTGTTACAGACATTAAAATTACAAAAGTACTGGGATAAAAGTTTATAGTTTGGGTATGAACACTTATTGTCTACAGTAGCGATCAAAACGAAAGTATCTTAACACTTGTATTGTAACGCTTATCTTCCGCCAGGAGGTGGCGACAACCCGTTTAAAAAATGTATTTGACATTGAATCATTCATTCAGGAGATTCCAATAATGAACTGAGACACTGACTCCTTCATTGATTTTTTTTTTTGTTCAAATGAATATATATATTTTTATATGAACATATTTTTATATGAAGCAATGAACATTTTTGTCATGTCAGAACCACTAGTAAATTACGTCATTTTGTGAGAGACTTGTGATCTCCAATTTATAAAAAAAAAATTGTGATTCTCAATTTATCCAGAATTTAGCCTACATGTTGTTTATTACTGCATATAATTCATTTAAAGTTTAATTTCATAAAGTATAAGTTGATTTCAAAATGCACCTACATTTTTTGCATTTTGTGTTTTCCCTATGTATTTCATCATTGAGGATTAAAAAAAAAAAGGCTAAAAATCTTGTCTCGTCTCGTTCTCGTGAACCCAGTCTCGTTTCTCGTCTCGTCTCATGGGATAAGTGTCTCGTCACACCCCTAATAAATACTGGCTTGGGATGAGCGTCATCACGTGTCTTAGCCAATGAGAGCATTTGGGGTGGGCCTAAGACTGCAGCAGCGCTCACATGGATGCTCCCGATAAAATTATTTAGGTTAAGCATCAACACTCACAAACCACTGTTCACTGTTATTTTTAACAGAAAAGAATGCAATGAGCTCGTAATCACGACTTCATAAGTGGGAAGCAGGAAGTTTCCGATAGCACGTGAAGACAGCAGAGAAGTGCTCTCGCTCAGCACAGTGGAGTGCATCGTTTTGTTAACTTTGTGGTTTATTATTTTGAGTCGTTTGGGACGCGGTAACACACGGCCCTCTCACAATGTATTGCTTTACAGATCTATCGCTTTTGCCGCTCAGAAATGTTCACGCAATCATGCTGCACGTATCATAAGTTCCACGCTCCGGCACGGTTAGCTCTCACACTCACTGACCTATATATAACTGAACCGAGCTCTAGCCCACTTCTTCCAACCGAGCCAGAGATGGCTAAATGAACCGCGCCCGAGCGGTTAATATTGCCTAGTGTGAGTACACCCTTATTATCCCGCACACACGATTGTCTACCCGCCCGCACCCGTGCTCACCCATCAAGTGTTGTCCCGCGCTGCACTCTGCTGCGTTGGGTCCCGTGATCGTGCAGGTCTCTACTCGGAAGGTGCCTGTTATGATATTATGATTGAGGCTCTGGACTCTGAGCATAACTTGTTGTTCTATAACAAACTATTTAAGTATTTTCTATAAAAACGTTAATGTCGTGGCAGTGGCAAATAGCTTGTTTTATTTTCAATTTGATTACATTAATGTTATAAGTTGAGATTTACAAGAAATATTTTAACTGCTACTATGTAAAAGGAATACTGTTGTAAAAAAGCACCTTATTTTTTCTCACCTCAGAGGTGAGACAGGGCAAAATCTCAATTTTATGTGAGGATTGCAGACATTCATTATATGTAATTAAAGCTAGCTGGAATTTCATAGTAGATTAGTATTATGTTTGATAAACATTTATTTAAACATATCCATTAGCCCAAAAAAATAAAAAAGCGCCTTTTAGTGGAAAGTTCCAGCACTAGATGTCATGCCCTCTAATATTTTAACCAATCATTTCAATGCCTGAATCTTATCCATGCTAAATCAGTGTTATATAGCAGGAATCATATTTAAAATTGATTTCAGGTAGTAAAAGAAATGCAGAGGTAAATTTCAGCCCACCTCTCACAGGCTGCATTTGGATTGCTGAATATGTCTATTTCTCTGAGGTGTGAAATGAGATGGAAAATTAGACGAACGGATGTGAGTGTTTCTTTTTTCGATTCTCTCTGAAAGAGCTCATCTGCTCACAGAGTCATATGTTCTTTTTTTCATGTGAGAGGGTTTAAGTGGAAGATGAATCAGCTCTTGCCCTTGTGTGTCAGCGTAAAGATGAAGAGTGTGTGTGTGTGTTACTGTGTAGTCATCTGTACTTGTCTTCACTGCCTTTTGTTTTCAACTCTATTTGTTTTCTGAATTATGATGCTTTTGCTTGATATCATTTATCTCCTTACATTCAGACAGAATTTACATTCCTTGTAAACATGAGCTCTGATTCATTCAGAATTCCTATTGGCTTATTGGTTTTTCATACCACATAAACTTAAATCAACATTTAAAAAAAAAATGTTAGCAACATTACACAGTCATTTTGAGACCAAGTTAGCCAGCGCTTTTGGGAACTGCTTCCAATTACACTTTGGAATGATTTATTCATGGATCAGAATGATCAGATTCTCAAGTTTGATTCACCTGAATCCACTCACAGCAGTTTTTCAGTTAATAGCCCATTGGAGGAGAAGCTATTATGTGACATTAGAAGATTTGAAATATAGTGTTCAAGTCATATGCACAACACTTAAGATGCTTTTTGTTTTGTCAATTTTGGAGCTTAACCCTATAAAGCCTACTATGTCATATTTGTATCTAAGTATCTAAGGCCTTTAAATTATCAATGATCAAAACTTACACAACGTACTACATGCCTTCTGTCCTCTGTTAGAAAGATATCATTGGTTTACATTACAAGCTATCAGAATTTAATCATACTGTTTGCCAATATAAATATCAGCAACTGTACCAAATTGCATATTTTGCTCCTTTTGGGACTGTGAAGAGAATTGAGGTGTTGAATATGAGCTCTGCTTTGGGAATCAATTCTTAATGATTAATTCATGAATCAGACAGATCAGATTCTCAAGTTCACTGATGTTCAGCAGTTCTTCAGTTAGTAGCTCATTGGAGGGTATGATTTTCTATAAATATTGACTTTTTTCCGTCACAAAGCTACTGTATCATTAAACCCTAGAAGACTTGGCATGTAGCACACAAGTCATATGGACAAGCATTTGTACATACTTTTCAAGGTCACTGTGTCCTGTAAGATATGTGTAAAGATATATTTATGTTCTATTCACATTTTTGTTCCAGTAAGCTAAGAATAGGTTTGAGAACAACATAAATGCTTACAGAATTTTCATTTTTGGTTGAACTATCCTTTAATTGGAAGCAATATAAATACAAAGGGAAGTCAGGTGCAGTTAAGGCAAAGGCAGTCAAAGGGAGTGATAAACTGAAATGGGCATATTGTCCTTGCATTGAAAAGAAGTGAAGGATGAGTAAATGAACTGGGAAAGGTCGGTATATCAAAGGAAGGGCCAGCCACTAGTCATGAAGAGGAAGGAACCTTGTGGGACCGTTAGTATTAAAGGTCAGTCATGATACATCTCATCACATTCTGCCAATCGTTCATTTATGTGCCCTGTCAGTCAAACAAACCAGGGTTGTGTTGGCCTCACATAGCCACACTGACTTGATTTGAAGGTTATCCTGGCCAAGAACCAAACATTTAGACAGAAAAGAGTCATCTGAGCATGGTTGATCTGTTGTCTGTCCATTCAAACCCAATGAGCACCAATTATATAAATTATCTAGAACTTTTTTTGCCACCTTACAATACAATTTGACAGTTCTATTCTCATATTCTTTTCTGTCTCAATTTTATCTTGCAGTTTTAGTCACATTTCACTATTATTTAGCAGTTTCTTTAAAGAAGGCAGATATAAATGCTTCATTATGTCACACTTCATTCTAGCCCACTTAAGAATAATTTAACCACTTTATGAGCACATTTGACTGAAAATTGCACTGTTCACAGAAATTTCCAAAGCATACCTATGGGAGTTTTTTGAAAGCTTTTTTGAGAAAACAACCAAGGGGGCAGGAGCTTAGCAAATGGTCAACTGTTAAAGATTTGAAAGTTATTATTACCCTCCCTGTAAGAATTTAGTTCTTTGTAAGCTCAGAAGTCCTTATGTTCTTTGTAAATTTGGTTTAAAAGGCTTAAAAAGCCACCTGTTTAGCAATTGACTTAACATTTCCAATATAAACCTTAGTGAAATAATGCTAATTGATTTTAAAGGATTCAACTAAAACTCATCTGCATGTCCTGTTGGATAGTTTCTGTATTTTTAGCTTGAGCTCCCCTGATTCATTCGAACTCAATTCATTTTGCAGACACTGTAATCCTGTCATAATGCAAATTTTTGTGGCTACTCCTAACCAAGATAAATTGTTTCAGAGTCATTTTAATCTAGTGAATAGAGCTTAAGTGCAAATACATAAAACAAGCGCTTTACTCATATCGGGTGATTATGCTTGACTTGGTGCCTGAAGTGTTCGGCAGAGACATGTGCCTGTTGTTTTAGTGATTTTATGCTAGTTCGGTTTTATGTATGTGTGCATACATCTAACCTCAGGTGATATGACGATATACGACTCATTTCTTCTCTTGCTGGTCAAAAGAATAAAATGGCAGACGCTCAAATACACCCTTTGTTTTACATAATCTGTTCTATTAAAGGAATAGTTCACCCATGAAAATTCTGTCATCATTTACTCACCCTCATGTAGTCCCAAATATGTGAAACACAAAAGGAGATATTTTGGATATTGTACAGGTTGTTCTTTTCCATGAAATTGGAAATGCAATTGTATTTAGATTTGGTTTGCATCTGACTGTACTTGATCTGTTTAAAAAGTATCTGAGTCAATGCCAATACAGGTATTGAATTAGTTTATCCTTGGTGGTTCAAGAATAAGTAATGTCTGATTTAGTAATGAGTAGGGTTGTCCCCGACTAAGGATTTTCATAGTCGAATCGGAATTTTCGAATCTTGCCAATAGTCGACTGATAGTTGAATCAAATGTATGGGGGCGGGGCCAAAATACATTACCAAGCATCAAGTCAGACAATCGACAGTCATAATTACTGAAGTTAACACGCAGGGAAAATGTGTAAAGGATGCCTCGCAGATACAAAAATAATGTTTTATGTTTTGATTAAAAGATTAAATCAGCAAAACACTAAGAATTCACAAAATTCTTTACAATAGTGCTCTCATTATAATGTTATGTTTATGACAGTAGTTATTAATGTTCTGCATTTGAGCTGCGCGCGCTGAAGATGAACAGTAGAGTGAAGCATTTGATAGCAGGTTTTTAATCAGTGGGATTTAACTAATTTATCTCATATAGAATACGGTTCGTTATTTATAAAACATAATGTCAATATTATGACTTATAGGCTATCTGCACAAAATGCCCCGAATGCAGAAGTGAACGTGTCTGCGCGGCTCTGAATGAACTCTTGTCGTGGACCCGTTCTTCACGCAACAACGCGCAGAAACACGGCAACTAAACTCTAAAAATTCACAGCGTTTTATTATAATAGTGTTCTCATTATTATGTTATGTATATGACACAGACCCAGTCATAGTTATTAATATTCTGCATTGTTGTTTGTAGTGTGCTTGAAGAGATCACCATTAATACAATGAAGCTCTTTACTGCAGCTCAACTCAAATGCATCTTATACGAGATAAATAATATATACACGCAGGGCCATCGCCAGAAAATCTTCAGTGGGGGGGCATTTCGTTTTCATAGGGGGGCACACTTTTTTATGATCTCAGAAACAGACATTCACCAAAACAATAACAACCTGTATTATTACATAAATTGATCAAGTTCTGTATTAAAACATATTTAAAAAGATAGCCTGTCGATAATCTGTTGACTTTTGTGTTATTATGTTATATTATGACTTTTATGTAGGCTATGTTAGAATCACAGCTCAAATCGCCAGAGTTTAGTTCTGCACGCTCACAAATCTTCTCTTTATAACACTATGTAAATAGAGATTCACTGCGCAGTGTAGAGAGAGATTCGTTGATCCTATAACTTAACTTTGTGAGATCGTGATGAACTAGATGGGTGACAGCTTTTTAATTACTATAAAGGGAGCTTTCTTTGTCATATATAATCCATTCAGAATTTAAATATATATTTTGTTTATCATGCTGCTAAGCATGACAATATCAATATAAAATTTGATTCACGATCGCATGTGCTGAGCAAAGGGAGATTTTTTTAGGGAATTTAAGGGAAGTAATAATCCAGTCTTTCACTCTGTCTTGTTAAAGATTTAAATTCTTGCCGCCAAGATGTTGAATTAAGTGAAACTTAAATATATAGGGGTGGTTGGATTTATTCATGCATGTTAAAAATATTTATTAAAAGCTTCTTTCTTTTCAGATTCTTATTTACATCATTATCATAATAGGCTGTATATTAACTTATTGGGAGAAAACCGGTAGTTCTATGTGAAATCAGACATTGAGCACCCCCATATAGCCAACATGGCATGATCATAACACCCCGCAAATATTCGACTGTTAGATTGGGAGTCGAATCGGAAGCATCGAATCGTCGACTATTCGGGGTCACCCCTAGTAATGAGCATTTTAAATTGGTTCTCCGCCAGTTCTGGTTGCCAATAGTACACATATTGTTGGCTATTATGACAAACTGTTTGATTTGACAAACGATTTTCCTCATTTGTAAGTCCTTTTGGGGAAAAAAGCATGTGTTGATTGAATAAATGTAAATGTAACAGCTCACTGGAGGGGAAGATTATCAGTGAATAATAATGTAAATTTAGGTGTATTTCTTACACAATGCTTTAATTCATGATGTGTCTGTTTCAGGTCCTGTGGATCAGAAGCAGTAAATTAAAGTAGTTCTGCTGTCCTCATGATTCATTTTGTAGTTTGGGATTTATGGACCTGCATTTTTTATTTTAAAAAAAGAGACAGAATTTACATTCCTTGTAAACATGAGCTCTGATTCATTCAGAATTCCTATTGGCTTATTGGTTTTTCATACCACATAAACTTAAATCAACATTTAAAAAAAAATGTTAGCAACATTACACAGTCATTTTGAGACTAAGTTAGCCAGCGCTTTTGGGAACTGCTTCCAATTACACTTTGGAATGATTTATTCATGGATCAGAATGATCAGATTCTCAAGTTTGATTCACCTGAATCCACTCACAGCAGTTTTTCAGTTAATAGCTCATTGGAGGAGAAGCTATCATGTGACATTAGAAGATTTGAAATATAGTGTGCAAGTCATATGGACAACACTTAAGGTGCGTTTTGTTTTGTCAATTTTGGAGCTTAACCCTATAAAGCCTACTATGTCATATTTGATATGCAAGTATCTAAG
This sequence comes from Aspiorhynchus laticeps, assembly GCA_023376895.1. Taxonomy (NCBI): domain Eukaryota; kingdom Metazoa; phylum Chordata; class Actinopteri; order Cypriniformes; family Cyprinidae; genus Aspiorhynchus; species Aspiorhynchus laticeps. The sequence continues at coordinate 12,484,289 of CM041805.1, forward strand.
GCCTTTAAATTATCAATGATCAAAACTCACACAACGTACTACATGCCTTCTGTCCTCTGTTAGAAAGATCTCATTGGTTTACATTACAAGCTATCAGAATTTAATCATACTGTTTGCCAATATAAATATCAGAAACTGTACCAAATTGCATATTTTGCTCATTTTGGGACTGTGAAGAGAATTGAGGTGTTGAATATGAGCTCTGCTTTGGGAATCAATTCTTAATGATTAATTCATGAATCAGACAGATCAGATTCTCAAGTTCACTGATGTTCAGCAGTTCTTCAGTTAGTAGCTCATTGGAGGGTATGATTTTCTATAAATATTGACTTTTTTTGTCACAAAGCTACTGTATCATTAAACCCTAGAAGACTTGGCATGTAGCACACAAGTCATATGGACAAGCATTTGTACATACTTTTCTAGGTCACTGTGTCCTGTAAGATATGTGTAAAGATATCTTTGTTCTATTCACATTTTTGTTCCAGTAAGCAAAGAATAGGGTTGAGAACAACATAAATGATTACAGAATTTTCATTTTTGGTTGAACTATCCTTTAATTGGAAGTAATATAAATACAAAGGGAAGTCAGGTGCAGTTAAGGCAAAGGCAGTCAAAGGGAGTGATAAACTGAAATGGGCATATTGTCCTTGCATTGGAAAGAAGTGAAGGATGAGTAAATTAACTGGGAAAGGTCGGTATATCAAAGGAAGGGCCAGCCACTTGTCATGAAGAGGAAGGAACCTTGTGGGACCGTTAGTATTAAAGGTCAGTCATGATACATCTCATCACATTCTGCCAATCGTTCATTTATGTGCCCTGTAAGTCAAACAAACCAGGGTTGTGTTGGCCTCACATAGCCACACTGAATTGATTTGAAGGTTATCCTGGCCAAGAACCAAACATTTAGACAGAAAGGAGTAATCTGAGCATGGTTGATCTGTTGTCTGTCCATTCAAACCCAATGAGCACCAATTATATAAATTATCTAGAACTTTTTTGTCACCTTACAATACAATTTGACAGTTCTATTCTCTTATTCTTCTGTCTCAATTTTATCTTGCAGTTTTAGTCACATTGCACTATTATTTAGCAGTTTCTTTAAAGAAGGCAGATATAAATGCTTTATTATGTCACACTTCATTCTAGCCCACTTAAGAATAATTTAACCACTTTATGAGCACATTTGACTGAAAATTGCACTGTTCACAGAAATTTCCAATGCATACCTATGGGAGTTTTTTTAAAGCTTTTTTGAGAAAACAACCAAGGGGGCAGAGCTTAGCAAATGGTCAACTGTTAAAGATTTGAAAGTTATTATTACCCTCCTTGTAAGAATTTAGTTCTTTATAAGCTCAGAAGTCCTTATGTTCTTTGTAAATTTGGTTTAAAAGGCTTAAAAAGCCACCTGTTTAGCAGGACTCAACATTGCCAATAAAAAAATTATGCTAATTGATTCTAAAGGATTCAACTAAAACTCATCTGCATGTCCTGTTGGATAGTTTCTGTATTTTTAGCTTGAGCTCCCCTGATTCATTCGAACTCAATTCATTTTGCAGACACTGTAATCCTGTCATAATGCAAATTTTTGTGGCTACTCCTAACCAAGATAAATAGTTTCAGAGTCATTTTAATCTAGAGTGAATGGAGCTTAAGTGCAAATACATAAAACAAGCGCTTTACTCATATCGGGCGATTTTGCTTGACTTGGTGCCTGAAGTGTTCGGCAGAGACATGTGCCTGTTGTTTTAGTGATTTTATGCTAGTTCGGTTTTATGTATGTGTGCATACATCTAACCTCAGGGGACGTGACGATATGCGACTCATTTCTTCTCTTGCTGGTCGAAATGCACAGACTGAGCCCTTTGTTTTACATAATCTGTTCTATTAAAGGAATAGTTCACCCATGAAAATTCTGTCATCATTTACTCACCCTCATGTAGTCCCAAACCTGTGAAACACAAAAGGAGATATTTTGAATATTGTAGGGGTTGTTCTTTTCCATGAAATTAGAAATGCATATGCATTTAGATTTGGTTTGCATCTGACAGTACCTGATCTGTTTAAAAAGTCTCTGACTCAATGCCAATAAAGGTATTGAATTAGTTTATCCTCGGTTGTTCACGAATAAGTAATGTCTGATTTAGTAATGAAAATTTTAAATTGGACTGTTGGTTCTCCACCAGTTCTGGTTGCCAATAGTATACACATTGTTGGCTATTATGACAAACTGTTTGTGATTTTCCTCATTTGTAAGTCCTTCTTTTTTTTTGGGGGGGGGGGTGTTAATTAAATAAATGTAAATGTAACAGCTCACTGGAGGGGAAGATTAGCAGTGAATAATAATGTAAATTTAGGTGTATTTCTTACACAATGCTTTAATTCATGATGTGTCTGTTTCAAGTCCTGTGGATCAGAAGCAGTAATTTAAAGTAATTCTGCTGTCCTCATGATTCATTTTGTAGTTTGAAATTTATGGATCTGCATTTTTTTCTTAAAAAAAAAATTAGTAATCCACAAATGGATGTCACATTACGGAAAAAAAAAAAAAAAATCTGTCGCTACTTCAAAGACACAAATAGGCACTATAGACCTTAGTCAGGGTTGCACTATATTTAATTTTAAAATGAAAAATTAATGACAGGAATGAAAACAAGGCTGTTAGGGATAGAAGTACAGAGAGTTGTACTGCTTTATAACATATCGACTGTTCAGCAGACAAAACTGAACAAAAAATTTTTTTTTGAAAAAAATCTTTCAGTCCAAAACTCCATAAACATTAGTTTGTTGTTCAGTTTTGAAAGTTGTAAAAATTACGTAATCTAGGACCTTTACACAGTATGTGATAAAGACTGTCCCTCAAAGTTTTGTTTTCATCCATGTTAAATTTAATGTGGCATCTAACCCGATTAAGTTTTATTTGATGCAAATATTACAGCTGCAACAATCATAGGACCTATACACAAACTTATCTGCAAGGTAAAATTCCAATATATTAAAGAAATAGTTAGAAATTGACAAATTTTGTGTTTCCTGTACCTGCTTTATTGACTGTTAAAATGATCAAACCCACTGACTTGCATTTTCGATAAAAATCATCTTTAATGTTCTACTGAAGAAATGAAGTCATCTACATCTAAGGGTGAATAAATTAATGGCAATTTTCATTTTTAGGTGAGCAATTACTTTACAAAATAATACAGGTGCATCTCAATAAATTAGAATGTCGTGAAAAAGTTCATTTTTTCTTGTAACTTATTTCAAAAAGTGAAACTTTCATATATTTTAGATTCATTGCATGTAAAGTAAAACATTTCAAAAGTTTTTTTTGTTTTAATTTTGATGATTAGAGCTTACAGGTCATGGAAGTCAAAAATCAGTATCTCAAAATATTAGAATATTTACATTTGAGTTTCAATTAATGACCATCCCTACAGTATAAATTCCGGGTATCTCTTGTTCTTTGAAACCACAATAATGGGGAAGACTGCTGACTTGGCAATGATCCAGAAGATGAACATTGACGCCCTCCACAAAGAGGGTAAGTCACAGAGGGTCATTACTGAAAGGTGTGGCTGTTTACAGAGTGCTGTATCAAAGCATATTAAATGCAAAGTTGACTGGAAGGAAGAATTTGGGTAGGAAAAGGTGCACAAGCAACAGGTATGACCGCAAGCTTGAGAATACAGTCAAGTAAAGCTGATTCAAACACTTGGGATAGCTTCACAAGGAGTGAACTGAAGCTGGAGTCAGTGCATCAAGAGTCACCACGCTCAGACGTCTTCAGGAAAAGGGCTACCAAGCCACTTCTGAACCAGAGACAACGTCAGAAGCATCTTACCTGGGCTGTGGAGAAAAAGAACTGGACTGTTGCTCAGTGGTCCAAAGTCCTCTTTTCAGATGAAAGTAAATTTTGCATTTAATTTGGAAATCAAGGTCCCAGAGTCTGGAGGAAGAGTGGAGAGGCACAGAATCCATGTTGCTTGAAGTCCAGTGTGAAGTTTCCACAGTCAGTGATGATTTGGGCTGCCATGTCATCTGCTGGTGTTGGTCCACTGTGTTTTCTGAAGTCCACAGTCAACGCAGCCATCTACCAGGAAATTTTAGAGCACTTCATGCTTCCTTCTGCTGACAAGATTTATGGAGATGCTGATTTAATTTTCCAGCAGGACTTGGCACCTGCCCACACTGCCAAAGGTACCAAAAGCTGGTTCAATGACCATGGTGTTACTGTGCTTGATTGGCCAGCAAACTCGCCTGACCTGAACCCTATAGAGAATCTATGGGGTATTGTCAAGAGGAAGATGAGAGACACCAGACCCAACAATGCAGATGAGCTGAAGGCCACTGTCAAAGAAACCTGGGCTTCCATACCACCTCAGCAGTGCCACAAACTGATCACCTCTATGCCACGCCGAATTGAGGCAGTAATTAAAGCAAAAGGAGCCCCTACCAAGTATTGAGTACATATACAGTAAATGAACATACTTTCCAGAAAGCCAACAATTCACTAAAAATGTTTTTTTTTTTATTGGTCTTATGAAGCATTCTAATTTGTTGAGATAGTGAATTGGTGGGTTTTTGTTAAATGTGAGCCTAAATCATCACAATTAAAAGAACCAAAGACTTAAACTACTTCAGTCTGTGTGCATTGAATTTATTTAATACACAAGTTTCACAATTTGAGTTGAATTACTGAAATAAATTAACTTTTCCACGACATTCTAATTTATTGAGATGCACCTGTATAAAAAAAATCAATTTCTTTCATTCCCTTCAAAAAGACACGATGTGCTAAAGACTGTCCCTCACAGTTTTGTTTTCATCCATGTTAAATTTAATGTGGCATCTAACCTGATTAAGTTTTATTTGATGCAAATATTACATCTGCAACAATCATAGAACCTATAAACAAACTTATCTGCAAGGTAAAATTCCAATATATTAAAGAAATAGTTAGAAATTGACTAATTTTGTGTTTCCTGTACCTGCTTTTTTGACTGTTAAAATTATCAAACCCATTGACTTGCATTTTAGATAAAAATCATATTTAATGTTCTACTGAAGAAATTAAGTCATCTACATCTAAGGGTGAATAAATTAATGGCAATTTTCATTTTTAGGTGAACAATTACTTTACAAAATAATATAAAAAAGTCAATTTCTTTCATTCCCTTCAAAAAGACACGCTTAGTTTTTTGTTAAGAATTTAAAATACTTTTTTACTTTAAATCAAACGAGATAAGATTTTTGATTTATCTCAAAGATGGCTGCTTTGGTTCAAGGCTCAGAGCTCTTTATTTGAAGAATTTCTCAAATACCAGAGACAAAATGAATGGAAATATACTTGTGTAACCTGTGCCATGGTAGAAAAGTATGCGGTCACCTTTGAGCTCTATTGATACCTGGTAGCATTTCAAAAAAGACTCTTCATCTTGTGAAAAATGACATAAGCGTCTTACAGGTGTCTAAGTTATCTGCTGTTCATTAATCTATGGGATTCTCTTTTGAAGAGGGATTACTCATGAAAGTTCTGGATAAGACTACATAACTTGACCGCATTCATTGATGTGCAGATAAAAGCCATATACTGTTATTTCCTTTCATCTCTCTTTCTATTTCTATTTTAAAGGCAAAGTTTAAAGTAGTTCACACTCTTGCATTTATAAGGCTGAACATTCTTTGATGTGTCTGCCCTCTTCTTTTTTTTCTTCTTCTTTTTCAGTGTTTTTTCTCACTGATATCCGGACAGGAGTTGTTAACCTTTACTGCAACACAATGTCTCCTGCTACATCTCATTAAAAGAGGTGTGCTCTCTTAAATGCCATAGTATTTTACAGTCATTAATGAGCATTGTGAGTGTGTGTGACTGTGCTTGTGTGTAATCATCCAGTTATAAGCTGGATAGAGCTCAGGTGAAGTTTAGAAGAAATTTGAGTGGTACTTGTCTGTAGCTATGAATGGTTGTTAACATGATGTTGCGAGGTGGTTGCTTACTTGCTCAAATCCAAAGAGGCCATGTTCTGCACTTTAAATATCATCTTGTCAGGTACAGAATTGAATGTCCAATCCAAGCACCCCTTAATAATGTTATCAGTTACATTGTGTTACAAGTTATGAGTGAGGTCGTACAAATTCGTACGAATTAGCCACCTCGTAAAATATGCACGAATTGCCGTAAAGTTCAACTTAAAAAAACAACGTTTTTTTTTTCATTCCACAAACCTATGCCTCATGTTTTTAACTGCAGTGTTAATTTCATCAACGAAGACGATGGCGAAAAATATTCGTTAACGAACATTTTTCCTGTGACTAAGACGAGACGTTAACGAGCTAAATCTAATATCTGATGATAAAAACTATGACGAAATTTATGCCGCGTCTTCGTTAACAAGACGAGACTAGAATGTTATTTGAGGATGACCGGACATTCAAAATACATCCTATAGGCTATGTTAACTGTCTTGTCTTTCAAAATGTGCGTCCCTGTCATTGGATTGCGATCAGATGAGGGGCGTTTGCATATCTAGTCTCAGTATGGCAGCCGCAGTAGACGGATAGGCTACCAAAACGCGAACTAGCGATCTGAAACAATGTCCTCAGCACCCGAAGGGTTAGGGACCGGGTGACCAGATGTCTCGTTTTTCCCGGAAGTCACAATTCATTGTCGATTAACTTAAAGATAGTGAAGACGCGATAGGATAGAAATGCTCTCTCTCACGCACACACGCTCCACTTTTCATACAGCGCATGATCAGTTCTCAGCGCTCAAATATACACACAGCAGTCCAAATGTCTATTGTGTAGAGTATCTCATGTAAATAAAGTCGGTAATGACTTAAGTGAACACAAACAGGTGGGTGAAAACTGAATGTGTGTCAGTATTACATGCATCCATCTTAAATGGACAGCATTCCTAATTAAATACCTATCTGTGCCATTAATGTTAGCCAACAAAAGATGTTAAATAAATGTATATTTAAGTAAACCTGTATCTGAAAAATTAGTTTAATTTGTATCTCTACCAAAAAAATTAAAATTTATTCCAATTTTTCCAAATTCAATCCTTGATTGAAATTTCTCCTAAGCTTAATTGATTTGGTCTAAAGAGAGAAGAATTAATGACTATTTTAGTTTGAAGACTACATATAAAATAGCTACCAAAATAATTGTTGGTAACTGCAGTTTCACTAAAAGTAATGACTAAAAGTTGACAAAAATGCAATGACTTTTCGTCGACTAAAACTAGACTAAAACTATGAAAGACTCAAATGACTAAAATGTGACTAAGACTATTAAGCATTTTCGTCTCAAGATAAAGACTAAGACTAAATCAAAAATGCCTGCCAAAATAAACACTGTTTAAATGCAAAAATGTGTTCTGTGTGAATAGAACTTTGTTTCCGTTTACTATCAGTGACTTGTCGTGTCAAATCCTGTGCAGGCAGAATCATTGATTATAATGGTTTCTATTTGCTTTTTTACACAAGATACAGTTATGGTACAAGTATTATGTATATTATGTCATTTACATAACATTTCTGCTAAAAAAAACAGCATAAACTAAATCTAAAAATTAAGATACTTTATATTATTCATGAGAAATTTGTGTTCCTCCCTTAAAAGTCCATTTAACCGACGCTTCAGAAAGTTCATAAAAACGTCATGAAAGTAATCCCTATTAACTGAGCAGTTTAATCCAAAATCCTGGTCAAACTGGTTAGGTCTGTTATTCTGGACTTCAGCTGGAAAACCAGTTGGCTGACTGAGTAAACCAACTGAACACTTTTTTGCCAGTAAGACCAGCTGACAAGTTCCCAAAACCCCTCTAAAACCAATAGAACAGACTAGATTTACCAGTTGGCCAGGATGGGAGAACCACTTAACCACATGATTTCTTTCAAAAGAACCCTAAAGAGTATTGTGGCACTACCATGGAACGTTTCCAAAGAACATTGTTGTACAATGGTATCTTTGAAATGTGGATAAACACACACAGTACTTTGATGAATAAACTGAAAATGAGACAAAATAAATCCAAATTCACAGTGTGTATATACTGCGCTCATGCTAATAACACACATGTACATAATACTGTATTTGTCTGCTGTTTTCAAAGTCCTGATAGACTCACACATATACACAGTCTGTGCATGTGGATTTTGCAGTGGATAAGCTGTAATTCTTTTCTGTTTCCCATATCCCCACAAACTTTCATGCTAAGCTCTGTGACTACTGCTTGGATTCCTTTCCCAGAGGCAGGCCTGTTCTTCTCAGATAGGTAGAAACAGGAGCAAAGTTTTGTAAGGCTCAGACTAAATATCAGCTCGGACACACAGACATTACAGCAGAACTGACTCTGAATGCAGTAAGTGCAGGGCCATAGTGGAACGGTAGTTACTTTAGTTTTAGGAGACTTTATTATGTAACGTGCATAACTGGGAAGAAGAATTGAGATCTACGGCACAGGGGTAAATGGATTATTGCACATTATGTTCTTTTTTGTCATTCATATAATGATTTGAATACACATTTTAATTTATTTATTTAAAGGGGTCATCGGATGTAAAATTCACTTTACAAGTTGTTTGAACATAAATATGTGTTGGAAGTGTGTGTACACATCCATCCTATAATGATAAAATTCCACCCAGTGTTTTTTAAAATCCCTATTTTAAAATCCCCTTTCTCAAATCAGGATGTTGTGAGATTCCTGTCAGAATAGTTCTGTACAGACCGCTCCCACGATAGTTGTTTGACAAGACCGTCTTACCTTAGACCCGCCCTGAGTGAGCTGAGAGCTGTCCGCCATTGTGTTGATTCTGGTGCAGGAGAAGACAAGAACATCTCCGATTAAGCAATTGATGTGTTTTGTTGTTGGATGTAATACTGAACATAGCAGTCTTCATTTACTCCTGACATCTGAGCTGCTGAAGACACAGAGGATTAACGTAACTTTCATATTCGAAGGGAATGCGCCGATTCCCGATCTACATAAATGCGTCTATGTTTGCGCGAATCATTCGTGATCCAGCTTCATCTACATAAGAAGTGAGTATAAGGGTTTTTTATGAATCTTTGCAAATCGCCTTTCCTAATATGTGCAAGTTTCGCGGCTGAAGTTTACTGTCTGCTCGTCACCTCACGGAAGAGAGGGGTGGGGTCAGCAGAGCTCATTAGCATTTAAAGGGACATGGACTAAAAAACAGCTTGCTGAAGCTGATTTTGACAGGGTAAAAAGGGTGTTTTTTACACTACCATTGAGAAATTTTAACCAAAGTATGTTAGAAATTTCTCATTAAGACCCTAAAGAATCATATCAACTTGTGGAAAATGGGCATCCGATGACCCCTTTAAAAATTAAAATGAATGCTGATGTTTTTAGAGGGATAAACTCAATATTGTGAGGGCAGTACAATTGCTGTGATATAATATGGAAGATGCAAACAAGCATGATTAAACCTTTAAGAATCTCTGTCAATGTATGACAAAATACTGAAAAATATAAAAATTTAATTCAAAGTATTAATAAATACAATAAGACAAAAATAACTCCAGTGTCAAGGTAAATAAATCCATTTTAAAATCTGATAATTTTTATAAGGCAAGGTTACTTCACATGATAAAATGTCAGTTCCCAAAAACCCTAATGATGTTTTTAATAATTCATTATACATGTATAAAATTACTTTTTATTTTGAAATATATATATATATATATATATATATATATATATATATATAATTAGTTTTTAAGTAATGATTAGGATGTATACATGTTGTTAGTTAATTCACAACTTGGTCACACCATATTACGTTACATTTCAAACTGATAAAATTTTGTTAAAATTGTGTAATAATAAAATTAATAAAATATGTTTAATAATGAAACCGACCAACAACAAAAAAAATAAAAATTCTAAGCATTTCACACATGCATTTTAACTACATTTTTAAAAAAGATTTTTCCTTTTCTTTATTTTGCAGTTTTATTTGTCATTGACCCAAATAATAAACTTCTGCACTGTTTGTCACACAAAACTAGCATATGACTTCAAACGACTTGGAATATAGGCAAGGCAAGGCAAGGCAAGTTTATTTATATAGCACATTTCATACACAGTGGTAATTCAAAGTGCTTTACATAAAAGAAAGTGAAATAGTCATTCACAGCAATAAAAACAAGGAATTAAAAATAATAAAAACAAGGAATTTTAAAAAGTTATAGAAATTGATTTAAAATGAAATTTAAAACAGTTAAATAGAATATGATTATACATAAAATACAGTGCAGTCAGTTCGGACGTAGCACAGTGTTCATTCGACAAATGCACAGCTAAACAGATGAGTTTTCAGTCTGTATTTAAATGTGGCTAATGTTTTAGCACATCTGATCTCTTCTGGAAGCTGGTTCCAACTGCGGGCGGCATAATAGCTAAAAGCGGACTCCCCTTGTTTTGTTTGGAATATAGTGCATATGGACTACTTTATGATCATTTTTAAATCTTTACATTTCCAATACCATCCATTTTAATCATATGCAAAAGAGCAGCTTGAACATTCTGCTAAACTTTTGTGTTTCATGGAATAAAGTCATATTCAAAACAACATAATGATAAATAAATGCAAGAATGTTTAAATTTGGGTGAACCATTTAAACCCTCACAATCTCTCATGCACACATTTAATTTCATTCAGAATGTCTTGCCTCATTCTCTGAGGAGATACAATGAAAAATGAGCGCACACACACACTCAAACTCTACACCATTAGTCCAGACAATCTCACCCACAGCTGTGCTGATGCATTCGTGTGCGTGTGTATGTGATTTGTACCTAGAAAAGAGAGATAGAGTGAGTGGAGTGACAGTGAGAAGAGTCTTCATGTCACTGAGGCCCTCTGGGAAATGTGGAGTTGGACTGTGTGTTGATGCTTCCAAATATGTCACCTGTCAAATCTTGCCCAATGCAACGTCTTTACTCAAATGGCCTGGCCTGTTTAGACCGAGGAAGAGTGTGCTCTTGATTCGGTATGATTGTCTTTTTGAAGAGCCTTCAATAACAGAACAGAACATTCGGAGAACTTTCATTATCCTGAGAGACCATTTCTGCCACATCCATTTGACTTTAAATGTGCTTTTGTGCATTGGTTTCTCAGAAAATTAAGAATGTTATATTGGGTGCATGGACTTTACATGACCATCCATGACTGTCTAATTTCTATTTGAATGTATTTTAAAATGTAATTTATTCTTGCAATAACAAAACTGAATCTTCAGCATCATTACTCTAGTCTTCAGTGTTACACGATCCTTCAAAAATTATTTGGTCAATGTACCTGCTAAATATTTAATAATTTTGACACTTCCTCTTACTTGGGCCACCTGGAATCCAACCATTTTGTATATGCCAACTGCTATTCTAACCGCTTAACCTTCTCATGTGGAAAAGTCTTAATAGGGCTTGACATTGCCCATTTGACATTGAATATAATGCCCCATGGACCTGTTATTATGTTATTTAGCAGACACATTCTTATCCAGAGATTAAGTGCATTTATTACAGGTTTAGTCCCCCGATGCAACCTGGGATTAAGTGGCCCGCTCAAGGGCATGATCGCGATAGGGGATCCCAGTCCACCCTCATTATTATCCTATTAGTGTTAATTGCTAACCAGTGGACTCTGACTGTGCCTATGTGTCAAGTGTTACATACAGATTCACACATACAGGAGCACCATTTTTTCCATATTCTGTCTGTCAATCAAGTTCTGATATAAAATGTGAAAATAAATCAACTGTAGTATTATGTTACGTGCTAAGTCATTTGCATTCATTTCATCTGTTCTGCCATTCATTGCACATAAAGATTACGGTTGAATTTTTTAAGAGCCAAAATTCCCTTCCCTTTCATTTGAGCTAAAAACATGAGTCATTAAAAATGTAGTCATTAAAGTCCTCAAAAACATGGGAGCAAGTAAACACAAACTTCAAGCAACTTCCGCACAGACACGCGAAGGCAGACAGCATGCTGTTTTTCACCCCAATAAATCTGTTGCTTGCGTACAGTGTGTGTGTGTGTGTGTGTGTGTGTGTGTTCGTGTGAAGATGCTGTTGTCAGGAGGGAGTCTGTGTCTCCTGTACTCTGAGCTCTGTGTGCACACGATAAGGAGCCTCCATTACCCAGACACAACAGCCAGGCAGGTAAACACCCTCCATACCCTCCTGCACTTATCTCCAGTACACACACATACACACATGCCGGTTTCTATCACACACTCGGTAAGGTGATTTGTTATTATGTGTATTGTATGACGAGGCCATCAGGCTGTTTGTGGCAAACTACTGTATGTCTTTTCAAGTACAAGTTAACTACACATATGCAGTATCTGTTTTTAATGTCTATTGCTTGTCTTTGGGATTTATCACATGTTGCAAAAATATTTTGGGGTATATAATTAAAAAAAAACTTGTGTCGTTCCAAGCCTGTATGAGTTTCTTTCTTATATTGAACATTGAAGATATTTTGAAGGGTTTTTAAGAACCAAACAGTTGTTGGTCCCCATTGACTTCTATTGTAGGGAAAGAAATACTATGGAAGTCAATGGGAACCAACAATGTTTGATTACCAGAATTCTTCAAAATATCTTCTTTTATGTTCAACATAAGAAAGAAACTCATACAGGTTTGGAATGACATGAGCATGAGTAATTGATGACAACATTTTAATTTTTGGGTGAACTATTCCTTTAAGGCAAAAATAATTTAGTGCAATTATTGCAACAGATTTAATTTAGGCTTTTATTCACATATGAGCAACTCATACAACGAGCACATCAAATATGGTAAACAAACTTGAGTGAAGCCTAAATTAAATGCAACCGGTACAATCAAAATACAACAGAAAGACAGACTGGCATTGCTATCTTGGCGTGTTGTTAAACATATTGGCGCAAATTTAACATGCACAATGCAGAAATACAACCAAATCACACAAGAAGCTATAATTGGAATCTTCTGAAAACTAGGTCCGAAAAATAGATGTTGTTTCTTTCGGCACATTGTATTACATGTTAGCGTGTTTACACAAAATTTAACATGCTCACATGTCATTTAAAACACATAAAGTAGTGATACAATGTGACCCAAGTAACTTTTCAACAGTAATGCTGTAATCTTATGCTGCATTCACGCCATATCGTATTTACCGTAATTACGAGATGACAACACGTGATGTTCAACTTGGTGCTATTCACGTCCTCGGACTGGGGATTATCCATTTCTATAGCGAAAATCAACAAAATGAATCTGTGTGAAAGAATGTTGAGAACAACAACAAAATAATAACAGTATGAACACTTACATAATGTTTTTTTATTATAGTACATTATAGTATCTATATGCATCTATTTTCCTCTTTTTTAGAGCAGTAATATCCACCTTTTTCTTGCCGTAAAAATGGGCGCGGACATTTGTAAATTCTACGGGTCTAGCTTCCAGTCTCGTCTGCGTTCAGCTAATTTTAGCTGTACAAAACATTTGTTTTGCTGCTTGATATTGAAAATTGGTGTGTCTTATCATATTATTTTAATGTATTATCTTAATTATGATCACACTGGTTTGTAGTGCAAATAGTTTTACCGTTTACTGCACGTTGTTATTCTCCTTGTTATTTACCTATAGCGGCTAATGAACCGGAAGTCTCACCCATAGGCTTACTTCCGTGTTGAAGAAAAAGGTGGATAGCTTTCTTTGAAAGCGCCGGCAGTTTCCTCTGGTTCCACGTGAGGTGCAGTGGTCACGTGGTACAAGCCGTAGCTTTCAGAAAGCTCCCACTTCACAAGTTGAAATTACGAGTTCTACGAGGATGTGAACGCTTTTTACAAGGTGGTATCTCGTAATTACGTAATTACGATATGGTGTGAACGCACCTTTATGTTTACAGTGCAAATGCAATGTTTAGCACAACTACAGCCAGATCACATGAAAAGCCACAGTAGGAATATTTTGAATCTAGGTGCAAAGATGGATTAGCATCACTGTCTAACACTAATGCTATATTTACCGCCTCAGTGCATTAACATGCAAAATACAACAAGCTCTCCAGTGTAAATAAACTAGCATGTGATACAATGCAACAATAGTAGCATTACCCTTACAAGAATTAACCATGGTTTTTACTACAAATGAAACCAAAAAATATAGTTAAACTATAGTTAAACCATGGTAACTACAAATTAACGATGGTTTTGCTACACTAACCATATTTTAACCATGGCATTTGTAGTAAAATTGTACAAATGGTAGTCAATACACCATGATTACAACACTTTTTCTATAATAAAACCATGGTTAATTTTTATAAGGATAGACATATGCCAAACAAATGCCAAAGCTTGGCTTTCACAAAAATACAACCAAATTGAAAAAAAAAATCCACAACAAAGAATATCTAAAAGTAGTTTTGGCACATTTACAGCTTGTTTATGCTAATTTATCATGCTAGCCCAAGGTTTTTGCAAAAATACAAATTGTGTAACACAATAGTAGTTAACCACAACAGATCAAGATAAATGAGATGGGTTGTTGCTGCTTTACTTACCACAAGACATCACTAAAGCATGGTAGGTAGCTATTTTGTTTTGAAAAATATTTTTCTCAAAAGCCATTTCTTGCAAAAGCTATTTATGCAGGCCGAGACAAGGTCAACCGCCATAGATCCATAAATACAAAGTGATGTATTAATTTTGTCTCCAAACCCTTGTGAATATAAATGCAGTGGTGATGCATTCAATGCAGGAAGAGTTTGGCATTGTATTTGAGATGTATGGCACATGTTTAATGAATACATTACACAGAGCACTTGATGCTTAATGTGATTTTTCATACATATTCCTGAGGTTTACGTTTCAGCACAAACTGAATATCACAGGGGGAAGAGGAAATGGTTCATGCTGCTTTTTTGTTTTTATAGTGCTCTTCTTCATTAGAGGCAAAAGTGGGTATTATCAGTGGTGATCATATTAGCTTAATTGAAGAAGAGTTTCATAACTGCAGTGGCATGTAATCAGGACCTTATTGTCTGGCAGGGGTTTTAACTGTGCCGTGCTGGATCACCCAAGACCATAAAAGCATGATTAAGCACAGTAGAAGCCAAAGGAAGCAAGTGTGTGTGTGTGTGTGTGCGTGTGCGTGTGTGCGTGTGCGTGTGTGTCAATGTGTGTGTTTGTCTATGAAGAGAAAATAGAAACATAATCTATCTGTATCATCTATTTGTATCATCGCAAGCACTCAGTAAATCCATAATTTCTCAGGTGGTTTCAGTTATTCTGTATTGTACCTATTTATCCATCTGTATGTCCTTCCATCCCCTATCCATCCATCCATTCATTCATCCATTACTCTACCTGGCCATCAATTCTTCACTCTATCTGTCTATTCTTATATCCATCCATCCATTTGTCAATCAGTTAGTCTTTCTTTCCATCGGTCCATCAGTCAATATTTCTGTCAATTGATCAGTCCATCCATCTGTCTGTCTATCCATTCATCCACTCATCCATATTATTCATTCATCCAATTTGTCCATCCATCTTTACATCTATTCACTTGTTATTTATTCTTCTTTCTATCCATCCACCCATCCATACGTCCATCATTTTGTATGGATTTTCATAAATTATCCACCCATCCATCTGTTTGCCCATTCATCCACCTGTCTGTCCATCCATCCATCCACTTATCAGTTTGTCCATCCATCTATCCATCCACTTATCTATTCATACATCCATTCATCCATTCATCCACTTATCAGTTTGTCCATCCACCTATCCATCCATCTGTCCACTTAACTGTTCATCCATCCATCCACTTATCAGCTTGTTCATCCATCCATCCTTCTATTCATCTGTCCACTTAACTGTTCATCCATCCATCCACTTATCAGCTTGTTCATCCATACATCCATCCATTCATCTGTCCACTTATCTGTTCATCCATCTATCCATCCATCCACTTATCAGTTTGTTCATCCATTCATCCATCCATCCATCCATCCATCCATCCATCCGTTCACTTATCTATTCATCCATATATCTGTCTATCTGTCCACTTATCTGTTCATCCATCTACTTATCAGTTTGTCCATCCATCCATCCATCCAGCCAGCCAGCCAGCCATTCATCCGTCCATCATACAGAATTCCTTGAGTGTTATGAAAACGGATACATTATTCAAGTGATTGATTTCCCTTAATAATTGCGAAAGAGTTAATCATTGCTGAAATTCCCTTGAGTGTTTAAACAGCTTGTGTGTGTTATACTGCTGCAGACGTGCTACAGAAATTACTCATAAAATAGCATGAATCACGTTATGCCATGTCAGAGTGAATTTGATGCATATATAAATACATATGGTAGATTTACAGTAATAGCTCTTATATACTCATATGTAAGATGATGTTGGCAAACTAAAACAACATAAACATAAGAAAACAAAAAAAATCATGAAATTCATAAAAAAATATGGGAAAGTAATTTGTGCTGCAAAGTGTATTGTCTTTAATTTAGTCTGTATGGAGAATTTATAGGAGATATTTGGGAGATTAATATGCTGTAGGATTTTATAGGTCTAGAAAGAGTCAGCATTTTCAGCTGAAGATACTCCAATTCTTTTGAGAATAAATCATGATATTGGCTCTGTTCCAAACCCTAGTACATTGTCTTCTTGTCTACATAGGCAGCTACTTTCTAAGGCAACATCTTAACCAAAATAGAACATCAAGTGACTGATTTAGAGTAACTCTATTAACACCAATCCACACTTACCACACAAACAGATGCACAGAAGACTCATAGCTCTTATAGTTAATTGCATTAGAGTTTTACGTTAGCTAATGATAAAGTGCACCCCATTCCAACTCTTTTGAATACATATGATAGCTTTATAAAAAAAATAGAGCAAAATGTGTTTGTCATTCACTGAAAATTGTGGTGCTTCCCATAGCTGTCAAAGCTCATTCACGCATTCATGTTTCAAACTTAGTTTGCCAAGATACACCACACCTGGTTTGACATGAATAACACCAAAATAGCTTCGTTCTCATATGTCTCCATTTACATTTATGCATTTAGCAGACGCTTTTATCCAAAGTGACTTACATTGCATTCAAGTTACAGTTTTACATTTTATCAGCTCTTGCTTTCCCTGGGAATCGAACCCATGATCTTGGCGTTGCTAGCGCCATGCTCTGCCATTTGAGCTACAGGAAAGCCTTGCCAAATATGCCAAAGTCTCCTAACCAAATATAAGCTATCTAGGAAGGTAGCTCATTAGGTTTTGGAACAGAGCTATTGTCTCTCAGTGTTCCAGAAAATTCTATTATGTTCAAATGCTTTTTTGCCAGATGTCATTGTCCTTTCCCATATGCTGTCCATGCAGGGTTTAGCCAAAGGGAAGGTGACAGTCTTCCCCCCCACCATGTGCAAAAATCACTGTAACTAGATATTCTGCACCAGTGAATGGCTTTTATGGAACCCCCTAAAAGATTCCTATTAAAACCTGTATATGGCCAGAGATGATTTGTCTGTGGGTGAAATTGGATTAGTTGAACTGTAAAGCTTCAACGTTGTGCTTGAGACTTACTCTCTCTGGCCATTCGCCATTAAACAGAGAGGGAGAAAAGAAGAAAAAACTTAAATTGCATTGGTGGAAATGGTCATGGCGGAGACCTTTAGTAGGACCCAATTAATTTTTATGTGGAATTGGCAGTCTGGCAGTCAGTGTGGGTAGGGGGGTTGACTCTATAGGGTGTTTGGTGTCTGTGAGTATAGCTGATATAGTGCTGGAGATAATATAAACTGTGATTTGATGATATTTTTTGGAACTGTACAAGTGTTATTTTGGTTTGAGAGTAGTCTTGCCTACAATCTTTTTGAAAATATTACAGAAAATAATTGCTGTTCTGTCTACACTTTCAACATTCAAGCATTTCATGCTAAAAGAGTTGAAAGAGAAAAGACTGGAGGGTGAGAGAAGAAAGAAACGAGTGATACAAAAAAAGCAAATATGAACATGTAGTGGGTTTCATTTGAACATTGGGAGGCATGTTTCTCCCCAGTGCCTCAACTTCAAATGAGACGTAACACTTAAAAAAGAGGTAACCTAACAGATATGTTTTAGCCAACCTTGAACAATAAGTTGTTATATATATATGTATGCATAGTATGTATGTACATCAGTGGTGTTCTGAAATGAGGAGGCAAAGTTTTTATTAATCAAATGTAAATTCATGTCCCACATCATATCGCTATTGAGGCATTGCTTCCTCTCACGTGACTTTCCCCCATTCATTCTCAATTACCCCCCACCAAACTCACTGCATGCTTTAGTGGGTCTGTTAAAACTCAATGGGCTCAGGGGAGGCAAGAGAGAGACGCAGACTCCCATTGTAACTTTACCTGCTGGTGTCGCTGTTGTGCAATACTGATGTTGTACAGTATTTCTTATGAAAAGTGAATGATTTATACACTTTTTAATGTTATATTTTGTAATATTTGCATTGTTTTATTATTGTACTGCTGCACATTATTTTCTCATTTTGAAGAAGCTCTGCATCCCTTGCCTCTCTGCGTCCTCAGAGGAAACACCCCCTGATGTACATGTAATTAAAAATATCAAGAATTTCTTATTTATAAAATACAGCATTTTAAACACTTAATTAGTAAACTAGTAAACATGTTTGTGTGTGTGTGTGTGTGTGTGTGTATGTTTTCTCAGAAGCTCTCATCCACTGTTAATGCTTAGATGAGTTTTGACTGAAAGTTCGACATAACTCTTACGACTTGTGAGTTCCCAGAAATCCTATAGCAGTCAATGCTTAATTTATCATGCTGAATTTTCTTTTTTCATCACAAAAGACATGATTTGTGGAGACATTGCACTCCCTTCTAAATGTGAGCCTGTGTATATAGGTTGCCATTGTTGACAGAATATAAAGTATAATATTCAACAACACTTCCTCACACAGCAGTAAGACAGCTCACGGCACTATTCCCTCCACTTTACACACATGCGTTTACCTTGCATTAGTATTTATATAAACACTGTCTCCAAATCTTTATCTAGCACTCCCAGTAAGCTGGCGAGGTGGTACGGTTTTCTGAGAGCACAGTCTTCGCCCATAGCAAGAAGCTGAGCACCAGAAGGAGGCAAATATGTGAATTATTCATCCTTGCGTTTTTATTATTTATGATTTTTGTATAAACTTGTATCATGCAGTAGATTTTTTGTGATGTTTCAGACTTTGGAGGAACATTTTGTTGTTTATCGTCGTTTGGGCAGTTAGGGGATAAGACAGTTTCATGTTTTGAACAGAACAGACTTGTAAACCTACCTGTGAAAGTACCTGTGAAACAACTGGATTTGTTTACTGACTGTCTTAGTAATTCAAACCATTTTCAACCCAATCTCGGAAATGTAATGCAGAAGATAACATTCTGTGTGAGTCTCAATGAAACTCGCAGGCTCTGTTCCAAACTAGCAACCTTGCTATCATGCTGTCTACAGTTTTCTGATCTTCATGGAAGATAATAGCTATGCTGCACATTCATCCACCCATCCATTACAAACATATACTGTTTCTCATGAGAAGTGCACAATATTTTAAATTTATAATTGATTTCAGTGAAGTTTGGTGCTAGCATGTTGCTAAGCTAACAACATGAGTTATAAATACACAGCACACATTTATTGGGTAAAACTACTTTAATTAATATTTCTCATAACTGAATGAAATATAAATACATTTTTAGTTTGGCTATCAACATTAACGTGCAAATGCATGCAATTAATTCAAAATCCTTAACGTGTTACAATAATTTAATGCAAATAAATTACTGAAGCATGTGAAATTGTGCCATTAACATAATTTATGCAGTTAGATGATTTTAGAAGCTTAGTGTCGCCAAGTACACAGTCTCCTGTGGAACTGGGCTACTTTTGCATTGTTGCTGCAGATTGTTTCTTAGTCTGTGATAAATTGTAATCAAATGACAGTCCAAATTTTTAGTCAACATTTCTCTCAACTCCACCCACCATCTTGACTGAGCTTGAATTGATAGATGCTGCTTTAGAATTAGGAATAATAAATCTCATAAGGCAGATCATTTTGACTACATGTCTTTCAACCTCCATCAGGTTGGCACTTTTCATTATCCTATGAGAACTGATTATAAGCAAAATAAATAAAATAAAAAAAGATAATGCACCTCAAACACCCACCATTAAAAATATCAGTCTAGGAAATACATGCCAAATCAGCTTTATATAATACACAGCATTTTCACACAAATTATGATTAGAGTGACATATTATCGATTAATAAAGATAATTTTTGCAAGGTTCCTTGCACAATTCTGTTACGAAGAAGAAAAAAAAAAGCTTTTTCCATAGTGCGTAATTTGGAAACTAGCATTTTGCCATTGGGCTCACATAACCAGCTCCCTATATATGGCTTTTTTGAAGTAGTAAACTTGCTTTGTAGCTCACCTGGTACTGCACTGGTAAAAACATGATAAAATGTTGCCAGATTCATGTTCATCTGTTTTCAATAAAACTGAATACACTTTTAGCACTACTCAATGAAAATTTCACTTTGAAAGTGTCACTAAACTTAAGTAGTTTTGTGAACCAAAGTAATATAATTTTCCAAAAATGTCACCACAGGCAAGTTTTTTACTCAGAAATTGCTAGTAAATTACAAAGAAACAGCAAGTAATGCATTAAATTAGAAATTAAATTTTGAAGTTGAAAGAATAGTTGTAAAATCATGTTTACAGTGTACTTCAAATGACTATTGGGTTTTCAGAGACCCCAGATATAAAACAGAAACAAATGTAAAGTCAGTTTTCACAAATTGTTCACGAACACTACATAAACACTCTTCAGTTGTTTATTTTGATGTGTTAAACTCTATTATGTTTTTGCTGAGGTCAAATTGGCCCCAAACAGATACAGCATTGCTATAATGGTACAGTCATATTTCTGAGAAGTGCATGTCTGCTTTGTGGCATACAGCAGAGGCATACAGATTCAGTAATAACTTCTGGGTTTACACATTACAAGAATTTGACGGAAAAATAAGATGTTAATTTCATCACTGGGGTCTCTGTTCAAATTGAAAAGAACACAAGAGTTAAAAAAATAGACCATTTAAATATTTTTACTTGATTATGAAGCACAAAGAAGAACAAAATGGAGGGCTTCATTATATGTGCACAGGGTGCTTATATGTATAATTGGCTCTTATTTGCATAATCATCCCCCACCATTTGTTGTCTCCATATGTTGAAGTATGTATAATTGAAGATGCTGAAAAGCTTTTCTTTCTAGAAGGGTTTGAAGCTTAGATTGCGGTGATGTGTCTTCTCACTCTCTTGTTTCTTCCCTCGACCCCCCCCCCCATCTTCTCCACTCATCTCTTCTCCTCCCATCATCACACGAGAGGATATGACTGCAAGGCTGGCGGCCTTTAGCTCTAATTGGTGACTCTATTAACTGAAAGAGGGTGAAAATGACAACGTATAAATGGAAGAGACAATGAAGTCTTTGTTTATTATAGCATACAAACACTCGCTGCATGCGTGCACCTTCCCTCTGATTTTAATATTCGCTTCTTCCTAGCATCTGCGGAGCTCCCGTAGGTCAAAAAAGACATTCAAGCTCGTACATACTAATAATTCCCTCAGACGCTCAGACACGGTTGTGCTCGTAAAGCTCAGTGATGCAAATACACAAGAGAACCCTATGTAGCGTCACCTCTGGAGTGAAAGAGGTCAAGTGTTTGATTATTTCATCCATTTGGGGGTGTAATTTCCTTAATATCTGACCTTTCTGTCATGGGTTTAAATCGTTTATATCAGTAGTTTTTAACCTTTTTGACTCCAAAGCCCACATTGTCAAGAACAATAGTCAAAGGCTCAGTTGTTTATGATAAGAATATTTAAAAATGTTTTTACAATTTCTACCTGATAAAATATTTTGGCATAAATTGGAAAATTTATGTTCATAAAATATATATAAATATTAGTTTTCTTAATTTATATGACTTTTCTAGGTCTTAAAATTGCACTTTTATAATTAGGCTACCTCATATATGTGGGTTTTTCTAGACTATCAGAATCCTGGTTGGTGAGGTGGTGAGAGGGTGAATTAAAGTAAGAAATATATTTAGTTTTAGTTGTTTTAGTTTGTTTTAATGCTTGCTTTGTCTTGTTTTTAATTGTTTTAAGACATACTGAGGCCCCCTTGGTAGGTTGTTGAGAACCACTGTTTTCTCTGTTTTGAATGAAAACCAGTGCTGTAACTGACCCCTTGGAGACGGTTTTTAAGGTATAGTTCACCCAGAAAAATTCTAATTCTGTGATCATGTATTCATCTTCATAAAACCTGTTTGCATTTCTTTGTTCCATGGAGCACAAATGGAGATATTTTGAAGTATGTTCATTCCGGTTTTTTTAATATGACAGGACCTTAGAGTGAAACTGTCAAGCTAAAAAAAAAAATCATAAAAGTATCCAATATTACTCAGGCTTCAAGTCTTCCAAAACCATATGATTTGTAATCTCATGTCTCTGACCAGGCTTTGTGCATTATAGCTTCTACGGATACTTTGAGTCACATAGCTCTTTCTCTCTCTCAGTCTTGCCACAGTAATATTTACAGAGGATTAGGTTGACAGCAAAGCATCTGATCTGGGATCAGGCCAACAGTCATTCAACACATTCTGATGCCCAGAGGCTGTGGCACACGCTGACATCATCCCTCCCTCAAGCCCTCTCTGTGTTCGCTCTGTCTTTCATCCCTTTCTCTTCTGGCCTCTCGCTCTGAGTCACGTTGTCATCTCATATTATGGAAATGATTCCTTTTCCAGTTTGATAAGGTGGTTTTTAAAAATTTGTGATTTCAAGCATTCCTTTGGATAAATAGAATGTTAGCTCGTTAAGAAATTGTTTGTGCCATCTCAAGCTTACATTAAAGGGATAGTTCAGCCAACAATGAAAATTCTAACATTAATTACCCACCCTCATGTCGTTCCAAACCCGTAAGACCTTCGTTCATCTTCAGAACAAAAATTAAGATACTTTTGATGAAATCCAAGAGCTTTCTGACCCTGCATAGACAGCGATGCAACTGACACGTTCAAGGTCCAGAAAGGACATCGATAAAATAGTCCATGGGACATCAGTGGTTCAACCTTAATTTTATGAAGCTACAAGAATATTTTTTGTGTGCAAAGAAAACAAAAATAATGACTTTATTCAACAATTCCTTCTCTTCCCTGTCAGTCTTCGACGCGTGTTCACGACTGTACCACGACGCATGTATGTGATGCTGCTTACGGAGGAGCTGGCATTCTGACGTAGATCCCAGATGCGCTGTGCCTTGTTTGCAAGCAGAGGAATGCACATGATTGCATTGTGGTACTGCTGTGAATGTGCATCATAGACTAACATGGAAGAGAAAAAATTGTTGAATAAAGAAATTGTTCAATAAACTTATAAAGCAAAAATGTAATACAGATATTTTTACTAACATCCACTTTACAGTTATCATTTGTTTACATAATCATGGTACATTTTAAGATCGTCCATTTAAGGAGACATTAACTTGTCCTTAATGGAACACTCCACTTTTTTTGGAAATAGGCTCATTTTACAACTCCCCTAGAGTTAAACAGTTGAGTTTTACCGTTTTTGAATCCATTCAGCCGATCTCCGGGTCTGGCGGTAGCACTTTTAGCTTAGCTTAGCATAGATCATTGAATCGGATTAGACCATTAGCATTTGGTCATCAAAAATGACCAAAGAGTTTCAATAATTTTCCTATTTAAAGCTTGACTCTTCTGTAGTTCTGTAGTACACATCGTGTACTAAGGCCGACGGAAAATTAAAAGTTGTGATTTTCTAGGCCGATAAGGCTAGGAACTATACTCTCATTCCGGCGTAATAATCAATGAACTTTGCTGCCATACCATGGGTGCAGCAGGTGCAATGATATTACGCAGCGCCTGAAAGTAGTCCCCGGCTATATCATAACTAGTTACCTAGCTGGGGACTACTTTCAGGCGCTGCGTCATATCATTGCGCCTGCTGCACCCACGGTACGGCAGCAAAGTTCATTGATTATTACGGCTGAATGAATTGAAAAACGGTAACACTCAACAGTTTAACTCTAGGGGAGTTGTAAAATTAGCATATTTTCAAAAAAAGTGGAATGTTCCTTTAAGGAGTTTACTTCATGGATGATGACAAATGGATGTTGTCATACGTTTTAGTTTATGGAGTAGTTAAAAAATGTGGTAACAAGGTTGATGCAATACCTGGAACTTTATTTTAAAGGGGTCCTATTATGCCCTTTTACAAAGTTTTGATTTTGTTTTGGGGGTGTACTTGAACATACTCTCATGCTTGGTGGTTCGAAAATCGCATTATTTTTCTCATAATTTACATTATTACAATACCTTTCTCCCCAGCCTGGCCCAAACGGCTCGATTAGTTCCGGGTTTGATGAAGGCCCACCTTCCGAAAAACGAAATGTGTTGGGATTGGTTAGCTGTCCCAGTACGTTGTGATTGGCCGAACAGCTTAGACTAGAGGTCTGCACGGGCTTTAAACTGAAGCCCGAACCCGGCCTGTACCCGACATCGTCTGACCCGACCCGACCCGAGCGACAAAGTAAAATTTAGAGCCCGAACCCGACCCGAACCCAAAGTCTTTTTTTTTTTTTTTACAACGAATAGTCAATTTAAAATAAATAAGATGCTGTATTTCATGATTGCATGCAAGGGCAGTAAACAAATACATGTAAAGAAACAGATTCATCAAGGCTCGGCCAGTTCACAAGGCAAAAGAAAAATCACTTACCAGTTATGAAAGTTTATGAACATCAGGTACAGCGGTCACATAAATTCTGCCGAGTTTTTGAACTCTGGTTGACAAGACGATAATTCTTCCACCGTGCAAATTATGGTAATTTTCGTCAGTTAAGGCTCGTTAGCATTCGTCCTGCTTTAAATCAGACACAGAGATGTAGTGCGGTAAGTTCGCATTTATTTGAATTAGCGAGAGACAGAGAGAGAGAGAGGGATGAACGTTGTGTGTGTGTGTGAACCTACACACTCTCTCTACAAGCAATGAGGCTTAGTTACTTCAAAAACAACGATTTTACCCCCTCATTGCAGAGAAATATAACGTTGCGAGTCAGTAGCCTATCGAAGCAATTTTACTAATAAAAGTTTCCGTGCTGTGTGTTCGCTGCGTGATCTCTCTGATATCTGTGTGCAATAATGTGTGTGTGTGTGCGTCTATGAAAGCAGCGTAGCCTACATATAGCAACAAGCCCGAGCCCGACCCGAGCCCGAGGCTATTCATTAAATATTAACCCAAACCCGACCCGAAACCCGAGAGTATTTCGGGACCCGTCGGGCTCGGGTCGGGTAGCAGACCTCTAGCTTAGACGGTGTTTCAGTACTGCCCCGCCCCTTTCTAAAGCAGCAAGTTCATGAATATTGCCATCAATTCAGACCCCGAGAATATTGAACAAGAGGATTGCGCAGAACCTTTGCACGCACGGATATTGCAAGACATATTAAAGTAGTAATTGTTTTTGTTTTTTTGGCTAAATTACGTTTTAGATAGGATGTCAACAACATCTTAAAAATAACTGCATTTACTATGTACTGATAAGTTCAACGGTAGTATGTATTATGTTTATTGTTCTTTAATTCTAACATTATAACATGAATTGCAGTGAAACTGTTATACAGTTGAAGTAGTCCCACAGACTTAGCCTAACTATTTGTGGTGGCATATATATGCAAATTCATTCTCTGCCAGTGGGAGGCGCTGTTGTAGTGGTAAAGATCGAGGTTTCCCCGGTAACACTGTACACAAAGCAGAACTCCGCTCACAAACGCTGCTTTATCAGACATTACATACAAGATGAAATGAATCCAAACATCCAAAATTTTCTGAAAACAGTCGGTTTCCTTCAGAAATACAGTGATATAAAAACAGCCGCACGGGTTTCGATTTTGAAACATGCAGTGATCAACCAAGTGTTCTCCCCACCCCCCAACCATTCCAATTTCCGCAGGCAGGATTTATTTTTGTGATATCACAAATACAGGAAAGCAACGCTGTAGTCTTGAAAAAGGATTTTTTAAAAACGAAATATCTCC
The DNA here is from genome assembly GCA_023376895.1 of Aspiorhynchus laticeps. Classification (NCBI taxonomy): domain Eukaryota; kingdom Metazoa; phylum Chordata; class Actinopteri; order Cypriniformes; family Cyprinidae; genus Aspiorhynchus; species Aspiorhynchus laticeps. The sequence goes on from CM041805.1 coordinate 12,510,525, forward strand.
CTTTGGAGTGGACTTTGAGATTTGTAACTTTGTAGATCTTTTTATGCCCAAACATACACACTACACACTGACTAAAATTTCAAGTGAAAAAGCATAATAGGACCCGTTTAATGTTACTTGCACAGTAAATCAGCATGTTACAATTATTTATAATGGATCTTGTGGAACTGAAGATTGGAGTAATGGCTGCTGAAAATTCAGATTTGCCAGCTATTTATTATTTATTTTTACTCGTACTGTATAGCATATAAGATACCCATTTTGGGGGAGATCACGTGACCCTTCGACGGTAGAGGTCTGCTACCCGACCCGAGCCCGACGGGTCCCGAAATACTTTCGGGTTTCGGGTTTCGGGTCGGGTTCGGGTTAATGTTTAATGAATAGCTTCGGGCTCGGGTCGGGCTCGGGTTTGTAGCTAAACTAAAACTACAGTATATGCAGGCTTCGTTGCTTTCATAGACGCACACACACACACATTATTGAACACAGATATCAGAGAGATCGCGCAGCGAACACACAGCACGGAAACTTTTATTAGTAAAATAGCTTCGATAGGCTACTGACTCACAACGTTATATTTCTCTGCAATGAGGGGGTAAAATCACTGTTTTTGAAGTAAGCCTCATTGATTGTAGAGAGAGACAGGCAGAGTAGGTTCACGCACGCAATATCCCTCTCTCTCTCTGTCTCTCGCTAATTCAAATAAATTATATAATTAATTAATTCAAATAAATGTGCGCTTACCACATCTTTGTGTCGGATTTAAAGCAGGCCGAATGCTAACGAGCCTTAACTGACGAAACTGACCATAATTTGCACGGTGGAAGAATTATCGTCTTGTCATACAACAACCATTCAAAAACTCGGCAGAATTTATGTAACCGCTGCACCCAGGGGCGGACTGGGACAAAATTTCAGGCCGGGAAATCTCACACGCATCCAGGCCATCCCATACACACACAACAAATTTTGAAACCATGGACAACAATATTTTTTGTATGGCCATCATCATCATCACATAAAAGTTTAAATCCCTAGGCTAGGGCCGCGTAAAATAATTAAAGGTTATCTATTTCATTTTTAGTCTCTTCATTTTCTCTGACATCTCTCTGTCTCTCATGTGTTTTTTTTTTCTTGTACTTTTTCATCAACACGTCTCCACCTTGTTGCAAAACAACCACCTCATTGTAATTTGTTTGCACATAGTATACATTTATTTGAGAAAAAAAAATATTACATTAGGATCATGTGTTATTGTTTTATCTTTCCTACATTTCTAAATTAGTACAATAATAGCTACATCTTGAATATACCTTTATAGAAAAATCTTAATACTTAACATGTTTTTGCATTATCACGAGTTTTGTCCTAAGGAAAATTAACCATGGTTTTATTAGGCCTATGGTAAAAGTATAGTAACCATGTTTTCTTGGCGGATTGATTACAATTTGTAACCAGAGTTTTACTACAAATACCATGGTGAAGCTATATAGTGTAAAACTACAATAGTCTGTCTATTTACAGATGTAACTGACCTGCACTTGACGTCATAAACAGGACAGTTTTGCCTCTCTGTTCCACCTGGGTGCTTCCACTCCATTCTCGAGACTCGCATTCTTTTGGCGGATGCGCGGAACATGCCCAAGGCGAATTGCGTTGACATCCAAGAAGACTAGCCGATTCATGATTTATTGGAGTTTTATTATTGAATGGCGAATTATTGAATTCGGAAATAATCACTTTAGTATACATTCTGCAGGCAAAAACAACAACATAAAAAAAAAAATATGTAGGGTAGCGGGCCAAATTAGCTGCCAGGCCACCGGGAATTGTCCCGGTTCTCCCAATGGCCAGTCCGCCCCTGGCTGCACCTGATGTTCATAAACTTTCTTAACTGGTAGGCTAAGTGTTTTTTCTTTTGCCTTGTGAACTGACCGAGCCTCGATGAATCTGTTTCTTTACATGTATTTGTTTACTGACCGTTGCATGCAATGGTGAAATACAGCATCTTTTTTTATTGGCTATTCGTTGTGAAAAAAAAAAAAAAAGACTTCGGGTTCGGGTCGGGTTCGGGCTCTAAATTTAACTGTGCCGCTCGGGTCGGGTCAGATGATCTTGGGTACGGGCCGGGTTCGGGCTTCAGTTTAAATCCCGTGCAGACCTCTATTCGACGGCGATGCAGGCTTAGTCTTTCGCTCTGCTCACTTTGCCACATATTTTACGATACTGTCAGTAAAATTTAGAGAAACCGCTGTTTCTTGACATGGCCCTAGCTGCCCAGTGGGGGAGGATAGCAGGATGGACATAGACGCTTGCTAAACCTATTTTTTGCTTTTTCTTCTCTCCTCTCTTCTACTGGAATATTGTCCCTATATATCCGGTACAACGATCTCTTTGCTGGTAAGACTGAAACTCCTTTTTTCCTTTTTGGAGGGGACTAATGGAAAGTAGGTTTAATTAAAAAAATATATATATTTTTTTTTTTGGCTGTGTGAGCCTTTCGGGAGACATGTCTTGCGTTGGAGTGGATCGGTCACGAACCATCACTATTTTTTGTTGCTCAGTCAGACCTATGTTCTCGGTAATGTGTGGTCTGAGTTGTTCCTTGTTTATGGTTGTCGGTTGTTCATGTTTTTATGTTGTTTTTGTTTTTTACAGCAGACATTTATACTTCTATTTATTTTACCTTATTTCTAAAGGGATTTTTCATCTAGGAGGTTTGGTATCTAAAATGCACATCAGCGTTTACATGTTATTTACAGAATGGAAGTGCTTCTGCTTTTTTTTATTGAATACAATCTTGGGATTATGAATATTCAATGCATACTCTAAATATTTTATCACTGAATGGGAATGGTTTAAATTCTGCTGTTAAACGAACCCGTGTGTTAGAATATTTACACCGTAAATCTATTTCCTGTGTCCTAATTCAAGAGACACATTTAAAACAATCTGACGTGGCACGTTTCCAGAATAAGTATTACAAATGAATAGCTTTTTCCTGCGCTCAAAATAAAACAAAGGGGGTGCTTATGGTAGTGATGAGAAGGGTAGATTTGTTTTTATCTGATGCAAAATATATAATAATAGGTTAGCATTGGTCTCTATTTATGGTCCAAATGAGAAAGTATTCCGTACACAGATTTTCAAAACTACTTGAGGAGATTGATTGCCCTCTAGTGGTGGGTGGTGATTTTAATGCTGTCATAAATCCTGCTTTAGATAAATCTCAATCTGATACAACAGCCAATCCATCCTCTAAATTATTGAATAAATTTATCAGTGAGCTTAACTTAATCGATCTTTGGAGAATTCAGAATACTAAAGCTAAGGATTTCACTTTTTTTCTAATAGACACAAGACTTTCTCTAGGATAGACTACATATTTCTCAGCCCATCTTTAATTTCGTCTAATTCCTCTATATCTATATTACCAATTTTATTATCTGATCATTCTGCTGTGTTGTGCAGTGTTCCTCTTTCCGATGTTAAAGCCAAGTCCCCTAGATGGCGCTTTAACATATCATTATTAAGTAATCAGACTTTCATTACTTCTCTAAAAGAATATATTAAGGAATTTCTTGAAATGAATATGCCCTCTGATGTGGATCCTCAAATACTGTGGGAAATGACTAAGTGTGCTATACGAGGTTTCTTTATATCTTTCTCTTCTACTCATGCCAAAGCGAAAACTCACCAGTTTACACAATTAGAAAATAAAATCCAATCATTACAAAATCTACAAAAACAACATTTTACTGAGCAACAGGCTACACAGCTGTCCTCTTTAAAAGAAGAATATGATTTACTTTCACACTCAAAGGCGGAATTTATTTTACATAGGACTAGGCAAAAATAATATTTTGAATCAGAGAGACCTAGTCATTTATTGGCCCTTAGGTTGAAAGAATGCGAGTCTAAGGCATATATTAGTGCAATAAAATCATCGGATGATCAGGTCACCACGAATCCTGGGGCAATTAATGACATATTTAAAGGTTTTTACACAAATCTGTATAAAGCCGAAATAGATTTTGATGAACCAATTTGTAAGCAGTATTTAGATAAATTGGAACTGCCTCGGATCTCACAGATGGATAAAGAATCTTTGGAGGCCCCATTAAGTTTGGAGGAACTTCACGTCTCTCTAAAAAGCCTTCAAAAGGGCAAATCGCCGGGTCTAGATGGTCTCCCCCCTGAATTATATTTAGAAATTTGGGATTTGGTAGGGATACTTATGCTTAACTCATTTAATTTTGCAATTGAACATGGGGTATTTCATAGAGATAAAAAAACATAACTGATTTCGTTAATTCTTAAAAAAGGGAAAGATCCATTAGATTGTTCCAGCTACAGACCGATTTCGCTTATCCCATGTGATCTAAAAATCTATGCTAAAGTTTTTGCTTCTCGTATGGAGAAGGTAATTCACAGTCTGATCAAGGAGGACCAAACTGGTTTCATCAAGGGGCGCAATGCATCTGACAATATGCGTCGACTCCTTCATATTCTTGACTTTGCGGACTCCCACCCAACCCCTTGTGCGGTCTTTTCACTTGATGCAGAAAAAGCCTTTGACAGGCTAGAGTGGAATTATATGTGGGCAGTTCTGCAATGTTTCGGCTTCGGTGAACACTTCGTTTCTATGATTAAGACATTATACCACTCACCTGCAGCATCAGTCATAACTGGTAATATTATTTCCCCCTCATTCCCTTTACAGCGGGGAACGAGACAGGGGTGTCCACTTTCCCCCTTATTGTTTTGTCTATCTCTTGAACCCTTAGCACAAGCCATCAGGAAATCTGAAGTATCGATTAAGATTCATGACCATAATCATAGTATTTCATTATACGCTGATGATATTATTCTATATTTAGACCACTTTGATGTTTCAGTCTCTAGTGTAATTAAGGAATTTGATCATTTTAGTAGCCTATCAGGATATAAAATAAATTGGAGCAAATCTGCTTTAATGCCAATTAACAATGCTAAGATTAATTTTTCTATTCCTTCATTTATCCCTATTAAGGAATCTTTCATCTATTTGGGCATTACCATATATAAAAACATTCATAAGATTGCCAGAGACAATTTTAATAACATTTTAGTTAAGGTCAAAAATGATATTCAAAGATGGAAGAATCTTAAAGTCTCTCTCCAAGGAAGAATATCCACTGTTAAGATGAATTTGTTACCTCGATTTAATTTTTTTTTTCTCTATGCTACCACTTTCTCCCCCTCCAGGTTACTTTAAGGAGATCAACTCCATAATTTCTAAGTTTATCTGGAATGATAAATGTCCCAGAATTAAACTTACCACATTACAACATCCTAATAGCGCAGGAGGACTGGCTGTACCAAATTTTGAATTGTATTATTGGTCGTTCCAGCTTAAGGCTCTTCATAATTGGGTTGATCCTGAATCTACAGTTTCATGGAGGGTGATTGAAGCTGACAAGGTTTAGACCAAATAGACTTCAAGATATTTGTGCTTATTTACTGGCTACAGGATAAACAAGGGACTAATTACCAACATTTGGTCCGGTTGTGGCTAACTCTATTAAATTCAGCACAAACGGTTGCTACAATCGGATTATGTGGACCCTTCAAGATGGATAGTACATCTTTGTGGCACAATTTTAACTTTGTATGTGGAAAAGTCCATTATGTCCAACCCTGGTTGGTAAGTCTTTAGGTGTAAACACGTGCGGTGATATATATGATAACCAGGGCCTCTGTTCATTTCAGGCCATTGAGAGCCAAATTTTGTCTACCAGCATCTAAATATTTTGTTTTTCTTCAATTACGTTCTGCTCTCAAGAGCGTAATGGCAGTTCCTTGGTCTGGCTAGAATCCATTTCCTCTCATCAATATAAGTGACTGGATTGCACCATCTGCTGGTCGGCCATCTGTTTCCTTAATATATAATAACAATTATTGATTGTAATTTCTATTAAAACTATTTTGGAATAGGGAATTACCTTAATTTATCTGTCGACTGGGAGAGAGTATGGTCTAATCTCAGTTTAACATCCAAAAATCTGGCTCATTGTCTTATTCACTTCAAAGTCATTCATAGAGCATACATAACACCTTACAAAAGATTTAAAATGAAACTGCAGTCAAATTTGAACTGCCATATATGTAACACTACATCATCAGGCACTTTTCTGCATATGTTTTGGGAATGTCCTGTCGTCTTAGGGATGGGTACCGAAACTCGGTACTAAATCGGTCTCGGGGCTAAATTATGAAAGACCGGAGTATCGATAAGCTCTGACGTTATCGGTTCTGCTGTCGGTACTGGAGAAATTATGAAAACACACATACATTTATTGTTGCTATATATACACATTATCTTGCAAATTCTCTCTCACCAGAGTTGCCAGCTGTTTTAATGTGCAATAATATTCAAACATTTGTCTATTATGCATTTTTCTATTCGCAATTCAGAAGCGAGATCGCGCTCACGCAGAGAAGATTCAGCACGCGCAACATGAAAGCCCTGTTTAATTATGATGAGAGAACTAACTATTCAAACATCTGCTTACGATTTAGGCCTGTGGCTGTTATATTAAGATAATTATTTTTTTTTTTTTCGATTTTGGCTTCTAAGGATTATAGCCGCGTTTCTTCTAGCACAACTTCCTTCCCTTCACAGCGGTGCGCATTCATTCCTCCCTAACCAAAACTTAACGTCAGAATCATCATCGGTGATTGTTGTAAGATGCCGTCTTTACTGTTGCTAAATTGCGGGACATGTTTGCTAATAAAACGTTGAAAGTACAATTCGCGTGAGAGACGCTGTTCTCCAGGCTGAAGTGTGTGTGTGTGTGTGCGCGTGCCTGCGCGGTGCGCTCCAAAACGGACAGGCAAAGTACACTTTGAGCTTCGGGTGCGTCCAAACGATCAAATACACACAAAATATGTCCAAATGGCCGGCTACGAGAGTATTCACTTAAACATAGTTTATGTCTTAAGTGGGCGAGAACAGTTGGGAGAAAATCCGATGTGTGTCAATATTGTCTTAAAGTGACAGACTGGCGCTTGGACCATCAATGTTAATCAAAGAACAAAATGTGAGAGAAAATCCCCCACAGCTCTTAATCTGAATAACGGTATAGATTTAATAAGCATTAATCTATACATACAGTGACAACTGTGCAGTGTTCATTTACATTTGATTACTTTTTAGATTTCTTTTGTAACTATTACTTACCTGAAATATTAGTAGACCTTCATGGAAAAATGAAAGCACTGTTTATTTCATTTCATTTGCATATTTGTTTTATTATATTTGTCAGTTTTTTTTTTTTTTACTTTGTTTCTTTGTTCATGTTCTTACTGTATCTTATCTTATGTATATAAAACACTAGAAATTAGGGATGTGCGGGTCTAGTCGATACAGCTCCAACTAGTCGACACTGAAAACAATAGTCGACTACACGAGAGAAAAAAAAAAGAGATGATTTTATCATTCAAATTACCATCATTTTAACATTACATTTAAAACATTTTAAAGAACACTTAAAATAAAACTTTTGAAAAAGAATACATATCAAAATATTTAAATATTTTTAAAAACGTATCTGGGCGGGAACTATAATTTTACCTCACATGCGTTTTCTTCATGTCAGTTGCGGCAAGCTCCACGCGAAAGACCAGCAAGGTGTGGGATTATTTTGAATTAGAAGGAAATGGAAACGTTTTTTGTAAACTGTGTAATGTCAAATTGGCTAACAATAACTTTACTGGAGCTATGCGTAATCATATTCAATACAGGCATGTGTAAGCTTGGAGTCTAGCCAAAGCCAAATGTCTATCATGTCATACACTACAACCTGTCGCTGCGGTCCGCGATCCTATCCGCGCTGTCTATTCCTCTAAACGAAGACCCACTTCGGTGGTGCTGCGGGATTTCCAGGCTCTTTTCGAAACTGTCTGCTTGCTTGTAGTTATCTCTCTGCTTTCCTGTGACTTCAGTTCCTGCCGAGCGCGTTTTGCAGAATCGCCTCTAGTCCCGTCTTCCGCCAGACCACGTTAACATGTTAAATTCACTGAACAAATGCGCATGGTCTGAGTAAGTAAAACAAGCTTTGTTTTGTTTTTAGACAATATAGCCAACATGAAGTACATTTTTAAAAGCCGTTTTAATGCTATTCCTTGATAAACTTTCCTATTGTTTTAAACTTTTGTTTTAATATGTGTTTTAATATGTTGGCTAATGTTATATGAAAATGAAGAATTCTGTCAGTCTATTGATTGATTTTCAATTTCTGCATTGCTCCAGGCGATCTGAATAAATAAGCTATGCACTGGTTTATGAAGAGTGTATGCTCTTCCTTTTTTCTGTTTAACGTCCGCCTAAAATTAATTGATGATAACGCGAGGCAAGCATACGGCATAATCGTGACCTATTTTAGCAGAATTCATTGAGGGATTTGACAGTGTGATTCAAAGATTAAGTATTTCAACTGTTTGCTGTTATATAGACACGCGCACAGTTTTGTTGTTTTTTTTTGCCGTTTTTGGGGGGTTTCTAGCTTTTAGACTAGTCGACTAGTCGGATACAAAACTTCCGTTTAAACGACAGTCAAATTAGTCGTAGCGCACATCCCTACTAGAAATGCCTGCACACTGGTGCATTTACAAATTGATGTTTTATATTAATTTAATTAAATATTTATTTTACATTTCAGAATATAAAGCAATGTTAATTCAGCTCCTAATCTGTCATATATATATATATATATATATATATATATATATATATATATATATATATACCTGTATGTATATATGTATAAAAAAAGTACTGATAAGAATACCGTTAAAGTACCGGATCGATAAGCGGTATCGGTAAGAGTAGTAATACCGTTAAAACCTTAACGATACCCATCCCTAGTCGTCATCAGTCTATGGACACATGTAAACCTGGTTTTGTCATCATTACTGAGAATTGATTGGTCTGTTAACCCAAGTTTGTGTCTTCTTAATGATGATTCTGATCTCTGTATTAGTTCAATGCAAAAGAGAATGTTGTTTGCTGGTTTTACAGCTGTGAAGAAGACAATAATCCAGAACTGGTTTACACCACACATGTGTAGAAAAACGTATTGGATCCGTAGCCTCCTGCAAATTGTCTCATGTGAATGTACAACGGCGCGAGTCGGTGGGGCCAGGCCTTCGACCATTGAGGCTTGGCAGTGTTTTTTGTTGAATATACGTGATTATATAAAGGAGTGACTTTTGTGTTCTTGTTGCCCTTCCCTCTCTCCCTCCCTTTTGATTGAACCTTGAGATGTTGAGTATGTGTCTGCTGTTTTGTTTTGTTTTATTTTGGATATTATGTTGTGTTGTGTGTGAAAAATAAAAAATTGTTGATAACAAAAAAAAGCGTATGGATTTCCGTGGGCATCTTCTATTTCCTCTCATCCTATGAGGGACTGGATTGCACCATCTGCAGGTTGGCCATCTGTTTCCTTGATATATAATACAATTATTGATTGCATTACAAAACCTCTTTCTATTAAAACTATTTGGAATAGGGAATTATCTCACCTTAATTTATCTGTCGACTGGGAGAGAGTGTGGTCTAATCTCAGCTTAACATCTAAAAATCTGGCTCATCGTCTTATTCACTTCAAAGTCATTCATAGAACATACATAACTCCTTACAAAAGATTTAAAATGAAACTACAGTCAAATTTGAACTGCCATATATGTTACACTACATCATCAGGCACTTTTCTGCATATGTTTTGGGAATGTTCTGTCGTCATCAGTTTATGGACACATGTAAACCTTGTTTTGTCATCATTACTGCAAATTGATTGGTCTGTTAACCTAAGTTTGTGTCTTTTTAATGATTATTCTGGTCTCTGTATTAGTTCAATGCAAAAGAGAATGTTGTTTGCTGGTTTTACAGCTGCGAAGAAGACAATATTACAGAACTGGTTTACACCACACATGTGTGGAAAAACATATTGGATCCGTAGCCTCCTGCAAATAGTGACTTGTGAATGTACAACGGCGCGAGTCGGTGGGGCCAGGCCTTCGACCATTGACGCTTGGCAGTGTTTTTTGTTTGATATACGTGATTATATAAAGGAGTGACTTTTGTGTTTTTATTGTCCTTCCCTCTCTCCCTTCCTTTTGACTGGACTTTGAGATGTAATATTTTGGATCCTGTGTTGTGTTATGTGTGAAAAAAATAAAATAAATGTTGATAACAAAAAAAAAAAGATACCCATTTTGTAGAATGACCCATCTACTATATGTCTTGCCTGTCGGAGCACTGATGTTTTCCACATCTACAGATGAGCAGGCGGAAACATCCTGGGATGCCCACTGCACCTTCTCACCCTCTCTCGGATGGCATGAGATTAAAGGAAGAGGGTCAGACAGATTGTTGAGGTTACATCTCAGATAAGATCAGAAATGTGTTCGCTGTCAAAGCGCTTCAAATTGCATATTTTTTCCAAGCTGTTCCTTCTTTTCCTCCACTAAGCCATGAGTGAATGCTCAGATGCTTGTATGCCTCTGAAGTTGGAGGAAAGCAAAGCTTTTTTGTCAACATCCAAAAAGGTAAACAAGGAAGGGAGAGATATGAAGCATGAGAGATCAAACATGCGATTGGAGAGAACACACCCCACCTGTCACCAGAAAGCTTGGAGAAAAGCTGTGCGTGTCAAAGAAGCTACAGGGGTGTTTTATTAGGACATAAAACATGATGCACCTGCATAAAGGTACATACAATTTGTTTTTAGATGTAGTTTTTTGCCTAGGTACAAAGTGTTAAATGTTGCTTCTCTGATTGTTTAACACAGATTTTCTTTGTTTTTGTGTGTGTGTGTGCGTGTGTGTGTGTGTGTGTGTGTTTTTGTTTGTGATGTATAGCCTGTCAGTCAAGATTAAGTATATATGAATAGCATAGAAGCTGCAGAATATCTTTATGTAGGTTTCATTATATTATGCCTTGTGTTTTGAAATTGGTGTGGGTGTGTAAATTAGCGGTAGCATAGTTGAATCTAGGCTGCTAGCACAAAGTTTGCTGGTTCAGTTCCACAACCAGCTGGGATTTTCGTGGTAAATATTTAAGTAGCTAATAATTCACAAAAATGTTTATTTTTTTTAGAGGGTTCCTGTTCAACTAAGTGAAGGTTGTATTTGTTTGATTGAACAGCATGTAGGAGAATGATGACTTAATAAGAGGGCCAAGAGACATGATCATTCCCTCATGTCTCAATTGTGTTTGCTTCGTAAGCATCTTTTGAGATCCGCCGAAAAACCCACTGAGGGGATTGCATTGCCCGTTTCAAAGGTCCCCTCAGGCTATCAGTCGTAGTAAAGGGTGTCTGAAAAAGCCACAAATCTATGTGAATTATTAATATCAATGCATCTGTTATGGCAGATTCTCAACTGTGGTTTTAAATGCACAGAGTTAACAAATAGACAGTGACATATCGCAGTAATGTTTTCTCTTCCTCGTTCACTTCTTTCCTTCCTCTCTGGCATTAATAATACCAGTATGTCAATATGCCTCTTGGAGGTGTAGCTAATAATGGATTTCTTGGGAAGGTAGGGCTGTTACCGTTTCAACAGGCTAGCAGGTCGATTTGCTGGTTCTGAAATCAATCTTGCATGTCCACTATCAATCACTGTGAAGCACAGTGCTCTCACGTCCTTGAACTCTTCTGATTTGTGGCTCCTTACCAGTTGAAAGAGCTCAAACACATTGTTTGTCTTTCCTAGCTTCATTGAAAACAAAACCACCGGTGTGCCTCAGGGGTCAATATTAGGCCCAATACCATTGTAAATTACTTTTACTGAATGATCATCATTTTTGTTTTTCTCAGAACCATGATAGTGAATCTTTAAAGCATATCTAGAACTCTCTGCTTGGGTGTAATATACGCTAAGTGCATTGAAAGCGTTTTTTTTTGTTTTTTTTTACTGTGCATCTCAAAAGTCCCATACCCTGTTTTTATTTCTAGCAATGTCCGGAGGTAATCCAGCCTCATACACAGCATTAGAAGGACTTTTCCACTTCCTAATTTACTAATGGTCAGATTAGGTCAGGCACAATGGACCTCGCTGACATGGCCTCTTGCAGTGATAACAGATGGATTATGAATTGAAATGGGACAGGCAGAACGGTAGGTAGTACTGTGAAAACATTACCTCAGCCAATCGGAATGAGATCAGTATCACTATGAATGACAGGCCTCACAAGCTTTGTTCCAAAATATAGTGAGCACTTTTGCTGTCTACTTTCTACACTGACAGCTACACTCTAAGGTAGCATCTTAAATTATATAGAACCTTATAAGTATCGGGTCTAGATCGCTATTTATAGGCAGCAACATGACATACAAATCACAACTCTGACATTGGGTGCACAGGAGATTTGAGTCAAAGGATCCCAGTATGATCTTAACAGATCTTAACATGTGGCTAAGCTAATGAATATACAGTATGTATGTGTATATATATATATATATATATATATATATATATATATATATTTGGGGTGACCCCGAATAGTCAAAGATTCGATGCTTCGATAGGAGGTGCCTGATTCAACTACCAATCTCACAGTCGAATATTTGTGGGGTGTTATGATCATGCCATTTTGACTATATGGGGGTGCTCAATGTCTGATTTCACATAGAACTACCGGATTGTTTTGATCAGCTAGGGTATAAGTGATTTCAAAATATTTCAGCTGGTTTATATATCGTGTATATATGATTTATCTCATATAAGATGCGTTTGGTTGAGTTGCGCTGCGCTGCAGTAAAGCGCTTTATTGTAGTACTACGGTGATTAGCCTATCTCTTCAGCGAGCAGCGCAAACAGGACAAACAACAATGCAGAATATTAATAACTATGACTGGGACTGTCATATACAAAACATTATAATGAGAACACTATTATAGTGTTCTCATTTCCGAGGTGTCCATTACACATTTTCCCTATGTGTTAACGTCAGTAATTATGACTGTCCAATATCTGACTTGACTCTTGTCTTGGTAATGTATTTTGCCCCGCCCCCAAATATATGATTCGACTATCAGTCGACTATCTGGCAAGATTAGACAATTCCGATTCGAATTTGTAAATCCTTAGTCGGGGACACCCCTAATATATAATACATATATATATTAGTGCTGTCAAAATTAGCGCATTAACGCAAGCGATTAATTTTTTCAGTTTAATGCGTTAACATTATTTAACGCCGTTAACGCAGGGGTGGGGCTAGGGTTGGCCACCCCACTCACAGCTGCTACTTCTGTCTCTTTTTTCTTGACAAGGAGTGCATTTATTCAGTCGCAGAATTTGTTTACGACCACATCAAACTGGAGACGTTTCAGATGCGCCTCACGCGCTTCCACTTCACTTCAGCACCAGGCGCGAGACAAACGAGCGCGGAAACGGTCCTGTGTTCGTAGAGCATGCTCTTGCACGCACAAATGCGCCAGCGCACGCTGTAGCCTTTATCATTTCATATCAAAGTGCGAAAGAATCTACGAGCATGCAATGTCATGGTCAGTTAAGTCATGAAGTTACCAAAAAGGCGATTAAAGCTGCCTCAAAACTGTGCATGCATGTAATATGTTATATGAGTCACATTTAAGAACATGTCTCTGAAATGGTTTTCAAAACTGTCCCGGAGCAGCCCAGCACTGTCTCTCTCATCTAACACACTCGATTCAACTCATCAGTCAGTTCATTAGTAGAGACAAAGTGGGTCAGAAAAGCTAAAGAGAGTTGAGAGAAAATATGATGCCTGTCAGATCCTTGTCACGTTCAGCAGCAACAGCTAAATAGAATAGAAGCCAAAACAACATAACTCAGCGTCTGTGATGTCTGTTAATCAAATAAAAAAGGAGGAAATCAATAACTTTTATAGCTTCAAGTATTCATCAGTATTTAGTTTAGAATTTAGTGTAAAATTCTGTATTTCTGCTGAAGGGCACAGGTAATATGACATTTATTTTAATGGGCATATGTGAAGATTGTTTTAAGTTCACTTAAATTAGAAGTTATTTTTAAAATCTAATAAATGTTAAAATTGATAGCTCTTAATTATAATGTAAAGTTGAATGGCAATAGTCAATGGTTAAATATTAGGGGGAAACATTTTTATAGGGAAATCAGTATTAATTGGTATCAGTGATACAGGCCTTCAGTCATAAAAAAGATTAAATTAAACAAATATTAAAAATATACTGTCTTTATGTTGTTTGTACATTAATTTGAAGATTGAATGTGAAATTATTGCAATATAAAAGTATATTTAAAAACTTTAATGTTAGGTCGGATTAATCGTGATTAATTTCAGAAAAATGTGCGATTAATTAGTTAATTTTTTTAATCGATTGACAGTACTTGAAGAGTTCATTTTCAAAAACCTATAACTCCATTTTTATTTATTTTCAGAAATCAAGTTTTTTGTTATTGAGCATTCCAAGTAATGTCAATCAAACTGCAGTTGGGTTGTTTTGATTAAGTAATAATAACTTAAACAAATACAGGTAATTTACAAAATTAAAGTTCATTGAAAGTATGTTTTTTTACATATTCAAAGTTTGTTTTATAGCAAAAGCAGAAAACTCAACATTTCATGTTTTAGAGTTAAAAAAAAAACGCTTGTTTAATCTTTGTAATCTCCTCAGATGACAATGTAGATGCCTGACAAACATTGTTGTTGTTGTGATCATAGACTGTATGGATGTGATTACATGCAATACACAGAGCTTTTCCCTCACCATTGTAACGTGCTGCTTATGCAAGGTTCCGTGAAAACGTTTCAGCTTTTATTTTCCTTTACACGCTGAAGAAAATATCACAGGTTCGTCGAAATTATTCATCCTCGATCACTTTTAGTCAGCTTTGACGAAACTCCTCTCAGCTAGCACGTCTTTTCAAAGTAAAAGTAGCCTTGTCACCTGACCTGAATACAGCGTGCTGATTCGCTAAAATGGACTTATCGGCTTCTGTTCACAAACAACAAGGGCGCTTGTCGGCTTCTGCAGTAAAATGTGAACTCGCAATGCCTTGAAAGTGGACAATACTGGCTTTTTTGACAAAACGTGTTTAGGGTTCAGATCTTGCTATATGTGGAGAATAAAAAATATACAGTAGTGCTACATACAATATAAAAAATATTTATATTGCCACAAATTAACAATTTGGTCTCACGACTTACTATTCCGTCGATTTACTATTCCGTCTCCTCATTTTTAGCTAATCGTGAACATGATTTAGTAATTTGTTACCTTGTTTTAAGCACATTGTGCTCACAATTTACTTATTTGTTCCCTCGTTTAAAGTAAATCATGAGCAAATTTAAGGCCTACTAATTCATTACCTCATTTTATGCAAATCCATTCTGTTCATTGAATGACAGTCCTATCATACTTTATTCGTAGTAGAAGCAATAGAGGTCTTTTCTCACTACACACACACACACAAAAAAAAGAAACTCCGGACAGGAATTATTAAAACATAGTCACAATTTTTCTAAAATGAGGGAACAACTTAATAAATCATGTATTGTAGTCTTTTTTTCCAAACAAAGATTATTTATTTATTTTTATTTGTTAGTCATCTAGATAAATCTTTGCATTGGGAACACGCCTATGATGACTCTTTCTTCCATGCCTGCTCCTCATGTTCCTTTTTCTCTTCATTGCTTTACCATCCCCATTGCTTGCTCCTCACTTCTTCTAGTACATCCTCCATGGCTGTTCCACTTCATCAGACCACCATAGTCCAATCAGAAAGCGTTATTATAGTCCACATCTCATAATCTTGCCAGAATAATACTACCTTTCCACAGTAAATGGGTTGGTGGTTGTGGATTGCAATTGCCAGTTCTTTTTGCAAGGCATTAATAGCAAGCTGTAATTTCCCCTGATGAATCACAGTGCAATGTTGTCATATTGTCTCATAAACAGGAGGCAGAAGAAGTAGGTCACCGTCTTTTCTCATCACAAGCCACATTATCTGCAAGGGATTACTTGAAGTGGTGCTTTCATACATGTGTAGGACAGGATTTGGACCCTTGGCAGCTGTAAGGCTGATTTTCCTTAATGTTTTTGGATGGCGACTGTATGTGCCGCGATATTGAGGGGCAGGACGGGAGTTGCCTGAAGTCTTTCTTCAGAGTCTGTCACATCGCAGTGGCTAGTCCTTAGATCAAGAGATATAATCTTCTATCTCCCAGCAAGACCAGACAGAGAGACTTAGGAATCAAGTTCAAGGAAACGAGACAGGGTCCATATTGCAGGCATTAGGAAGTGTCCGGAGGCATCCTTTGGGTTTGGTTAGTGCTCCATCCTGACCTCAGTTTGGTTGCCAAGATGATTCATAGCACCCAGCCAAAGGACAGAAGCATGCCACAGAAAGCTGCACAAACCCCATGCTATACCAGCTCTCCTGAAGAACAAGCACAATGACTGTAAGGGCTTCTTGCATGGCTCGGTGCCTACTAACACAGTAACAGTAATCCTCTTGGATCAGAGCAAGATAATCACATGCAAAAGTCAACAGAGGAAAATCCAGAAGTGATGGATTTCCAGCTAAGCATCTCATATCTTTTCTAAAATGGAAACGTGGCACATGGTCATACAGTATAAATTTGTGCACACGTTCTTTTGCATTAAGCATTCTGTTTGTGGCCCCCCACTGATTTCAACCTAGTTCCATTTTCATGTTGTTATATTACTTTCTGACACCAGAGCTGTGGCTTAGCGGTTGGCTCACATGCTCCATCACGTTGTGTTTTGGTGCTCGTGCAGACATTTCAAGTTCAAGTCCTATTTCTTCTTGCCATTTCATGTTCTTTCTACTATCTCTGTGACTTAAAATGAGGAATATGACTGTCAATGGAAAGTAAAGGCCAACACTGCAAAGTAAAGTAATATACTGCAAAAAACTATCATTTATAAATAAATCTTATCCTTTACTTATCCATTAAATTTCACCAGTCACTGTGATTATGTAGCTCTCATGTCCTTGAATTTTTCTGAGCTCAAACACATTGTTAATCTTATTTCCTAGTTTCATTGAAAAACAAGCAGTGGTGTGCCCAAGGGGTCGATTATAGGCCCAATTCTATTGTAAATTATTTGCTTTTTTCTTTTAGTGAATACTCATTGTTCTTGGTTTTCTCAGACCTGTATTATTATGTTTTAAGAAATTTTGTGAGATTTTAAGAGACATTATGTTTAAAAAAATAATGAATTCTAAGTGAGAATTCAACTTTTATTGTTAGCTAAACCTCAAAAGAAACAATTGTGTTTCAAGGACAAGACATGTTTCTTTCAGGAAATTGTTACAAATTAGCAAATTTTATTACATTTCAAAAAGGCCCTATTGAAACTATCAAAACCCCTTAAACATTTTCAGAATTTCATAAACATTTAGACTCTAAAAATATTAATGGATCTTAAAACTAGACAGAAATTCCTACAATAACTTTTTGCTATTTTGCCTATATATTTTGCTTGTTTCAAGAGGAACATTTGTTGCAACGTGTTATCATTCACTGAGATACAAGCATTTTGGAGAGCAGTAGTTGTTAATGAAGAATATAATATAATAACCTAAAGAATGTGCTATCATTTCCATGCAGTGGAAATCGAGACCTTCCAGCCTAGATGAAGCACATACTGTTCTTGTTACATGTCTTATGAGACTGTGAACCCATGCCAGAATATAGCCCACACGCCATGCTTTCAAAGAAACGCCAAGCCCAAATCCTTCACGCCTCTCTTCGTTTTCTAACTTGCTTGAGCAAATGTGCAAAGACACTATTTCCAGATAGTATTTTCCTCCCCTCTTCTTCTCAGCAGGAGATATGGAGGTACATTTTGTACACGGGAAGATGATGCCACTTCCAAGTGGACAATACTGAGGACAAATAACTAGCCGTCTACCGCACTGAGAAACTTTGTGCCTTTTTTGCAGATTGCTGCAGCCCATGATTGCTCAAGTGGAAAGATTCACTTTTTCTCTTCCTCTAGAGGTTGGTAAACTGGAAGTTGAATTACTTAAGTTGAATTAGATGTAAATTTGTTAAAAGCTTGATTAAGAAAAACACTCTAGAGAGAAGCTCAAACTTAATAAAACAAATAAGGATTGTAAAAACTAAGATGGTATTTTGCATTGTTTTTCCTAAGTATTATCCAATGATGTATGTCTATTATCTGCACTAACTTATGTATGGCTCAGTGTTGATAGCATTATTGACAGTGTGCTTCCAGCTTTCTGACAATGCGCTACATACAGTATCTGTAAAACATCATATAAAAACAGATTTCATGGATAAAATTGTACTCATGCATAGTGTTTGGCTAGTAAGCATAGCCATGTTAACCCCTGCTGCTAAATGTTGTAGCTTTACAGTCTTTTCCATTTAAAATTGACCATGTATTGATTAAAAATGTCTTTGCTACATGACAGTCATAGCCAACAGTCACTGACAATGTCTGCTTTTCTTTGGAAAGCCTGTGAGAAATGTTGTGTTTTCTGAGCATCTAGCTACAGTTTGTATCGGCTCAAGATAAACAGATAGATGTGCATCTCGTCAACAAAGCCTTTCTGCCAAAGTAGCTGTCTCTCCCGAAAAGAAATCACTGGCATGGAGATCGATCCATCTTCCAGCAATTTGCTTTTCTTATTTAAAGTATGATTTATCAACAAATTGAGCTTTAAGACGATGTTGGCAAGCGATTTAATGGTCGTAGTGATTCATTTTCTTTTCATTATGTTATTACATGCTTGGGTAGTCGGCGGTATTGTGAGATATTCTAGTTGTCGTGATGAGGCAGTCTTTGCGCAGTCTTCAGTCAAACCTCGCCCCGTGAAGACACGGGTCGTGAGAGTGGAGACATTCCATTTCTGAATGATAGGCTATCATGGTGGAAAGACACCCGGCTCTGGGGCTTGTTGTCATTGTGTAGCTATTGATTGATAGATGATGAGAGATGATGTGAGTTTCAAACACTAGTGACAACTTGATGACTGTGCAGGGCTCCTGTTGGGATTCTCCACAACACTTGATGCCATCGTCTCAGCAGAGTGCGAATCTATGCTGTCAGATGTGGTTTTTAAACTGCTGTAGTTGAATTTTGATTGCTGTGAACTGGTATTTGGTAGGTCAGTTAATGGATGAGAGTGTCACCGTTTCAAGTCAGCCAGTATTTGGACAAATAGAGGGTGCAGGAATTTTCTATGCTGTTTGCTTTTGTTGTTGTGTGTCTGGTACTTAGGTTTATGGGAAGTGGTGAGTAAAGGTTTTTAGAGTTGTTAAGATTTTGGAGGGTCAATGATAAATAAGAATGCCCACAAAAATTCAAGTTTAAAACACGTGTCAAGAAAAAAAAAGTAATGTAATTGACCCTGGAGTCTTTCAGGTGTTTACTGTTGGCACTCCCGCAGTGAGCTCCCTTAACATGCACAGTTTAGGAATAGCCCAGTGCTTTCTCAGCTAGCAGCAATTAGCACAAACTCCGGAGCTCCTTGCTGGCTAATTACAGCTCTGCTACATCCAGGACGCAGGAATACATTAACACTTCAGTTTATCATTTTAACCCATTGCTTAATGTACATACACTTTGAACTGTTCTCATTGTATGCTCAGTGAGGGGTGGTGTGTGTTGATTTCTTTTTAAATAGCTTGGAAATCGTTAGTATTTAAGGTAGTAAAAATGGATATTAAGCATTTTACCACCACACACTTTTAGCTGTTGTAGGCTTGTTTAGCTGGTCTCCCAACCTGGCCAAGCTGGTGTTCATCTGGTCAGCCAGCTGATATTCTAGCCTGGGGTGAGTTCCCAAAAGCAGCTATGGTCGCAACTTCCGTCATTACCAACAGAGTTCAACAGAACCTGCAACCATAGTTGGCTATAATGATGCTTTTGGGAAATGCACCCCTGAACAGCTAATAAGGGCTTAAAAACAGTGTTGGGCAAGCTACTTGGAAAATGTAGTGAGCTAAGCTAACAATTACTCTTCATTAAATGTAGCTTCACTACACTAAAGCTACAGCCCTGGGAAATGTAGCAAGTTAAGCTACAGTAACATGGCAAAAGTAGTTTACTACATCTAAGCTATTTTAAAAAAAATAATATTTTATATTGAACCAACATCATACCAAGTCAATGTGCACTCAGTGATCAATAAAACTGTCAGTCAAGCAGATAGACAGGCATAATAGTTCAGGTTAATTATTTATTCAACAACTATTCCAAACCAATTTGTCAACAAAAATCAGTATCATATACAGGGCCAGATTTACCTCATATTTTGACATAGGCAAAATATTTTTTTGCTGTCAGCCAGAAACCTCCTATTGGTAGTTGGTATTGTGGCTTTATTGTAGGCTATACAGATACATTTATACAAAGGATAACACTTAACAATAAGGTCCATTAATTAACATTAGTTAACTAGTGTAGTTAACATGAACTAAGAATGAACAATACTTCTGCAGCATTTTTTATCTTAATTTCAACATTTACCAATGCATTATTAAAATCTAAAGTTGTGTTTGTTAACATTAGTTAATGCACTGTTAACTAACATGAACTACCAATGAACGACTGTATTTTCATTAACATTAACAAAGATGAATAAATACTGTAAAAAATGTATTGTCCATTGTTCACTCATGTTAGTTAATACATTAATGAAATCTTATTATATAGTGTTACCATATAAATGTATAGGCCTACAGATAGGCTACGTTTATTTGCATTGTTGCATGTGTCATTATATTAACATTTCACCAAAATCAAGTTCAAATACGAAGTTTTTGACCAGCGAATATTTTTCCCCGTCATTACGGCCACATCAGAGGCACTACGTGCATCGCATTTATGTTTTCATGAACTTTCAGGTTATACAATTTTCCTATTTCTGTTATTTGGCCAAAATATCATATTATAAAAGATTCAGCGCTTCGCACAAGCTATTTGGCTGTGACTCGACAACAAATGCTCCTTAAAAACATTAGCCTTTATAAATATAGTGTTTCTTGAGTAATGAAAACGCTGTACTTATTCAATCAACAGTTCTTTATTTACCTTCAGACTGCAAACAAGCTGAAATGCTCCAAACTGCGCGCCGCAATTCATTCACGAGAGAGGCGGGAGGAATAATGAGGCTTGACTGACAGTTTGAGGAGCCAATGGCGTTACAAGCTTTAGTGTCTGTGGCGTCACTTACTGATCCAGGATCAGCGATCCGTAGCTGTTATATTTTTGATTTGAGCTTGAGTTTCAGAAAGCTCTTGTAGCGTTACTACTTGTAGCGACGCTACTGCCCATCACTGCTTAAAAGCCCTCTAAATCTATAGTAGCAAACCTGACTAGCTTTGTGGCTAGCTAAGACACAGCATACCACCTATTTATGGATTCTCCTTATTATACCAGGCTCCAACCCTGATTAAATACACCTGAACCAGATAATCAAGGACGTTTGGAGTGCTAAAGACTTCCAGGCAGGACGTTGGGCACCCCTGGTCCAGTATAAACTGTATTTTGCGTTGGACGCCAACTAATGTTATAGTTGTGCTACTGTAAGGCTTGACTTGGACATGAAGTCTGATCATACACTACCATTCAAATATATTTTTTAAATAATGTAACAGTATGTTTAATATGTTTTAAAATGTGATTTATTACTGTAAAAAATATTACAAGTTGCTTAAAATATTTTGTAATTTTGAAACAGATACATTTTGATACCTTTTTTGTAATTGCTGATGAACAAAAAGCTCAGTGAAGCACATTTATTTGAAATAGAAATCATTATACATTCAGTCTTTATTGTCACTGTGTCCTTGGTGAATAAAATGATTTCTTCTTCATTTGAGAATGATTATTAAAGTGATTAGAATGATTTCTGAATGATAATGTGACACTGAAGACTGGAGTAATGGTTGCTGAAAATTCAGCTTTGCCATCACAGGAATAAATTGCATTTTAAATTCTTTTAATTTGGAATAATATTTCACTTTATTGCTTTTATTATTTTTTATTTAAAAAACAAAACAAAAGAAAAAACAGCCTTCATGAGCATGAGACATCTTTTGAAAACATTAAAAGTCCTTAATTATTACAAACTTTTTGGTTCAAGGAAGTTCATGGGAATTTAGTCAACAAAATAACAAGGTTTTCTGGAAAACACCATTTGTCCAGGCTTGTATGTTTCATTTTCTATGAATGGGGTTGCGTCATTATTTTCACCTTAAAACCTCAAAACCCTGACATTTCGTTTTTCTTCCTCCTCATTCTTTTTTCTGTGTCTGACAGACTGTCAGACAGCATATGTGGCACTCTGTGTAAAAATGAAGTGAACCAGTTAGCCAAGCACCTGTTCTGTTTGGCTCATGTTGAGCTTTGCTATAAAACCCTTTTTTTGTGTTGTTGTTGGATGAACTTTCTCGCTGCTGATTAAACCCATGGCACAAACCCTTAGAGGGCTCGTTGACCCGAACTAACTCCAGCCTTTCTCTTTTCTCTGTAGGTACAACCAGGCAGCCTAAAGAAGGAGAGGTTCCAGGAGTGGACTATAATTTTGTGACCGTTGAGCGGTTTGTGGAATTGGAGAGAAGTGGAGCTTTGCTGGAAAGTGGAACTTATGAAGGTAAATTGGCCAAGTTGCACAACCAAGTTTGTACCAAGTCCTAAACTAACTAACCAACCAACCAATTATGTATTAAAGTGTTGCTTTTTGTGCTATGGACATGAGCGATACCTCAAATCATGGAGTTCCTTGAGGTGAATTGTGTTACTATTACTACTCTTAAGCAATTTTTAACCTAGTGAACGACAATAGCAGCTAAATAATCCCATAGACGTATATTGAAAGAGGGAAATGTATCATATTTACTTAGGAGAAAAATATAATCAGCCAAGTTTATATCCACATATTTTTAGGCAAATTTTGAGATGTTGCATAAAAAAAAGCTAGATTAAAACACCAAGATGTTCAAAATGTGCATACAAAAACTTGCCTTATGTGGAAACATTGTTTTATTCAGTAAGAATGCATTTGCATAAATTGCAATGGAACCACAATTACCAAGAAAATTCTTAGTTGTGCATCAAAAAGGTGTGAATTTGCATGAACAACTTACATGAATGATTAATTCTCTAAGAGAACAAAAGAAAACATGTTTCTATGGTCATTCTAAAATGCCAGAGCCAAAGCCTATCATTAAAATGATTGGCTATTATTACCTCCTTGAACTGTCTGACACGCTCTCACTCCCCAGACATAAGGCGTCTTCTGCCGTTTGCTTACAAATTTGTTCTTCAGAGCATTTTGTTTGCATAAGTAATTTATTACATTTAATAATGAACCCCAGTGGCTACAAGTTATATATCCATTTCTATTTTGTGCCATTCTACATTTTTGTAAGTTTTTTTTTTTTTCTTTTTGCAATAATCTGATTTTCGAGACCCTAGTAGAGAACAGACCTTGGGAAAGTATCTGATTGGCGGTAACTCTAGTTAATTCTCAGCGTGATATAAAAATACCCTAAAGGGAATCTGATTCTCTGGGGTCTCGTGAGCTTAGCCTTTCTTCACTTCAAAAGTCCAACAACTCCATCCCTTGAATAAATATTACTCTCCTCCTCCCTCTTTCGGTCCATTTCTACTTTTCTCTCCGAGCTGACTCTCTAAACTACTGAAAGCAATCTCCATATGTGAAATACATCAGCTCTTCTCTTCTACTCTTGTTAATTCTTCCTTAGTGTTCATAATGGTGATTTTGATTTTCATCGTTTTAAAGAATGTGACTAGCACAGTAAAGAGCTCTTAGACTGCTTCTCAGCTCAGCATTAATAATGTAACATCATGTATATAATTTCGAAATCTAATATATAAAAGTCATTATAGACTATAAAAAGTTTATAGTCTTTAAATCCCTGGATACAAAAATGTACTGACTAACTCAGGTAAGTATTTATCAAATATATCAAGAGATATCCTGTGAACTTCATTTTTCAGACAATCTTGAGCATTCCTACCACATTGGTGTTACCACGTGGTGTTATTTCCACCGCATCAGATTATGTATTGTAGTTTATTAGCATTTTGTGTTGGAAATGCTGTTTTAATAAAATGTAGGTGTTATTTGTCAAATCTACTTTTTTAATAACTCTAAATATATCTGAAATATATTATTTAAATCATTAATTTTAGAATATTACTGTTTACTGTATTTTACATCAAATAAATGCACCCTTGGCGAGAATTAGAGACTTCTTTATAAAAAAAAAAACCTTACATCCAGAAGAAACACTCATATTAACATGGAATTGTGTTTCAGAAAGAAGTATGCCAGACTTGATCAACTTACAGTAGATGCAAAGAAACACTTAAATGCATGCTCCAGAAATACAAATATTAACAGTGTGATGTTTATTATTCTACTGTTATTGTTCTTAAATCCATATTTATGAGTTACAGCTGTTGCGCGCTGCAGCATCATGTCAGGTAGTGACCCAGGGAGAATTGAAGGCGTACTCAACCAGATGCCCTGCTCTCCTCTAGAGCCTGTTCATCCCAGGGGAGCCGTGGCACTTTCACGGAGTCTGTAAACATAGAACAGCACTCGGTCGCTTGAGCAACAGTTTGTGTGTGGTGTTGTACAGGTGTCGGAGTCCTGGCTGAATGGACTTTTGAGTTTTGTTGGTTTGTTTGCAGAGACAAGATTTCCACTGACTGAGCAATGCGAACACCACACTCAGAGAAGTAAGATATTATGAACACATCACGTTTACCTTGTCATCTGACTAGTCATCTAAGTACATACCAGACTTATTTTTCAAATTTTTATATATTCATATATTTATAGTCAAAGCTAATTATAATTACCACTATGTGTGTAGATTAGGGTATTGATGGTTTAGGGACATGTCCATATTTAAAAATTTGCTTTTGTATATGTGTATATGTATATATACTTCCATACTCACTACTGTTAAAAAGTTTGAAAAGACCCGACCCTGTTAGTTACTGTTGCTATGTCCGACAAGCCATGGTGCTCTCACGTCACAAATCATGTTCTCATGCAGTGAAAAATATATTGCGGCGCAAAGAGGAAACTGAAAACACACCGACAGACAAGACAGAGCAGGTTACTTTTGGTATTTTTCATATTTTGTCATTTTTTAAAGAAATTCAAACAATAAATACTGTTTTGTGGCTCTTTAATGTATTGTGGCAAATAGCTGTAGCGCCCCAGTTCATGTGGCACCGATCATCTCTTCCACTTTACTACTTAATTAAAGCACAAAATAAACATGAATGAACATCAGAAGGTATTTTGCTTCAACCATGGAAAGATGTCAATACACACCATTTTTCAAGTTCAAGTCCGATTAACCGATGTTAATCTACTCTCCTGTCTGGTTTGTTTGTCGAACAATATGGCAGATTTGCTGTTATGATTGGTCAGATCGCCTGTCAATCAACTCCCGGCAAAGGGTCAATTAAGGTTATTTTTTTTATTCAGTAGGATACATATAATTGATCAAAAGTGATAGATTTATATTTCAAAATTGATAATTGTTGTTCTTCTGAACTTTCTTCTCATCATTTTGGAATCCCGAAAAAAAAAATGTATCATGGTTTCCACAATAAATACTAAGCAGCAAAATCATTTTCAAATTTGACAATAGAACGCATGTTTCTGGAGCACCAAAGTAATTAAAATAGAAAATGAATCATTATCACACTGTTTACTGTAATTTTGGATAAGCCTTTTTCTTTCAAAAACATGAAAAAGTATTACAAATCCTAAACGTTTGATCCATACTCTGTATGTATTTCAATTTCTTAAAAAAAAAAAAAAACATAACTACTGTTAAAACCAATATTACAATCTTAATTACTGCACACCATTCCTAACACTACCCCCAAAATAAAAAAAATCTGATTTTGAGAATTAATAAACATTATTTTTGAACCACTTTCATGTCATGTTGCCGGAAGTCCCTAAAAGATGTGTCTGCAAATGTAGCTCACTTCAGGAAGCAATTTTGTCTCCAAAGTATAACTACAGTAAACACCCACTGGAAAATTGTGCCTTGCTTATTGCCTGAGAGGCTGATTAACAACATGCAGGATACTGCATCTTTCTCCATTCCTCCAGTTGTGACTTGGTGGCGACAGAGCTTACATTATAAACTTTCAAATGTCAATTATGCATCAAATGTCTGATTGGTTGCAGATAACTATTACGGCACCCCGAAGCCCCCGGCAGAGCCCAGCACACTGCTGCTGAATGTAGCTGAGCAGCTGTTGCCAGGCGCTACACCCAGATCCCAGGGCAAACGCAGACGTAACAAGTCCGTCAGCAACATGGAGAAGGCTGGCATCGAGCCACCCGAAGAGGAAGAGGAGGAGAGGCCCGTCATCAACGGCAACGGAGTGGCCATCACCCCAGGTGAGGAGCTCTCAATCAGTTTAAGAAGAAGAGAGATCTTGTCATGTGCGGCTCTCCAGTGTAGTAAATCCAGTTACTGCTGTGACCTCAGATCAGGGTTACTAGCATAGAGATGATTACCGTGAGGCCACTAGGTGCATCATCATAGCAACCGCCTCCACTCTAAATTACCTCATAGTAACCACTGTTGTCAGGGCAATAGCCTAGCAACTGTCGCGCCAGCATGTTATCACACGTTCCTTGTTTTTGCGCTCCATAAGAGCGGCTCTGCGGGGCGGAAACGTGCATCAAGTCTGGATGTACTGAAAAAAACTTTTGTTTTCTTCTGGCTGTAATACAGCAGCATGACATAGTGATTTAGAATCTAACACAGTCAGTGAGAGAATTGTTGACATGTAGTAATATAAAGAACTGCCAGAGGAAAATGTATTGCTCAGAGCTCTTTTATAGCTCAGTGCACTTAAATTCAACATGAAATCAAAATTGAACCTATTTGCTTTCTTAATACAAGTTCCTGGTCTTATTGTGCACAATTCATCAGTTCATGTTATTCGAAAGAGGGGGGAAAAAATCTGAAACTTTCAGTTAACTTCGCCTAGACTGGAAATAATGTCAACCAAAGGCCAAATAACTGTTTAGGCATTGTTTTCCAGGGCTTTCTGAATTCTTGGCCATTTTAATATAATGTTGGTTAATGTTGATATAGTGATGTTTATGGCAATAATGAAGATAAGTAGGTGACCCTAAAGGGTTAGTTAACCCAAAAATAAAAATTCTGTTCTGAGAGATTTTTGTACCTCCATTGAACTTCCTCTCAAACTTTGATGCTTCCAAAAGTACATCAAAACATTGCAACAGAAATCCATATGAACTGAGCTCTTTAACCCAAGTCTTCTCCTTAATATGTTGAATAGATTTAATTTAGCGTGGTGTTCACAAACCTCAGTCAAAATTGTTCAATACATAGAGCAAATCAAATATGGTAAATGGAAAGTAACCTTTCAGCCTCCACATCATAGTCAAAAAATGAGTAAATATTCTTTCACTCAGAAATACATCACTTTATGGACATGAAATGAGTTGGAGTTTAATGTTGACATTAATGAGTTCTCAATTATTCACTAAAGTGTCAACTTTTGTCTTTCACGGTGTTGGGTAGTAACTAGTGTAACAGAGTTGTGTAATTTAATTACAAAATAAATGTAACTGTAATCTGTAACAGTTACTGAGATAAAATGTGCAGTTAAATCACAGTTACTTGCGAAAATGTTAACGATTACAAAACGGGGTTACATCTGACTATTTTCACACACATACAGATTTGATTGATGTATTTCCCAAATTGCATTGACTGCGCTAAAATATGAAACACCAATGTTTCAGAAGTTTGTGTATATGCTTTTATTTTTTTAAATTAACATTTTTTTTTCCCAAGGCGTTGTTAGATGCCAGTGTTTCCTGTCATAGTTATGCAAAGATTTGATTTATATTTAACCTTGTATAGCTCTGTATTTAACCTTAGAACGATCTCAAAATAAAAATAGGTGTTGATTTTGTGGTGGCTGTGCTTTAAAATTCAATTATTATAATCTTAATTCAAGTGATGAATGATTTTGAAAGTCTAACCGTAATCAGTGTTGAGTATGACTGTAAGGTTAACCCTGCCTGGTTTACATGTTTGAAAATGATTAACAGTTTAGAAACATTTAGAAAAGAAAAATAGAAAATTTAATTTAGAAAAAGTAATCAAATGTAATCAGTTACATTACTTTAATAAAGTAATTGAAATAGCTACACTACTTACATTTTAAATAGAGTAACTTGTAATTTGTAACTTACAAATAACTTTCCCAACACTGGTCTTTCATAGTTTCTCTTAAAATTCTTTAAGAAATAGAAATCAATAAGACAAATTTTGACAGCAAGTAAGAGTATATAATAAAGCTATGTTATTAATGTGGATAGCTCAAATAATGTGGCCTTGGGATTTTATGTGAAATGTTTGAGTTATTGAAAATCTCTGACTTTTCATTGCACGCTTTGGTATCTTGCAATATCCGAGCACAGTTTGAAATGTTGATGAAATATCTGAGGAGACACATTGTTATGAGATAAGAATATTCTTTATTTCTGTTGTGCACCATCTTAGATGTACTGTTTCTGTATTTACAATATATATATGGTTTTCACATGTCTGGAAAATATTCTAAATTTATCCACCATTGGCAAGTGTGGCAAAAAGACACTGTGCGTCTTTAATGATTTTAAATGTTGTCTAGATAGACAGCTCACTAGGTTTCAGAACAGAGCTTGTGTGTGATTGAGTGAAGCTGTCCTTTCATTTTTCAGTTGATTAAAACATCAGTACTGCTGAATGTTATGGGATTCGGTGTCTTTTTCTTTCTCTCTTCCCCTCGATCTGTCTTTTGCGCCTCTCCTTTGGGACCTCCAACCTCCATAACTCAAACTAGGACACGTTCGGCTCTCTTTTTTTTCTCTCTTCTTCTCTCTCACTTTCTCACCGCAGACTCCATTTTAATCACTCCACTCTTATTTCACCGTCTCAGTCCGGCTAACTCCATCTCTGTCTGTTCTTCTATCATTTCTTAGTCTTCTGTTTTTTTCTTTTTCTAACATGCCTCTCTTACAGTGACCTGCTTTTCAATTCTCTCAGAAACTCCAAATCTCAGTTACATCTCCCTCTCTTATAAATATTTTCTCTGTCTGTCTCGCTCACATTCACCGGTTTTCTCTGTAGTCTTGGACTCTGAGTTTCACCAGCCGTGCTGATAAAAGTTGGAGACGTCTCCCAGAATATAGCGCTGGATTATTGTAAATTTGACAGCTTCTTTTTATAAGCGTAGCTTCTCTTGGTGATTATTCTGTTGAATTATATTACACTGTTTTCATCTTTTTTATCCACTTCTACTGTCTAATTCTTTTTAATTGATTGAGGTGTTTGAATCAGAGATGTAGGTCTGCAGTTTCTCTTGTTAAAATGTTATGGATTTAGTTTTGCTGTTTAAACAGTTTAGCAAATTATCCTAAAGTACATTTACTTTTTTAAACTTTTCATTATGATATTGGTGAAAGTTTAATGATCACATAAAGCATTAGTTTTAGAATTAGACTTCTGTTAAAAGCAATTTTTCTTGCATTATTCAGAGTCCAGTGAACATGAAGACAAGAGTACGGACGCCTCAGGAGAGATGCCCACCATATGCCCCTCCGAAACCTCTACAGATGCCCCTAAAGAAGAGACAGAACCACCAAAATCGCCTCCCAAACCAGAAGAGAATGACGAGTTGGGTCCTCTGCCAGATAATTGTGAGATGGCTTACACTGAGAAAGGAGAAGTGTACTTCATAGAGTGAGTATCTATATCGGTCTAATTTTCAGCTAATTAGAATTAGAATGATAAATTATAAGCAGCAGCATTGTTTAAAGGTGCATTCAGTACTTTTTTACCCCGAGAGTTAAATGAATATTAATAGTAATTTTGAAAAATATATATGTAAAATCATAAACATTGCAGTATACCTAATGGGAGCCATGTTGAGATCACATGACCAGCTAGATATATTAAATATATGTATATTTTAAGTATTTTTGTAATATATTTTAATATAAAAATCATATATTTATGTCAACAACCCACATGGTTTTCCCGCAGAACTGGGCTACTTTTAAACTGTTGCCGCAGGTTGCAGATTTTTCACCTATATTTGACTGACATGCTTGTATTGAAAAAAATATATATTCTACCAATGATAAAACTGTGCTAGATGATTCTTTTAGTGAGAGAAGGGCACTGGTAGGGAGCCTCCTGTGAGTTCCTTTATGAAAACAGATGATTACTACTATATTGTGATTTTCAAGTTAGAGTAAACATAAAAATGACATGTATTTTAGTTATGGAAGTGGCATGAGTTTTATATATTTGAGTTATGGTCATTGGGATAGTTTTGGGCCTTTTATTTGAAAGTATCTGACACTTTCAGTGGCCTTGGTCAACTGTGAATATAATGGAATCAGTTGCTGATAATTTTATGTTTAGTATGATCTGACCTGACTGCCATATTGGCCAAAATGAAGCGAAATTTACTGAGTGCACCTTTAAAAAATGTATAGAAATCATTGGAGCTGTTTTTTTTGCTTGCATTGTTCAGACCATATTGAGCCTTGGTGCTCACGCAAGATATACAGCTTCTGATTCTGTGATTCTATGTTGATTCCATTTCCATTCTTTCTCTACTTGGTCAATGAAAGATTTTTTTTTTGTTTGTTTGTTTTGTTTAGTCACTTTTCATTTCATTTTTGTTGTTGTTGTTGTTTTTGTTTTTAACCATGACCAGACCTTGTTCATGCCCACATGTTATTTATTAAATGAGTTAATAGAGTTAATTTAGAGCCTGAATCACTAAAATGCTCTAAATCAGGCAACGGCACAAACATGGATCAAAACCACTATAATCCAGCCGCCTGAATCATCACTTTTAAATGCGAAAAGTGTTTTGGACTACACAGCACATCTGGATATAAGCCCAGTTATAACACTCTTTTCATTATTTGATCTATAGATGAATCACTGTTGCTACGATCAATACATTTTACAGAAACATCTAAAAAAAAAAATCATTTTAAACTTGTTTCCATAGATCATAGTGCAGTATTAATTGCACCATACTTTTAAATTTCATCTCAGAAGATTAGGGACATCCATGAATGAATCATCCATTTGTTCATAAATACATACATTGACATTATATAATGAAGTTATATAAAGAAAACGCATCTTACTGATTATTTATTAATGTAAATTAAATTGTAAAAAGTATATATAAATATACACACTTCGATTTTCTATAAAAATGTTTATATGATATGTTCCTTGCAAGGAATGTGTGTGTGTGTTCAATCTTCAAACTGTGACTGTACAGTACTGTGTTTTTCCACAGGGACAGTAGTTATTTTCTGTTGTATCGTTCATAACAGAAGCTGTATGTGAGTGACTCCGAATGATATGAGGACAGTCTGTCACTGCTTCATGAAACACCACACACACACATACACAGTTTGCTCTGGCCCACACAGTGTGACTATTGAGGATTTAATGGAGTTGTCAAGCAGCCAATGGCGCCTTGTTTTTCTCGATCTCCCTCACAGACGGAGCGTCTTTAATTCTCAAACTGTAGACACTTCTCCATATGTCTATCTCTCACCATGCACACACACACACACACACACACACTTAATCATGACAAAATGTCTCTGTACATGCATTTAGTCACATTTAAACTCCCAAAGCAACCAAACATAAGCTGCGGAAATGCACTGTGCCAATAGAATGTCCTTTGATATGCTTTTATATTAAATAAATCTTCTGTAAGAGAGAGATGAATCATAAAGAGACACTGGGGAGGAAGACACAAACTGAAAGACAGAGACACAAGGGCAGAAGTGTGGAGTGTCATAGAGAGAGAGCACATCAAAGGTGCACCATCGTTTCGCCCCTGGCTGCAATATCTCTGGCCAGTCACTTGGCTGAGTGCCGTGAGTCGAGTCCCATCACTGAGACAGTCGAGTCTACCTTTCTCCCACTGATCTCAGAGCTGTTTCTTCTGCTACTTTTGACAAAAATGAGTCTCGGGGAGGAATACAGTAAGCCCCAAAGCATACTGAATGTATGAGAATGCATAGTATGCATGAACAAAAATGCTTCTTGCTCGTGTTCTGAAATGTTTCATTGCATGCAATTAATAATTCAACATAAGTTTTTGGAAGTGTAGTGTTGCTGTCGAGCATCATGGCAAGATATTTATTTTGTTTTTAGTTTAGGATTTTTTTGTTTTGTTTTATGTTGTTTTTGTTTTGATTTTAGTTATTTTTAGTTGTTTTGTTTTGTTCTGTTTTGTTAAACCATGACTTTATGATTAGTGTCAGACCTTGATAATGCCCAAATGCTCTTTTTTTGTTGTTTTTTGTTTTGTTTTGTCGTCATGGTTTTTAACAAAACATGTTTTTGTTTTGTTTTGTTTTGTTTTAGCCTCATGGTTTTTAACAAAACATTTTTTTTGTTTTGTTTTGTTTTGGCTGAGTGTCATGGTTTAACAAAACAAATTTAGTTTTGTTTTGTTTTGCTTTGTTTTGTTTTTTTGTTTTTTTATGTTAAACCATGTCTTTGTGATTAGTGTGAGACTTTGTCAATGCCCAAATGCTCCAGACTATGCTGTGCCTGTAAAAGATGCAGCAACATCTTACAATCTCATTTATTTTTGATAGCATTTAAATTGAAGCATTTCGTAGCAATCAACAGCATTTAAATCATTTTGACATCAAAAATCATATCAAAAGCTGGCATCCACAGACAATCAAAAATTAAATGGTGTTGCGCAATCCCATGCTATCCATTATGCTAATGTAAAAGTTTTTTAACTGGAAAACAAAAAAGAAGTTGAAGTGTTTGGAGTCATGTAAAAGAGGGAATTCGTGGACTGCTTATACTTCAGTGCTAACACAATATAATTGTAACTAATTGATGTAGCATTAATTAGCATAATTAGCTAATTAATGAGATGTTAATGTTGCATGAAATAGAGAGAAGGTAGTATCAACATTTTAAAAGGATCTGTCTCACACATACACGCACACACTCACATTTACGTCATCAGCTGCTGTACTCTTATTGGCTCTTTCCTAGATGGCCGTCATAGGAGCGGTCACGCCGCAGGACTATTACTCAACATTTCAGATACTGTCAGAACTTTGTTGGAGGCTATAAGATTAATTTCAAAGGCAATTAATTAGCCGTTGGTAAGCATGTTACACTAAGCCCCAAAATCTGCCAATTTTGCCAAATCTTTCAAAAGAGATCTTTATTATGACTGCTGAAATTGGTCTCAGATAACAAAATTGTGAGGGAAAAAACAGTGTGCTAAACAGTTTAGTAAAATCACTGCTCCTGTTCGATTCTCCTCCCTTATACAATAAGTCACTCACATCTTCCTCACCATCTCTCTCCTCCTCCTCCACTCTTTCTTGCTGTGCTAATGAGAAGCTTACAGCTAATTAAAAGTATCGATTGCCATTTTGTTAAGCTAAACTTTTTTCTCACTCTCGTTTAGAGATGAGATCTCCAGAGACTTCCTTTCAGTCTCTCTCGTCTCCTCAGCATGATGATTTACAGTAGCAGTTTGCAGCACTCTCATCTCTCTCTATTCTTCATCTCTTTTCCTTTTCTGCTCCATTTCTCTCCTGTCCAGCCACAATACGAAGACGACGTCCTGGTTGGACCCCGGCTGCGAAGAAAGCGAAGCCCCCTGAAGAATGCAAAGAGAATGGTTAGTGCTTATCTTTCATTTCTCGCTGTATATTTTGACTCTGTTTGTTTGACTCTCTAAATGGTCGAGATTGGATGGCCAAAAACAAATTTGAATCTACTGAAAGCCACAAGAAGCCGTGTTTTAGTGATTTTACCACATTTATGAAGTGTTATTAGGCAAGATGTGAAGCAGAAATGGCTTATTGCTTTTATAAAACAACAGCAAAGGTCTGATCTGATAAAATACCAGTGTTGCTAAAATTCTTTAACCGAGTAATATAGATCATTAGCCTAACTTCAGGCTGTTTATGGTTGATTAGAGCATAAAAATCAGAAATCTTTTATATGACAGTTATGTAACTTCAGTATATAAGGGCTAGCAATATGTTTCTTTCGAGTCAAACCTTTCGTTTATTATTGCTAAGAAAAATCATGCAGCCTTTGCTATTGGCTTTCGAAGCAATTTGACAATTTTGTTAGAGGGAACAATAACAATCCCATAGAGAGGGAAGAAAGGTCAAGAGCTGTATCTACAGACAATAATATTCTAGAGCAGGGGTAGCCAGCACTGTTTCTATAGGGCTACCATACTGCTGAGTTTAACTCCATCCCTAATCAAATACAAATACAACTAAACCAGTTAATCAAGGTGTTCAGGATTACATGAAAATCACAGCAAGGTGTGTTGGACAGGGTTAAACCTCAAGTCTACAGGAAGATAGCCCTCAAGGAGCAGGGTAAGTGACCCTATTTGGGGTTAAACTCCTTGATGTAGACTGGTGAACAAGCAACTAAACCACTCAGAACAGTGCTTGCCAAACTGGTCCTGTAGCCCCTCAATAGAGCACATTTTGAATGTCTCCATCGTCTAACACACTTGATTCAACACTTCAGCTCATAAGTAGAGGCTGCAAGAACTAAATTGAGTGTGTCTGATAAGGTACACATCCGAAATATGCATTGATGTACACTAGTATAACCTTAGCAACACAAAACACCATAGAAATCCCAACCACAACACCCTAGGCTACGTCTACGTTAATCCAGATACATTTGAAAACAGGGTTTTCATTTCAAAACACTCTCCGTCCACACTTGTATTTTCAAGCATTTTCTAAAAGTTTCTCATCCACACTGAAACGTCGGGAATTCACCTTTCTATGCATGTGTAAAACGTCATAAAAAGTTCACTGAGATGATACAGACAGAATAGACATAAGTTTTCATGTAATTCTTCTGGCAGGATCATTTTATTTATGAAAATATCACACCATTCACTGCACACACTCACTCACTATTATATGTTCAATCTAATATGTTTTGCCACAGGACAGCAATTGTGAGTAAATTTTCTGTCATCTTTGCAGGACTGTAATACGAAGAGCGTGCAAATGAACATCTTTAGCAACAATCAGTGCGTTTACATGCACCCTCTTGCGATTATAATGAGATTTTGGAAATATTCCGATTAAACTTTACCTCATGTAAACTAGGCTTGCCGCGATAGACGGTGTTGGCGGTGATACCGGTGTTAAGCTGCAACACCGTTTACGTCACTTGTACCGTCCCACACCGTCATTTTGATTTTTTTCTATAGTAATAAAAATAATTTAGTTCAGTTAGAGGACACTACAATTAAAACTGAACGCGGCTGCTGAATGCAGCACACCGAACGAACGACAGTCGCGCATCTCAGATCAGATTTCATTTATCACACGTGAGGAGAGTGAGTCGAGCTGACTGACGAGAAGAGTGAGGTTAGACAGACACGACGATAGCGGAAGAGTTTCAAAACGAAATGTAAAAGTGCCTGTTTTAAAAATATTTTGGATTTTGAAAAGGCTGTTGACTTCTGCCATTAATCTAAGTCAGTGGTTCTCAACCGTTTTTTCCACCGGGCCGCACTATGGTCCAAGCGCAAGTATCAGCTGCACGCATGTCATTTACATATTATGTCATCAATACAAACCAACCAGATTTATAATATTATTTATAGCCTAAATATTCTGATATCTAAATGATTACATTTATTGAAATAAATAAGTAAATAAATAAATAATTCTACTCACCATTAATAAAACACCTGACGCTGTCAGGAGCTGACCAATTTTGTAAAATTCTGCTCGAAAGGAGTAACAGCACAATGACGTTGCAGACTGTAAGACGCGCACGGAAGCGTGACTTGACGCGCGACACTGCAGAAAGTGTGCGTTCACAAATGTAGCCTATGTTGATCCAAATATGGAAAGCATTTTCGAGTTTAATAATCTGAGGTTCTCTCTAGAGATGTTTTGCCACATGTCTGTAATTAAGGATGATTGCTGGGTGTTTCTTTTTCCCTGAACATCTTCAAGTGAGTGGCGGGGCGAACCGAGAGTCCAGCACTCTCTTCACTGCTGATGCTGTTCTTGTTTGAATGCGTTCCTTCGCTGGCATTTACCACATTTCGTTTTCTCCCTTAACACATTTGTTCATTCTGATGCTCAGTTTTACAGAATGGCTGCTGATGACTATTTGAGTTGAATTCTTCCAAAGTGCGCGCTTGTAAGTGTTCGTTAATTGCGTAACATTAATTACGTGAGTACATAGATCTGCTCATGTCTGAAAATAATATATGAAAAACTAAATTATTTTACATAACATTATAGCTTATATTTGTTTAGTAAATTTTTTAATTAATGTAAAAACTAAAATGAACTGTAAAACTGAAAGTTATTTTGTAATTGTGTTCAGCACATGTAACTGTAACATTCAGCATGGTGGACCGCATCTGGATTCGTGACGGATTCGTTAGAACCACCTGATCTAAGTGATAATGGAAGTTTTTTTAAAACATTCGTTTCTCATTTATTTGGTTCCACAGTATGCTGATTTTTATTTTATTTAAACTGTGCATATTTCCCCCTATTATTTTACATAAAGGCGTATGCCGTCCGTGCCTCCAAACTTTCTTATTCGTTTTGCTAATAAATGTTCTACATTTCATAATTATCTGTTCCTCATTCTTTACTGATTTTTAGTTTTGTATACCTATTTAAACTTTATAAGTTATTTGTTATTTTATATTAGGCATATAGCATGGTGTATTTTTATTCGTTTTGTTAATAAAAGTTATATGTTCTACGTTGTATTTTGTTGTTGCTTGAATTGCATTCAAGCAATTGATGCAGAATTGCCGCTAATTTAAAAATGAAAGTAAAACGCGCACGGGGCTTTTATAAGCTATTTAAGCAAAGGAACGTGAGGAAAAGTGGGAAAACTCAAACGAACTAAAAACAAACAACTGCTTGACGCCGAATTGCCGTGAATTTAAAAGTGAAAGTAACAGGTGCATGGCGCTTACAGGCTATTTAAAACGAAGGAAAGCTAGGAAAAGAGGGAAAACTCAAACGACCCCCCACCACGGTGATACCGGTATTATCGGTGTTGTCACACGTCGATTAACCGGTGGGAAAATTTCCTCACCGTCACAACCCTAATGTAAACGCAATACTTCGATCTAAATAATGCGATTAAGCTCATAATCACAGCAAGCATAATCGTATTAACATAGGTGGCGTACGCCGATTTTAATCTAAATATACAGGCATGTAATCATCATAAGGCGATTAAGTCCTTACTCTGATTACTGGAAATAATCGCATTTTTCGTGCGCATATAAACGTAGTCTTGTAAAAGTAGCACATAACAGGCACAATACATATACACATAAACATAGATGTCTATTGGTACAATATGCGTCACATGACTAAACATGCGTCATCATTCTCGAAAGCCTCCGTTTTCGCAGTCCACACTACAACACGAAAACTGCATATTCAAATTTATCCACTTTGGAGAGCGTTTTCAAAAAGCTCCGTTTTCCTTGACAAAAACGCCTTCTCAGTGTGGACGGAAGGCCAAAACGGACAGAAAAATATGCGTTTTC
Source organism: Aspiorhynchus laticeps (assembly GCA_023376895.1). Taxonomy (NCBI): domain Eukaryota; kingdom Metazoa; phylum Chordata; class Actinopteri; order Cypriniformes; family Cyprinidae; genus Aspiorhynchus; species Aspiorhynchus laticeps. The sequence goes on from CM041805.1 coordinate 12,548,252, forward strand.
AAACGAAAACGTATTAGTGTGGACAAGGCCTCATAATGTCCTGCCAACCCCGAACAGTCTAGCAGAAGTATAACAACACCCTGGCAACCACCTAGAACATCCTGGCAACCATCTACCAATGCCATATCAACCTCCCATAAATGCTAAAAGAAGCACTCGAACAACTTAAGAACCACATTGCAATCCCTTAGCAATGTCCCACAACACCTTTGCATTTTAGTGGCAAGTTTTGCACCCAATACACAGACACTTTAAAAGTGCTTAAAAAACACTGAGTGGTGGTGAATTTTGCACTGGCAAACACCTCTCACATATTCTACAGCAAGTGTAACAATCCAATTTCCCCCCAGGTTACTCTGCACTGTACTTCTAGCACTCATAAGTGTGTTTGTGAAATGATCTTGAGCTGAAGCATCTCGTTAAATTAATCATGTCTGCAAGTGTATTTACCACTGTTTTACCTGCTGTAAAAGGATTTATTCATCACCACCTTCTTCCCAGTTCACACGTTCGTGCACTAAAATCTAACTCCATGTTTGCGTTATAATCAACTGTGCCAGTGCATCAGGGGCTGCTTGTTAGCATGCATGTGCGAGATGGCACATTTCACATGTCAGCGGATTCCCGCGGTTCAAAGGCCTGTCAGCCAGCTTTGTGAAAACACTCATCACTGTGGATTTGCGCGGACGCGTGCGTTGCGTAACTCGGTCGCCCTCTTTTGTTTCGAAACTGAAGGGAAGACACAGCTCTGGATGCAAATCAAAGTCATCTGTTGTTTTCTTTAATACCGTCACACTCATGTTCCTAGACTGTTTGTTTCCCCGCTAATATTTACCGCAGCATGGAGTGAAGTTTCCGTAGATATGCCACAGTCATCTCTCCTGTTTACCTGTCATCTCACCTCTCTCCCTGTGTCGATGTTTCTCTCTGATGGTACGAATTCCCTGGGTTTGCGAGTGAATGAATAAGCACAACTAACATGTCTCTCTGTCTCTGTCTCTGTCGCTCGTGTTTCATTGCATTTCATCATTTCTGAAGCCGTCACTGTCAGCGAGCACCCCGAAAAAATATAACACGCTCACACGCGCTGGGAACAGGTGGAGATATGATTACAGAAACAGATGCATGGATGGATTGATGGATGGATGCAGCTTTATCAGTTGACAGCTGTGTCAATGCAGGAATTATATTTGTTTTCTCAGTGATATTGTACAAATTAGCTAAATTAATGAACAAAATGTACACGCAAAAGCCCAACAGTGTCGCATAACAGCACACAGCGGTGTGATTTTCCCCGAGATGTTTATTCATGCAAGTTGCATGAGGTGTCACAGCAATTTTCTGCCATTGTGCATTCTTAGAACGACGAAAAGCCTCATTTTCCTCTAGCTGCAACAATTGAGATTGGATTTGAAATGGAATATTCTGGTTCATAAATGTCCCCTGATAACAGCATTTTTTTTAACAGATATTGCTTTCAGTTTTGTGCATTTTCTCATGAGTGATTAGTTTAGTTGCTGTCAGAAGTGGTTTTATCCTTCATAAACACTTACAGTCACATAATTCTGTTCGTTTGAAGTAATCTTGGGTTTTAGACAAACCTATTCCTCTTTTTTTCTCTCTCAAAGATTAGAAAGCGAGAGATGCAGCGGGTGTTTCTAATGCCCAAAGAAAGTGATCCATTCATCTAAATGGCTGTTGTTCATCTTGGAGTACACGAGATGCTGCATCATTTGCTTCACAGACACTTTTAGAGTTAGGGTTAGGTGAAAAAAAGCCATGTGAATGATCACTTGTGCATGAGTGCCAAAAGTAAAACTCCCATTCATTTTCTCCATAGGATAATTTATTTTTTAACAGTAACTTTAAACCCTTAAAGAAAAACCTACCGTGAGTTGCGAGATTGTTAACCGATGGTACGTATATTGTTGTGTTGAAGCCATCAGCCTGCATTATTTCAGCTTATTTTTTAAATAGTCATGCTTAACAGACCAATTCCTGGCTAAACTACACTACCCATGATTCTGCAAAAAATCTCCACCAATCAGAGCATTGCAACTTGCAAATCGTACCAAAGAGGCCTTCCTACACTCGCAAAATAAATACTTCTGTATGAGTGTATATTTTGCAATAAGCTTAAAATATGTTGGTTCTTTATATATAATTAACAACTTTAAATCAATAGTTGAACTTTCTCCATCATTTTTAATTCCGTTATGTCATTGCCTCATGGGATTGGAGTTCTTTCCCTCATTAAAAATACACAGTCTTGTACCTTTGTCAAAGCCGTTTACACTAAGAGCGATTTTATTGGACTATATCCTGCTCTTAACTTGAGAATATCTGACCACAAATTGTATGTCGATCATTCAGTTAATAAATAAGATTTTCTGATTTGACAACAAATCATTTTCTTGCTGAGAAAAAACTGACCTTAGATTGAAGTGTCATAAACAATATTAATTTATCATGACTACATGAATTACTCTCAGCAGGAGTTAGCTGGAAGTAAGAAGTTATAGTCTTTATAGAATGTTCTCAACTCTCTTCCAAGCTCATAGTATGCTTGTGTGTGTTTGTTATCAGCAAAAGAAGATGTATCGAGGCATTATTGATGGGTGTTATTTTGGCAGACAGTTGAAGATGACGATGCAGAATTAAGTGTTTGTTTTTATGATAGCACACACACAAACTCCATCCATCAGTGAACTTTAATGCTTGGTGAGAGTGAGACAGTGAAGGAGGAGTAGAAGAGGGAGAGAGAATTTCATCCCTGTCACATTTAAAAGTGTTCAGCAGACAGTTACACTCAAACCATCCCATATAGAGCCGATGCCCCACTGTTCTCTCCTCCCATTCCCACTCATCCTTCCATCTACTGTCAGCTCCTTAATTCTACATTAGTAATCTAGCAGCGTGGTCAACTCAGCCTTGGTTTGAATCACCTTTAAATGCTTGACTATGTGACACTTGAATTCCATGTGTGTGTGTGTGTGTAGTATCTACACAATATTGTTCAGAAGTCTGGGGTCAGTATCGGGGTCAGAAATTAGTATTTTTATTCAAAAAGGATAAATTCGGTTGATCAAATATGACAGTAGAGACTTAAGATTCTTAAGATTTATTCAAATAAATGCTCTTCTTTTGAATTTTCTATTCATCAAAGAATCCCGAAAAAATAAGTTACCCAAAAATATTAAGCAGTACAACAGTTTTCATCATTAATAATAATGAAAAATGTTTCTTGAGCAGCAAATCAGCATATTCAAATAATTTCTAAAGGATTATGTGACACTGAAGACTTCAGTAATGACTGATGAAAATTCAGCTTAGCATCTCAGTAAAAAATAATATTATTTTCTTTTTTTCTTTTTTACTTTTAAGTCATAACAATATTAGTAATATTAATATTAGTAACAATACATGCTGTTTGTATGTTTTGCTGTATGTTTGAATGTTTGTATGTTTCAAATAAAAATTGATATTTTATTTTTTGTTCCTATAAAAATGACTCATCATGGGCACATCATGATTTTATCCCTCAAAAATAAAAATAAAAAAATTAAATAATAATAAGTGCAATTAGTAAACAGTTACCAGTTTGTCACCTAGTAAATTCTATTAATTTATTTACCAAAACCACTTTTTACTCACATTTGGGTCATGCCTGTAAACATTGATTCATCAAACATATGCAGCTTTAGTTCATATTGTTTCTGCCTCATACTTGCTTTTGTTTCCTTCCTCTCCTTCCATCTCATCCCCACCCCCCTCATTTTCGTAAAGGTCAAAGCTTTTAACAAAAAGAAACTGCTGCCTGTTTTTACTGCAAAGGGCAGGCAGGTTTTTAAATAGCAAGATTATTTAAATATTGTGCAAACAAAATGCAAATATTGAAGAAGGTAATTAGCTTGAGTTCACGATTCTCAAGGGGTACGCGGGGCGGGTTACTCTATATTTGGAGGCCGTGAGATTAGTCCAAACTTTGTTAATGTTATTTACATTTTGCTTTTGAACGTATCGTTGTTGCCAGAGTGTAGGATTATTCTTGCATGTCAACTGAGTACTTTCTAAAATCCTCAGTTGAACCCACAGACCTTCATGGTAACAGAGGAATGAGGGATTTTTATGCAATAACATTAACGTAGTTCAACTCTATGCTCTGTTTGAGTGTCAAGATCAACCGATCACTCATCCTGAAATCATCAATGAGGCCAAGAGCTCATCTGAGAGTGCAAAAGAAAGCATTGATGGGGTTTAAACAAAATACGTAACACAGTTCCCCGTGGTTTCTATGAAGTCGCTAGATAGTGGCTAGATTGTTGAAAAAGAAAAGTCTCTATGATATTCTGGACTCTATATATGGCTCTGGTCTCTCCTTCAGTATAAGTATATTGAATTGTTTCACCTACAAGTCAAAAATCATAAGTATGATCACTTTGAAAAGTAATAATGCACCTCTTCTCGACAAAATGACAGTATTCATGCTCATAGCACAAATGGGAATATTACACCACCCATTTAATACTTGTGGTTAGGGTTTTTTTCAGATCTCCAACCCCAGTAAATGTTCGTCCTAAAGACTGATCTGTGCACTCGGTAGTCTTCACAAGTGGATTTCTATTTTAATAGAACGACTACCAACCATAGCACAGCAGTAGAGTAATACCCAATGGCGCTTTGATCTGTCTGTGCCTGTGTGTGTGTGTGTGTGTGTGTGTGTGTGTGTGTGTGTGTGTGTGTGTGTGTGTGCCAGCCAGATTAAGTGAGAACATCACACAGTTTCTGTCACTTGTAATTTACAAAGTTGTGTGTGATGTACACACAGAGTCTGGTGTTTCACCCTGCTCCACGCTGCTGAATGTATAATTTGAGTCTGTGTGTGCTTGCTTGTAACTGCGTTGTGTTTTCTTGTCACTTGCGTCTAGAAGCTCAGTGGGTGTGCATGCTATATGGAGCGTGTGCATTCAAGTGTGTACTCGTATATGTATATTTTAGTCTAAATATTAATAATAAGATTTCAGCCAAATGACACAGCCTCTGTGACAAATTAATTGTGATTGTTTTTCTGTCTTATTATATATGGTGTGTCACCAACTCAGTGTAACCTCATTTATTAAGCAACAGGAAATGTTAGGACAGACAATGAAAACAGGATATTCTTGGGAAACTGTGTCATTTATGCTAATACTGTGCTAAGAATATTATTTAGTTACTAAATTATTTATTCCATTTGAAAAAGTTATTGCAGAATTGTGGAAATTGTCTATCTATCTATCTATCTATCTATCTATCTATCTATCTATCTATCTATCTATCTATCTATCATCTGTGTTTAAATGTATATTCAAATGTCTTATTTAATATATTTAATTGCACTTATTTGTTGTGTTTTGTACCACAAACAGTATTTCTCTATTTAAAAATGTATCTCAATATTTTTTTAACCAGTAAGGTGTCAGAAAAGTGTTTAGAAAAAAATGCACAGGCAATGAAAACACAAAATTTTAATTTCAATAAAAGCAACATATTTTATTCTGTACAACCCATTAAAATGTCATGGTGATGAATGGGGGCCTGCAAATTGGATGATATTGTGAAAGACCTTTTTTAAAGGTATTGTGCATTTGCACACTAAATCTTTTAAATAATAATGTTAAGTTCAGTATTCCGTTAATTGTATCAGTAAGTCATGAGGACACACAAAACCCACAAATGGCACCATTTCCAGAGAATGAGCCAATATATCCTAATAAAACAGAATTTTTACTCTATAACTGCAACATCTACCTTTGAATTAAATGTTCTTGTTGATGTAATTGTTTATTGTTTGTTTTTCAGAGCTTCCTTATGGCTGGGAGAAAATCGATGACCCTGTTTATGGAACCTACTATGTTGAGTAAGTTCAAGCGCTTGAGTTAACACGCACGGTTTAATGGCACTTTGGATCCCTGCGTTTTCTCACAGCTCTGTGTTAATTGGTTATATTGCTGCTGCGCCATGCCCAGGCCGAAAAACAGCTGCTCCGTTGTTTCCTAATTCAGTTCGCAGTGTGTTTGCGTGTGTGTGCCATCATTTTTCTTGCTTAATGCACAGTCTGGGGTGAGGTGGGACTATTTATAGTCTGGCTTGCTTGGCTACTCTTCCTCCCAGGACAGAGGAGAACAGCAAGCCCAGAGCCAATAATGCAGCTGTAGTATCATGTGGATACACAACCGTTCACTCTTTCAAACTGATCATAAATGCAGGACTGCTGTCCTCAGATGGCTCGGATGGGATTCTGGCACTCCACGTCACTGAATTGAAATCATACAGTAACAGTCAAACCTGCTTTGTGTTGTTGTGGGTTTTAATGATTTATTTTATTTTTTACTCTATCTATGCATCCATCCATCCAATGCATTTATTATTAATAATATTTTTTTTTTATTTTTTTATTTTTTTAAGCTACAAAACATATAGTGTACACTCTTTTCTTTTGTCTTTGTATGGAAAGGGAGAAAAACACATCTTCAGTAGTAATTGTACAACTGTGGGTTTTATGTTGTGGAAGATGACAGCTGGGAAGATCAGAAGCTGCATCTGGTGTGAAATGACTGTAATTTACTATAAATCTGTGTCTAGTGGCTTTTTAGAGGAGACACTTAACAAGAACATTATGCATAAAGCTTATCATTTGTATTTGTGTTGTATTTTCAGGTTAAACAGACATCACTTTATCCTTACAGCCGTTATTTAATAGGACCAAGCCAGAACCACTTCCCAGGCTGGTTTCCACTTTGCCAAACCTTGGCCTAATGTGCAATAAGAAAGTATGGAAGTGATCTCAGATAAAGTACTAGGGACAAAATCCATTTGCTCATTATACTTTGATCTGTTGAATCAATTTCAGGCTTTAGACCTTAAAAGAAATCTAAAACCAATGTCTTAAAAATTGACCTTGGAGTCTTGGCACAAAGCTGTAATTACAAATGCCACGTCTTTACAAAAAAACATTACCTCTTTTCAAAAGAATGCCTTTTAATGGAGCCTAATTGTCTTTGTACTCTCAAATGGCACGATTTCAGCAGCGCCTTTTAAAACTGATTGAATTAACTCTGACAGCAAGTGTTGTACAGAGAGTCAAAAGAACCATTTTTCTTCCAGATCAGAGGATGCTTTCAATACTGTCTGATCTCATTCTTACATCACTCTTTTAACAAAGATGAGGACTAACTAGGCTTATGTTTGACTCAATGACCACCACCTTAAATGATTTGTTAAAGTGTATTAAATTCAACACTCATGCTTTCATCTATAGTGCATAACATTAATGGCTCATGTCAATTTTTGTTTGCTGGGTGGTGGATTGTTGGGAGGGCAAAATAATTTGCATTGACTAACCATGAGAAATGATACTGCAAGTTTTTCAAAGTGTATAGCAAGGAACCAGCATCATGTATACATATAAACAAGTTACTGTTAATGTTAATGGAATATGCCAGAATGCATATGTAAGCTCAGTTAAATAATTAATAATTAATCAGTGATGGTGGATGGAATCAATAGTGTGGATTATAAAAGGATTTCATTCAATATAAATTATTTAAAAAAAAAAGTTAATATTAAATATTCACAGTAGGCTGACGAGTACACTATAGTAGTGTATGCATTTAACAAATAGTTTTCCAATGTCAACAATGTTGGTGCAGTTCATTGTAATTTTAATACAATTAAAGGCTAGATTTGTTTTTGTTTTTTTGCAAGACAAACTATTTTACTAGAGTTGTCACTCACCACGTGGTGTCCGATGTAAAATCTTTATCCTGAAGCAAAATCAGTAAAAAAGACATCAATATAACAGCTTGTAAACAATGTCACGTAACGTCACATTTACCTCAGAAAAAAAACATATTTGGTGACCATAAAGTCATTATTCAATGGAGAAATGGAGCCTCATTTATAAAGTGTGCGTATGCGCAGATTTGATCTTACCGAGTGTGCGTACGCTTAAATCCACGCCAACGCTCATATTTATAAAAACTGTCTTTGACGTGGAAAAGTGCTTAGCGTCACGTCAGGGTCTGAGCAGACGTACACACTTTTTCTTGCTGGAGTGCTGCAGGTTTTTGGAAATGTAAGCTATTCTTGCAGCTTGCTGCCCTAAATTAAAGGAGTTGGATGATAACTGGCGATCTTTTATATGTTAATGACATGAATTAGGAGTCGATTACAAGGCATAGAGCTGAAACCATTCAGTTGCCCGCAAGTTCAAGATCATTTGCGATTCATAGATTTCACATCTGAAAGAGAGGCATACGTGCGTTTTCGTGCATACGTTCATTCTGTGAATCAAACTACGCATATTTGAAAGATGATCATAAGATCAAATTTAGGATGGCTTCTGCGCAACATTTTATAAATGAGGCACATGAACTCTAGAGAGGAGCATTTTATAAATATATGCACCATATAACATATTCATTATCATTTTTACTGTTCTTCAATGTTTCATTCATGCAGTATGAATAAATCCAGCCACTGTTTAAATGTACATTTAAAAAATGAAAATCTGGCATGTACTGTACCTGATATATCCGAGATAGTCAATATTGAATTGAATCAGAAATTGAATCAAATTGCAATCTTGTGAATCAGAATTGATTCGAATCATGAAATATGTGTTAAAACCCAGCCCTAATCGTTAGCATATTGTTAGCTGGAATACACTACACAAAATTTGCCCATATTTTTGCCCCAATTTTCAATTTGGACGATGTCAACACTAGTTGCCCAAAGTCAGAGCCAGTCTACAGATATTGAGCAGTTGGAGGTGACAGATTTCACAGAAAATTGTGCAGTCAGTGGCAGGCACATTAGCATCAGTTGAGAGTCAAGTCTCCCATGCAGTTTGCATAATAATCACTGTCTATTTGGAGTGCATAGCTGCTGCCTATGTAGAGCGTTGCAGATCAGTTACTTCAGTTAAAATGCTACCTGTGTAGGCAGTAGACAGCAAGGCATCTAGCTAGATTGCTTATATATTGGATAAGCATGTCCTATTAAGTAGTCACTCAAGAAATGCACTTGAATGAGTCTCTGTTTCTGGTTTTCTGATTGCAGTCACATAAACCGAAGGACTCAGTTTGAGAATCCAGTGCTAGAGGCCAAGAGAAGATTGCAACAGCAGCAGCAGATGCAGAGTCAGGGCTTGTCCTCTCTCCCCCTACCTACCGTCTACAGAGGTAAAGTATTATTGATATCCAATATTGATATCCAAAAATTAACAGTGTGGTACTAATACAAATCTATGCAAATCCGATTAAACCATCATTGTGTTTCCAACCACACACCGAAGACATCTTAATAACACTTATCTGCTCTCCATGCAATGACATGTTTAACATCAAATCTGCTGAAACTGTTGATTGAGGTTTGATATTCATGACTATTATTTTATTTCTCCTGTGAGCTCAGTGTCTGTCTCTATAGTAACACAGCTAAGCTCAGACATTGTCTTTGGTAGTGCACCATCTGTGTTTGAACTTATTATTGTTCAGAATATTACTTCCTTACAGCCATATCTTTGGTATGATTCATTTTACTTCACCAAAGAATGAAATCTCTGACAATATTTACTTGCGCTCATGTTTTTCCAAAACTAACTGACTTTCTTGGAACACAAGCAAGACATTTTGAAGAACTTGTCTTTTTTCTGTGCACTTACAATGAATGTTAACTGAATTTAAAGCATCAATATCAAAAAGTATCCATAAGATTTTATATACTATCAGCAAAGCCAGTTTTCTGTAAAAGTCATTATTCCCTGACCATTTCCCCTCGGATGAGCTGTTAACCACTGTGACTGGATCATTGAGTCAGTAAACTGAAGTTGAGAACCAAATTACTCTGATTTGTGCACAAATCATTCTAACTGCTTCTTTTAACCTGATCATCTGATTTATTGGCAACATTTATTTGTAGATTGCACATAACTGGTTATCTCAAGAACTTTCATGACTGTACCAAGTCTTCTTGTTTGTAAAAGAAACACAAGTCATGTGGACTGATCTTATACATTCACAATACTGTTGCATCCTTTTTGAAGTTCGAAAGCTTTAGTCTCCATTCTTTGTAATTGCTTGGGAAAAAACAGCCAGTACATTATTCAAAATGTATTATTTTTTTTATTCCATTTAAAGAAAAAAAGTTGTTCAAGTTTGGACGGACCTGAGGGGGAGTAAATAATGACAGAATTTTCATTTTTGAATAAACTAATCCTCTAAATCTAACTGTACAGTCTATTCAAGCTAAGCCTGAATGCTTCCTGTTTTCTTTGAGACTCAGTTATCCATTGAGAATGTGTCTCCTTTCATAGTATGACCTTGGACTGGTTATGGTTAGAAGCGTTTCTTGCAATAATTCCTGTTTAAGTTAATCCATTCAGCATGGTCATGCTGTTACACACATAAAGGTAAGAGACAGAGTATGTTCAGCCAGAATGGTGTAAACAAGAAGAACTTTCTCTACCTTGTTTCAGTCCATCTTTCAGAGAGAGCATGCTGCACTGATGACATCCAACATACCTACACTATATGGCCAAAGTATTACATGTGGGCATCTGAAAACCATGTATGTGACTGATACACATTTAATGTCATAGCCATTAACAAATAGTTGATCCTCCCTAACAGCTCTCACTCTTCTAGAAACACTAGATTTTAAACCATGCCTGTAGGGATTTGCTCCCATGTAGACACAATAGCATCGGCGAATGTTGGTAGCTGCGTTTCCATTATAGATTTGCGCAAAAACTTTTGCGTTATTTTAGGGCTGGGCGATAAATCGATTTTAGTGATTAACTCAAATGTGTAGTTTACTTCGACTTGTTTGAATGAAAATCGGTTTTCTTTTTAACATTCGCTGACGCTCCCCTCTGGGCTCCCGTAGTTCCAAATGGCCTCAGCCCTCCCCCCACACATTTGCCATATAGGGTTGGGCCGATAGACGATGCCATCGTCCATCACCGATGGCTGATAGACATCACGATGTTAAGCCAGCATCGTGATCCCCCCCGCAATCCGCAGCATCCCAATACCGTGTACGGAAAAAAATGACTTATACTACGGAACTCCTTAAAAGGAATAAATATGAAATGGGAGATAAATATATATTTAAATACTTTCTCTCGCAGTTTTATCATTGGGTAATCATACTGTATATAAAATTGCGGGCATCAGGGAGCCGCTATTATGCCTGGCATTGAAACTGCTTTTGAATGCACGATCGCTTTCTAGTTTCACTTTCACTTTTGAGATTCGCAATCGCACGTACTCTGTTTATACTATGGAGCGGCAGTACTTACCACACATTTTACAAGATCAGATGCTTGTCAGTGGTTCTCAGGATCTGCAAATCATTCGTCATCGTCCTCAGTCATCTCTCCTTACTCTGTTTATGTGGTAAGTGAAATTTTATGTACTGTAATGTAACTGTAACAGGCAACCGTTAGCAATCGTTATTTGTTTTCCGTGCCTTTCTGAATACGGATTCACGATTCAGGCAAAAGGGGTCACATAATTTTATGTTTTATGTTATGTTACATTTTATGTTATGTTACGTTATGTTATGTTATGTTATGTTACATTTTCACTGTTTACAAATGGCAGGGCCTGCCATCTTGTCTTTTTGGCTTGTTGTTTCGGATTGCACTTTAACCCCAAGGGGGAAATCCAGATAAAATCCCAGAAGGGAAAATAAAAAAAAATTAAGTTTAAACGTGTTTTGAACAATTTCTTTGTCATCTGCAGATTGATTTTAAGTAGGGGGAAAAAAACGATTTAAATCGTAAATCGGATTTTTTTGTGAAAAAATCAGGGATTTTTTTTTTAGGCCATATCGCCCAGCCCTACGTTATTTTATAAATATCGATAAAATAACTATTGCAAAATGACAATTATTTCCATTAACCAATGTTATGACTTAATGACTTAAACTTAATTTTTTCCTCTCACGGTAAGTCATGGTGATGGAAGGGATTATCCAAGCATTAATGGCAAGGAAAGCCCCTTAACACTTGAGAGTGGCCACGTATGAGGTGTTTCTTGGAGGTTATAGTACAACCCCAAATCAGAAAAAGTTGGGACAGTATGGAAAACGCAAATAAAAAAAGAAAGTAGTGATTTTACTTTGACTTGTATTTCATTGCAGACAATATGAACACAAAATATTTCATGTTTTGTCTGGTCAACTTCATGTCATTTGTAAATATACATCCTTTCCTGTCATTCAGACCTGCAACACATTCCAAAAAAAGTTGGGACAGTAAAGCATTTACCACTTTGTAATGTTGCCATTCCTTTTCACAACACTTAAAAGACGTTTAGGGACTGAAGACACCAAGTGATGAAGTGTTTCAGGTGTAATTTTGTCCCATTCTTCCTGCAAACAAGTCTTAAGGTGGGCAACAGTACGGGGTCTTCGTTGTCGCATTTTGCGCTTCAAAATGCGCCACACATTCTCTATTGGAGACAGGTCGGGACTGCAGGCAGGCCAGTCAAGTACCCGTACCCTCTTCCTCCGCAGCCAGGACTTTGTAATGTGTGCAGAATGTGGTTTTGCATTGTCTTGTTGAAATATGCATGGACGTCCCTGGAAAAGATGTCTTCTTGAAGGCAGCATATTGTGCTCCAAAATCTCTATGTACTTTTCAGCATTAATGGTGCCATCACAGAAGTGCAAGTTACCTTTGCCAAGGGCACTGACACAACCCCATACCATGACAGACCCTGGCTTTTGGACTTGTTGCTGGTAACAGTCTGGATGATCCTTTTCTTCTTTGGTCCGGAGCACACGGCGTCCATTCCTCCCCAAAAATACCTGAAATACTGATTCATCTGACCACAGTACACGTTTCCACTGTGTGATGGTCCATCCCAGATGCCTCCGAGCCCAGAGAAGTCGACGGCGCTTCTGGACACTGTTAACATAGGGCTTCCTTTTGGCACAGTACAGTTTTAACTGGCATTTGTGGATGTAACTACGTATTGTGGTACTTGACAAAGGTTTGCCAAAGTAGTCCTGAGCCCATGTGGTGATATTCGCTTCTAGATGAATGACGATTCTTGATCCAGTGCCTGCCTGAGGGATCGGAGATCACTGGTTGTTCAGCTTAGGCTTGCGCCCTTGTCCTTTACGACACTGAAATTCCTCCAAGAATCCTTGAATCTTTTAATTATGTTATGCACTGTTGAAGGTGAAATATCCAAATCTCTTCCTATCTTTCTTTGAGGAACATTGTTTTTTAAACATTTCAATAATTTTCTCACGTATTTGTTGGCAAACTGGCGATCCTCGGCCCATCTTTTCTCCTAAAGGACTAGACCTTTCTTGGATGCTGCTTTTGTACCAAATCATAATTACAATCACCTGTTGACATCACCTGTTTCAAATCACTTATCTTTTAACCAATTTACCTCATTACTAGCCCTAAATTGCTCCTGTCCCAACTTTTTTTGGAATGTGTTGCAGGTCTGAATGACAGGAAAGGATGTATATTTACAAATGACATTGAAGTTGACCAGACAAAACATGAAATATTTTGTGTTCATATTGTCTGCAATGAAATACAAGTCAAAGTAAATTTAGAAATCACTACTTTCTTTTTTTATTTGCGTTTTCCATACTGTCCCAACTTTTTCTGATTTGGGGTTGTACATTAAAGAATGATCATGAGATTTTACGTACGCCAGGTGACCTGTTAATTGCGAAAAAACTGTTTATATTGCAGTTTTGTGAAATATTCCTTTTTTGAAATGCCTGAAAAACCACCTCATGTGAGCGTAAAAACTTTTTTGTGATATATGGGTGTTTTCACGAAATTGACGTGTTTCCATTGGGTTTATTTTCAATTCACAATTTGTGCAATTTGAAGGGTAATGGAAATGCAGCTTGTGTTCATCCCAGTGGTGTTCAATAGGAGATCAGGTTTGATCTTTGTGCAGGCCAATCAGGTTCTCCCATACCAGAATCATGTATATATGGACTTACATAGTCATTCTGGAGCAGAAATTGGAAGTACTGTATACTGTTACTGTTGTTTTCATTAGACCCCCTAGTCAAAGTGGTTCATTTAAAGGGGGTTCCACATACTGTTGGCCATGTAGTGTCTGATCTTGTGTCCAAAAGAGAAAGGTTCAGTAGCTTAAGATTTTAGCATAAATGGACCATAGAGGACTGAGAAAGCATATGCTTGATCTGGGTGTTCAGTCTCTCAGATGCTCAGATGTTAAATGTAGACCAATTCCGAGTGTAATACTTTATTCTACAGGAAAGCTTCATCCTTCATTAGTAGATCATCAACCCTTGTGACAACCACAGTTTGCCAAGTTCCTGGCTCAATATCCTTTGTTTGCCCTGGAACCGGTCCTAACCCTATTCCTAAACCTAACCCTAACCATAACCACCCCTCATAACCAAAGGGAAAATGATAGGATGGTAATGTTCGTGAAGCTTCAACCCAATCCTTAACCCTAAAATCCAATTGTTAGGAACATTGTTCCAGGACCAACAAGAATGTTCAACTTGGCAAACTCAATTGGATTTCCAATTGAAATGTAACTGTTTTATGTTCATAGTAGGTCAACTTTGTATCTTTTAACACCATTTATCGATTTCCTGTGTGAGTTGAGGCTCCAACTCCAGCCCTGTGCCTAGATCTAAACCTAGTTCTAAAATCAGTGTTGGGAATGTTGTTCCAGGTTCAACAAGGATGTTCAAGTTGGCAAAATCACCCAAGAACTCTTGTAGAAATGTAAATATTCTGTGTCCATAGTAGACCAACCTTGTATCCTTCAATGAAATTTCTTGATTTCCTGTGTGAGTTGAGGATTTTTCTTCTCTGTAACAGTGGAGGAGAGCCCCTCCTCTGCCACCTTACCCAGGGCCAGACTGGCATACGTGGGTCCCGCTCCCGAGCGCTCTCACAGTCTCACTGACCTGTCCGAGGCCCCCCTGTACCGGGCCGGTGTGTTTGGACTGCATGGTACGTCCCTAGACCGGCGCCCCCTTGTTCAAGATAGGACTTCAGCAGGAGTCTATTTGCCTGGCCTATTTTTGCATAGTCCTCAAAGGAACATTCCCTCAGTTTCTAAACCACTGAAGACTTTTTGTTGTTTTTGTTTTTTTTGTTGTTGTTTTTTGGGGGGGGGTTGTATTTTACTTTTTGCCTGTGCTTCCAGGATACTCATGAGTCCACCTACCCTGCTGAACACAACTGGTATAACTGGTCGCAATCATATGTTCGGCATGCTGGTTTATAAAATATGCCTGTTGATTCCACAAGGTCAATTATCTAGTAGAGGATGGTCGCCAAGTAACCAACAACATCCAACTAGTTGATTTGTGAGGGTCGACTAGTCAGATTTTTTTTTATCTGGATATTTTTTCTTTAGCATTCAGTTTTAGCTTTAATATTTAACACTTTTAATATTGAAGTTCTACTAGAATTAAGTTTAATATAATGATCTATACATAATTTGGGATTTATGTCATATATTTTGAAAGCACTATACACAGATCTATGCTTACTGACTGTTAGTGCCCCAAAACGGTCTCTGAAAATGTCACACAAACACTAACACCTCTTTTCAAGATTTTTCAACCATTTTATGTTGACTTTAAGATCATCCAGACAGCCTAACAACTAGCATCCGCATTATGTATGTTAACAAACAAAGCTACTTTGGTCAACCAGCTGTACCAGATGTTTTGCTGGTGCTTGTCCACCAGCTGGACCAGCACCAAACAAACATGGATCAGCATGGAAATTCATGCTGGTCTTTCAGCAGGGTATCTGGACCAGCTATTGTCCCTAACAAACGCATGGCAGAAACTGCTAAAGGGCTAGACTTGGCCAAGTTGGTGCTTAAAAAAACTTAAGAACCTCTCAACTAGGAAAGTGAGATGGAGTGACTATGGCTGGCATCTTGTAACTCCATACTGTGTACTGAAGTAGGCATCTCTTCAGTTTTGAAGAAGCAGCTCTTCAGTACAAAGGTCCTTGTTGGTGTGTGGTTACAGCGAAACGGCTTCTCCAGAACGGTTTTCAAGACTGCTATTCTCCGCTCTGAGAGAGCAGAAGAACCGCTCTGCCTGTGCTGGTTCTTCTCCTGGCTTTTTTTTGCTTAAGTCTTGGCTGTCCTGAGAGACGGTCCTGGACAAGGCTAAACACTGTTGAGTGTAACATTGGAGTACGTTTAAAGAGCCAAAAGTGAGGTTTGAGCAAAAAACAAGCCATCATGTTCCACTCTGCTCTTGTATGTTTGGCTGCAAGCAGAGCGCTTGGCCTTCTACCCACAATTCCCCAGTGTGATGTGATCTGCTGCTTTTGATGGGTTTGGAGTGGCTTTTACAAAATAACCCATTAATTTCTGGATATCTTCTGCTTGATTACAATCTCATGTTTCTATCTGCATTTCTTCACCCTGGCAGAGAAGCCTCTGTTCACACGGGACCCCACGCAGCTGAAGGGCAGCTTTCTGTCTACAGCCCTGCAGAAAAGCAACATGGGATTTGGCTTCACTATCATCGGGGGTGACGAACCAGATGAGTTCCTACAGGTCAAAAGTGTCATACCGGATGGGCCTGCTGCACAGGATGGGAAAATGGCTACAGGTAATCACACACACACACACTTGCAGGTCAATGTTTGAACGGCTCTAATGTGCTATTCACACTCAAACAGAGCTTCCAGCTGCCCAGTCTTTTCTCAATCTCAGTAGTGCCCACACTACTGCTGAGGTTGCGGTGTGAATCTGTCATTTTATTGGTTGATAGTGCATTAGGGACATCCAGGGGTTAAGAGCATTTACAGACAGTGTATTTATTGGCTTTGTGTGTCATCCACAGCTGGCCACGTGTCCATTAATCACAGAGGTGCTTTATGAACCCTTTAACTCCAGTCCAGCCTAGTAGGAGTGTGACTGCGGCAGCATTACTCAGACACACACACATACATCAACATTGAAATATCTCCTACATTCAGAGGGACCAACAGTGCAGAGTTCAGAACATAGTCAATGCGTCTCCCGTGATGCCGTTTTATTGTATTATTGTTGTTGTGGAAATTATCCTTTCTGCTCCTTTCCTCTCCTTTCTGCTCCTCTCTTCCACCCTTCATGCTCCCTCTGGACTCCTTGTCCTACTTATGCTGTTTTGCAGTCATACACACACTCAGACAGTGCTGTGGAGGAGCTTCAGGTTACGCCAGTGTGAAATATTCAATTTTGCTGGATTAGGGAGCTCGGAGAGGAAATCAAACACAGACACAAACGTCCTTCACATATGGGCATACATACAGAACATGACCATCACTGTTGTTGGGAAATATTACTTTTGAAGACCCTATAATTAAAATTGAGTTTTGTTGATTTTAGTCAACGTGTGTTAGCTTTGAGGCTAATCTGTATGCTAATTTACTCCTGACAAAAATTCATCCTTCGCCACACAGATTTAAGTCCAATCAGATGGACTCTAGAATGAGAATGAAAAACAGACTATTGGCTATTTTTTATATGTTCTACATAAACTTCCTTTTTCAGCAGGACATATGTCAACACAATAAGCGATACCATATAATTTGCACTTATTTATGACTATTTACAGGGCACAATTAGGGATGGGTTCGTTTTGTTGTGGCTAAGATATATGAAATCATGGGAACATGGCAATATGTAATGGGCACATGATAATTATTTAAGGATATTTTGATTTGTTTATTGCTACTTGTTGTATTAAAAGTAAAATTCTTAAATATTTTTCTTCTTCATTTAATGACAATCAGCGTGACAAACATGCCTTTAGTGATTTTAACTACATTTTTAGTTTTTACATTAAACATTTTTAAATTTTACTGGGCTGAAATTATACTTTATATAATTATTCTTCTATGTCATAAATTTCAATATTTCACTCAAATTTTTATGTTGACATTAAGATTTTTTTTTCCATGTAGACAAGTGAAATTGCAATATAAAAATATTTTAACTAATAAACTTAATAATTTAACTTAATAACGTAATAATTCTTAAATATTAAATATATCAATATATTTATATAATGCTGTATCAAATATATATTAATAAAAAAAAAAAAAAAAACAATACACTCTGAACAACAGTCTTGTTCTGAAGAGAAAGAGGGGCTGTGTAAAACTAATGACAGTGAGACAACATAAGAAGTGCTCTGGGAGCAAACGTCTGAGACATCTTATGTCTGTGCTTGCTTGGAAACCCAGAGGAGCACTGCTCTGTGACTGGCATTCTAAACAAACACAATCAATACACAATCCCCTAAACATCGCTGCTGAGCCACAATAGACATTCTATACAAATGAAGCTCTAAACATCAAATGCAGAGATCCTCCAGCAGGCGTATGACTTGTGTGCTTCCTGTCCCTCAGCAGCACACTGGTGCACCTGATTCAACTCATTATCTGCTTGTTAAGTTCTTTATGAGAGGACTCGGGCACAGCTGCGAGGGGCAGAGTAAACATCAGCACCGCAGAGGCATCTATAGTGGGCGTGGATGGGGCGGATGGCAGGGCTCTAAGACGCAGGAAGTGAAGCATGTCACGCAGCAAATCCCAGCACTCTGCATGATAGTTTTCATTTATCAAGGAAGCACTTAGTCGGGAGGACAAGAGAGAGAGGAATACGTGGCATGTTTACGTCACATTAATGTTAATGTGTGGTTGAGGTGTTAAACAGTTGTTATGATTATTTGTGGTGGTTAGTGTTTTTTAACATGTTACATAATAACAAAATATGAGTAATACTGTATGACAGTGAGACTTGCCTTAGTAAACATCCCTAATGAATAGCTCTAATTATTTTACAATAGTGTACATTCCAAATTAATAACAAATAACCAATAATTATCTTTATGTTATGGTTATTAACTGACATATGTTAAACAATTGTGCCTAAATAAATGAAAAATAAAACACTAGAACTAAAATCAATCATATTTTAATGCTGTAAGTCAATTTATGTCTATGTACAGTATGACAATACAGTATAATAATAATAATAATTTTGATATTACTAATGGTTTTAAAGATTAACATTAAGTGAGCGTTAGATGAAAAAAAAAAAATCTGCATTTCTAATATTCCCTGATTGATGTGGTCATGCAGTTGATTATTTTTTTTCTTTTGTGATCTCAAAATAATATGAAGAGTTCATTTGCAAAAAAACGATAAACGCCACTTTAAAAAAAATGATTCTGAACCCTAAACACATTTTGTCAAAAAAGCCGGTATTGTCCACTTTCAAGGCATCGCGAGTTTACGTTTTACTGCAGAAGCCGACAAGCGCCCTTGTTGTTTGTGAACAGAAGCCGATAAGTCCATTTTAGCGAATCAGCACGCTGTATTCAGGTCAGGTGACAAGGCTACTTTCACTTTGAAAAGACGTGCTAGCTGAGAGGAGTTTCGTCAAAGCTGACTAAAAGTGATCGAGGATGAATAATTTCGACGAACTTGATGAACCTGTGATATTTTCTTCAGCGTGTAAAAGGAAAATAAAAGCTGAAACGTTTTCACAGAACCTTGAAAAAGCAGCACGTTACAATGGTGAGGGAAAAGCTCTGTGTATTGCGTGTAATCACATCCATAAATCTATGATCACAACAACAACAATGTTTGTCAGGCATCTACATTGTCATCTAAGGAGATTACAAAGATTAAACGAGCGTTTGTTTGTTTTTTACTTTAAAACATGAAATGTGGAGTTATCTGCTTTTGCCAAAAAATGACTGTTGGAGTTATCTGCTTTTGCTATAAAACAAACTTTTAATATGTAAAAAAAACATACTTTCAATGAACTTTCATTTTGTAAATTGCCTGTATTTGTTTAGTTATTATTACTTAATCAAAACAACCCAACTGCAGTTTGATTGATAATACTTGGAATGCGCAATAAAAAAAACGTGATTTCTGAAAATAAATATATATATCGGTTATCGTTTTTTGCAAATTAACTCTTCAAATATATCTTAATACATGAAAAAATGCTGCGCAAGGGCCATCTGAATGAATAATTAGGTTAATTGAAACTAACCATATGAATTAAACTTAATGTACATTTTTGCTATTAATGTTTAAATCAGACACAATATTAATACATCTCTATTTAAATGCTCTCATACTAGTCACATAAAAGGTGATAGCTGTAACCCAGCCTTAGTTTAAAGTTTATTAAAGTGGATTTTAAGTGGATGATAATGTCTTGTTTGTGGGAGTGCAGTGATCTGGTTTGCCCTGTGGAGCTTCGGCCCAGATTGATGCTGACATAAAGCTAGGTGTGAAACAGCGAGGTCACACCGATATCATTTGCTCTCTGGAAGCATGTGAAATTATTGATTGGAACACCAGAGGCTCTAGGCAAATGTCGAACGTATTTACTGAGATTAATTAAAATTCCTGCACACAACACACAACAGTCAGGAGGGGACAAGCCTATCGATAGACGCGTACGGCACTGCATGAAATATCTCCAGGAAACCTATAGCACAACAGACACACCGGGTGAGACCCCGTGATCTTATTTATCCCACAAATACATTCGCCACATTTGCTGGAATATTGAGCATCGTCTCATTTCCATAATAATTGCATTTCTGGTATTTAATTCTTTGTCAGCATTCAAAGATGCAGGGCAAAGCCTATATTTGGCCCGAAACATACTCTACGCAAATGTTAACGCAAGCTCGATTTCACATTCTGGCAAATTGAATGAGTGAACAAACATCGGAAGGACTGGTAAACTTCTTGATAAAAGGGAAGTGAAGATCACAATTAAGTCCTGAGGCATGGCGATACTTTAGGATTGAGAAAAGGATTGAGTAGGTCCCTCAAATTGTTCCTTCAACTGGTGTGCTGTAATTGTCACAGTTGCCAGGGGAGACGACATGAAGAAATATTGGATGACTGCAATCGTTGCAAATTGGGGGAAAGTTTTTCATCCTGATTAGACAGACTGTTCTTATTGGGTAAAATGTATTTTTCCCCTCAATAGCTCTGGTCCAAAAACTAGAGCTGTTTTGCTGTCAGTTTTCTTTTTCGTCGGGCAGCAAGCCACACAAATGGTGCTTTTCATGTGAAGCACACAGGAGATATGATTCCTCTAGATAAACAATCTTAAAGGAGTACTAATGGTATTTAATAATAAGTTGGAACCAATCCTAAACAGCCCTAATGAGATATTAACACAAATAAGAATTAAAATAAGAATTGGAAAAAGAAAGCGAATGGATAAACTTACATTCTGGGGTGGGGGTGGGGTGGGATTTTGGATTTTTTAAAAAAAATGGAATTTCAAAATAAAAGAGAATAAAAAAAAATATTTCAGTATATCCAGCTGGATCTTATATGACTGTTAGTTCATTCTTTAAGGATTTGTATCCTCAGTAAGCTTGGTTCCAAATTATGATAGAAACTTTACTAGCATTTCAGGTGATTTTTGTTTCCATGATCAAAATGTATAGTTTAACTTCAGCAGGTTGCTAAGCTAATGACTTAGCACTCTCATAAGCACAGCACACACTAATAATAGAGCAGATAGTCAAAATAGTTTGTTTAATATTAGCGTGTTTCTAAGTTAATGGCTCCACATTCTCATTGTCACAAAAATACACACACAACTAATGGAGCAGATTGCTAAGCTAATGTACGGTGGCCCAGTAGTACACAACACATTGAAATCTCCACAATACAACGCATAGGACTAATTTCATTGTGTTGTGCTAATTTCATTGTGTTGTGGCTTGTTTCATTGTGTTGTGTTGCTACTAAAACTTTTTTTGACTCGTCCACCATCTTGGATCCATTTTATGACTGCGCTCATTGCAATTATTTTTGGGAACGTGGTATCTTGTAAACAAGTACAATTATGTTTAAGGTAATTATGCCTACCTTCTGGATCAGCCTTGATTTCTGGTCCGTATATACAGTATACCTAACAAAGTTAACATATGCTAATATATATTTCTTTGTGTTTAATTGTTTTCCAGGAGATGTGCTTGTCTACATTAACAATGTCTGCGTCCTGGGCACCACCCACTCTGACGTGGTGAAGCTTTTCCAGTCGGTGCCAATCGGACAAAGCGTAACCCTTGTCCTTTGCAGGGGTTACCCTCTTCCGTACGACCCGGAAGATGCAGCCAACACTTTGCTGTCCCCCCTCGGCCTAATTGATCGCTCTCTGCTGGTCAACGGACGGAATAGCTACGACAGCTACATGGAGTACATCTCCCGCACCGCTCGCTTCGTCGACCCAATGCAAGCCATGCTGGTGCAGCCTCACCCTGGAGACACCCACCTGGATGCGGGACCGCTGGAGGACAGCGTCTCAATGGCGTCTTCAGGAGCGGCCGGAGGAGAGCTGTTAACAGTTACCATGGTGAAAGGGGCGGATGGGTTTGGATTCACCATAGCAGACTGTAATGGAGGACAGCGGGTGAAGCAGATTCTGGAGGCGCAGGGATGCCCGGGGCTGTGCGAGGGCGATCTGATTGTGGAAATTAACCAGCAATCCGCGCTAATGCTGTCACACACACAGGTGGTGGAGCTGCTAAAAGAGTGTCCTGTTGGGGCGGAGGCGACGCTGGTTGTGCAGAGAGGAGGGGCAGGTAAGGAGGCTTTTAAATGATTTTGGGTTTTGTGTGTATTTCCACGACCTAAAATATGGAAAGGCTTCTTAATTGGTTTGTGATTAGTCCATCTTGCCCTTCTTAGCAGTTTTATAGTTCAGTCCTCGGCTTTCTCAAAGCGCTGAGTCGCACTGAAGAACAAGCTGTTTCTGCTTTCTACGACCTTCGCTGTGCAGAATAGCACTGTGGGTAAAAATAGTCTCTGACACATAATTACAGTAGTGTACAAACATGCATGTGCACTACCTGTGTGCTCAGTATATTTATATCCTGCATTCTGTACAAGGACTGTTGCATAACTCACTTTCACAAACACACAGACCTAAAATTAATAAACCAGCATACTTAAAGACTCTCTGAAATCAATTTTGGAGTTTTGCACGTCTGTTAGCGCTGAGGCTAATTTATATGCTAGAGTATGCCTGTTGCTTAGCCAAATTTTGCAAGCGAAATCAGCCATTTTAATAGGAATCAGCACAATAAGGTGATTTACGTGAGGGTGAAAAAGATTAAAATTTTGCTCGTTTAAACTGGTGATGCAAATCTGTATTGTTAACCAACAGAAAGCTGTTTGGTTTGAAAGTGACTTTGGTGTGCTTTATGCTATGTTATTGGATTTTTGGCCCACACAATTTTGCCTAAATTTCGCTAATGTGACCACACCTCAGTGAAACAGAACAAAGACAAAAGCTATTGACTCCTTTCATATGTCCCACCTCCAATCCAGGAAAGAAAACAGCAGTCATCAAGCCATTTCATTGGCTTTAAAGTTATGCTGAAATCAAAATTGTTCCCAAAACTGATGCCAAACAGCTATTTAAAGCTTCACGCGTGGCATTTCACAGCAATGCGCTTTCCAGCACACAAGCACTTCCTACACTCATGCACGCCGTGTCCCAGACACCTACACTGTCTCACATACAAATTATGGTTTGCTGGTTCAGTGTATCGCTCTCAAGGGGCAGTGAATCAATACTGATTATTTTACAGTGCTGTTGATTATCGCTGGTGATAACTTGTTTCTCACCTGAGACTGATTTTAGATTCTCATCAATTAATCAAGCAGTTGACTTTTCTCAGATTCTAATCAATAAAAAAGCCAGCTCTGATGAATATATCACTGATTCTTGAGACCTGAGACAAAACAAATGTTTCTGTTATTAGTTTTGAAAATAGTGATATTTTGCCAATTTACATGATTAATAGAATGTTCTTTTATTTGTTCCTTTATTTTATTATAATAATATAATTTAATCAAATTTTATTTTATTTTAAAATATTTTTTTTCACTTCCCCTAAAGTCAACTGCCCTCACACCATAACTCAATGCTTCATATATATACTTAAATTATATATTAAAGTATAGATTAAAAAAAATGCATTTTTTGTATAATAAACACTACTGTATGTCCTGACATAAGATTAATTTTAGAAATTACACTTCTTCTTTTGGTTTTCACAGATGTGTCCCTACTTTTGTGAGACTGACAGATGTATGATTATGTTTTATTAAATCAAATCCAGCAGTCAAAGTCATCCCTCAACCTGAAGTCTTATTTTGATATTTGCTTTCATTATTTTTAGATGAATAAGGTCATACAGACACTGGTGGGTTATATAGTTTTTGTTTTATCATTTTAGATGTAACTTTCTTTTCTTTCTTTCGGTGGTATTGATGTATTCATTCACTGAAGTGAATTCTAGATTTGTCTGTATTCATATTAAGTATTTGACATATTAATGTAATATCTCACAGCAATATGGGTTGACGGGTGAAAAAACACACATTTGAGAGAAAATGGATGTTGAAACAAACTTTAGGTGACTATCTGTGAACATATTTAGTAGATTAATTCAATTTAATTCTATGACACTTCATTTTTTTAGTATAGCCTGTTTTGTCTGTTTTAGTACTCAAGAATCGGGTTTATGCGTACAGCCTGTCCAGCATGTCAGAGCCCAGAAAGCATATAATTTGATCTCTAATTGCAGTTGGAAGCACTCGCCGTGGTGTTTTATATTTTTTTAGGCCCAGATTAATTGTGAGTCATTCATAGGAAATGAAAAGGCAGTAAAAGCCGATCCACATGCACCTGTCTATACTGAAGAAAAGCAGCTCATTCGAAATATTTTATTATTGAATACAAAAAAGCCCTTCAATGGCTTTAGCTCTAACTGACACTTTGACTGAGAACATATAAGCCTTTTTTAAAAGCAGCTTGAGCCAGTGTGATTTATGACCCGTAGCA
Source organism: Aspiorhynchus laticeps (assembly GCA_023376895.1). Lineage (NCBI taxonomy): Eukaryota > Metazoa > Chordata > Actinopteri > Cypriniformes > Cyprinidae > Aspiorhynchus > Aspiorhynchus laticeps. The sequence goes on from CM041805.1 coordinate 12,573,190, forward strand.
ATCAGAGTGTCTGATATAACCCAGAGAGAAAGGGAGAAGGAAAGCGAGGGAATATGATTCAGGACAGAGAGGGAAGGGCTAGAGATCTTAATCATCAAAGCAGTTAAACAATATTACACAGTCCGAAATGCATCATAGCATTAAATAAAGAGTAATCTCCTATTAGGACTTTTTTAACAGCATTTTCAGAACAGTTTCCCCCGTTCTCATTTCTATAATGTGATATACTGTAACTGTGATTGAACTACAGTAAATTATTATTTATTAAAATCTGTTATTATCATTCATTAAAGGAAATACAGCAAATGCTACAATGATACATAAATATTTCAACATATTATCTTCGTTACAGTAATGAGAAGGAGATGCTGTATTTTGCAGCTCTAAGGTTTAAAGTCTCTGTTTACAGTAATTAGAACTGGAGAAATAAAATGAGTTCGATTTTCAATGTATTTGTGAGAATTCATCCCTGAGGGGTGATCGGAAGAAAATAGGAAAGATGAGGTGAAGAAGAGAAAGATCTAGAGAGGTATTTTGAGAGCTTATGTGAAGTATGTCTCTCCTCTGTGTCAGTGCAGGTTAAAGGTTAACGAGAGAGACATTAAATCCTCGTTAAGCCCCAGTGATCAGTATGGTGGATTACAGCCTCTCTGCGCTTCACATTCAGTGTGAAACACAATTGCACTCCAAAGCGCACACATGCATAATTATGGTAGGAGCATTTCTAGTATTGTGCCAATTATACTGATTCTAAAGGGTATTGGGAAATTTAATGAACATTTAAAAACATATAAATGTGATTGCATTATATAACAAATTATCAAAAAAAATGTTTAAAATGATGGCAGAAACACACTTTGAAAGCAAAACGTTTGGCTAAAAACATTTAACATTTCATATGTTTTAAATGACAAATCAATGAAAATATTATGAAGTTCATTACCAAAAACCTTGACAAAGGGAATTGCAAAAATAAATGTGTTTTGAGGAAAATCTCTAGCGTTATTTATTTCCTGACTACACTTTGTTTTATAGTTTATCTAATGCAGTGACACTAAGATATGTTTAAGTGTGACTTAAGTGCCCAAATATTTTTAGTTACTACTGTATAGTTGAACAGTATTCTGTTTAGTTTATCTAGGTTATCAACAGGGCCGCTGCTGGCTGATGGGTGCCCTAAGCAGAATTGTATTGTTGTGCCCCCTCTGTCTAATATTATGGAAGTGGAAGTAAAAAAACAAAACAAAACAAAAAATCATATAGGGATCAAAATAGAACTTTAATAAAATATAAAAGTATTGTATTACATTATGCATTTTAACAGTGTTATTCAATGAAACCATATAATTATTAATTAACCAATCATTATTGCCTCGTTTTAATATAATGCATTTTAAAGGGGTCCTATTATGCTCTTTTACAAAGTCTTGATTTTGTTTTGGGGGTGTACTTGAACATACTCTCATGCTTGGTGGTTTGAAAATCACATTATTTTTCTCATAATTTACATTATTACAACACCTCTCTCCCCAGCCTGACACAAACGACTCGATTAGTTCCGGGTTTGATGAAGGCCCGCCTTCCGAAAAACGAAATGTGTTGTGATTGGTTAGCTGTCGCAGTGCGTTGTGATTGGCGAACAGCTTAGACAGTGTTTCAGTACTGCCCTGCCCCTTGCCAGAACAGCAAGTTCGTCAATATTGCCATATCAATTCAGCCCCGAGAATATTGAACAAGAGGATCGCGCAGAACCTTTGCATGCACGGATATTGCAAGACATATTAAAGTGGTAATTTTATTGTTGTTGGTTTTTTTGTGGCTAAATCACGTTTTAGATAGGATGTCAACAACAGCTTAAACATAACTGTCACCCTTTGGAGTGGACTTTGAGATTTGTAACTTTGTTGATCTTTTTTATGCCCAAACATACACACTACACACTGACAGAGGTGGGTAGAGTACTCAAAAACTGTACTGAAGTAAAAGTACTTCTAGAAATATTTACTCTTAGTTAAAAAGTATCGGATAAAAAAACTACTCAAGTAGTTAGTTACTAGTTACTTTGGATCATATAGTACTGAATATAGTCTATTTTTATTTAGATATATAGATTACATGTATGTAATGTGTATGTGTGTGTGTGTGTGTATGTGTGTGTGTGTGTGTGTATATTAGGGGTGTAAGAAAATATCGATACACGTGAGTATCGCGATATTTTGTTTGGCGATACTGTATCGATTCTCAAAAACGGAATATCGATATTTAAAAAAAAAAAAAATCATACAGGATTCATGGCAGTTGTTTTGTTTTGAGTTCATATCCTGACCGCTAGATGGCAGTCTTCATCTCTGAACTTAAACAGTGACAGGAAATACTAGCATTAGAGCGCACCACTAATGTTAGCGTGAATATAGTTTGCTGCCAGTAATGGAGGATGAAAGAACTGTTCCAGCTCTCGTTTCGGTGTACAAAGCTGAAGTGTGGCGTCATTTGGGCTTTTGTGGTAATGCCCACCTCGGTCCCTCCGCTTGCCGCGCCCGTGAGAAAAGCCTTCACGCGGGGTGCGGCGGGCGGCAGGGTCGCTGCGCGGCTGCAGCTTTCTCTCGTGTTGGGGGCACAGTTGCCAAGTCCGCGTATTATATGTGACTTTGGGCTTCTTTTTTTGTAAAGTTGTGGGAAAAAATCCCTGGTCGCGGGTTGCGGTTTTTTGGGCTTATTTTACAAAATATGGTTGCTTGTTAGGAAAATCTGACAAGCAACTTCGTTTCTTTATTTATGTTTGCCGTATTCTCCAATGCATTGATTTACACTCTGTCTGCTCGCAGTTAATAGCCAACCAGTGCAATAATATAAGAGCCAGAGTAATTAGCTAAATGTTCTGCCCCTCAGTGGAGAAAAATCACATTCAAAAAGAAGGCGCGTGAGGCTGTAATCCAAGCGATGACAGAAGTAGACGTAGAGGAGTGGGGTGACTTTCTTTCTTTTAGCCTAATTTTTACAATGTTTTGTAATGTATTAATTATCACGAGCTGTAATAAAAAACATGTAGTCATATCCTAATACTGAGTAAATACATTTGGTTCAAATAGCCCGTATGGCAAGATGTCTTAAAATATATTTATTTTTTTAACATTTAAACTTAGACCACATTATTAGATTACCTTTTGACTTCATGAATACACATTAATGACAGCTTCATGATTTAAAAAAAATATTTTTTATAATATTATTTAATATTTTATTTTTTACTATAATATATATTATAATTTAATATAATATTTTATATATTTTTCTATAATATTTATGTGGCATTTTGTTTTTTTATGTCATTTATTGGATAGTTACATTATTTTATTTTAAATGGAAGAAAAAACTGTTTTTGACCTCAAAATAAAGCACTTTTTCGCTGTACACGGCTGGGATGAACAGTTTTGTGGAGCTTGGAATTCTTTATAATTAATTAAAAACAAATATTGCCACATTGATGGCTCAAGAGGGTGTAATTCATTACACATCATTGTTTCATTTTAAAATATATATATAAAAAAAATTGTAACCAAGTGTTTAAGTGTAATATCTCTGTAAAGGCTAGGGACAGAAAAATGGACATTTTCATAGAATGATCCCAATATATTTTAGGCTATAAATGTGTTATGTTACAGCTCCCCTTTGAAGCTCTTTGCTTTTCTACTTTTCCATCTCTCCAATCGAGCCAGTGTGATTTATGACCTGCAGCAATCAGAGTGTCTGATATAACCCCCTGAAATATTATGGAAGTGGAAAGTAAAAACAAGAACAAAAAGGAAAAATCATATAGGGATCAAAATAGAACTTTAATAAAATAAAAAGTATTGTAATACATTATGCATTTTAACAGTGTCCATTCAATGAAATCTATAGCATTTTAAGTAACCAATCATTATTGCCCCGTTTTAATATAATGCATTTTCTATTATGCTTTTTAACAAAGTCTTGAATTTTGTTTTTGGGGTGTACTTGAAGATACTCATCATGCTTGGTGGTTCAAAAATCACATTATTTTTCACATATTTCATTATTACAAACATCTTCCTGTAGCTTGACACAAACGGCTATTAGTTCGGGTTTGATTAAGGCCCCCTTCGAAAAACGAAATGTGTTGTGATTGGTTAGCTGTCGCAGTGCGTGTGATTGGCGAACAGCTTAGACAGTGTTTAGTAATGCCCTGCCCCTTGCCAGAACAGCAATTTCGATATTGACATATCAATTCAGCCCCCGAGAAATTGAACAAGAGGATCGCGCAGAACCTTTGCACCTCGGTTATTGCCAATATTAAAGTGGTAATTTAGCTTTTGTTTTTTTGTGGCTAAATCACATTTAGATCCAAAGCAACAACAGCTTAAAATAACTGTCACCCTTTGGAGTGGACTTTAAGATTTAAACTTTTTGATCTTTTTTATGCCCAAACATTTACACATACACACTGATAGAGGTGGGTAGAGTACTCAAAAACTGTACTGAAGTAAAAGTACTTCTAGAAATATTTACTCAAGTAAAAGTAAAAGTAATCGTCTGAATAGTTACTCGAGTAAGAGTAAAAAATATCGGATAAAAAAACTACTCAAGTAGTTAGTTACTAGTTACTTTGGATCATATAGTACTGAATATAGTCTATTTTTATTTAGATATATAGATTACATTTATGTAATGTGTATGTATGTGTGTGTGTGTGTGTGCAGGTTTATGTGGTTTATGAGGACACAAATTTGTATAATAACATGGGTATGACAGAGGTATTACAATTTGAAGGTGTTTTATGAGGACACTGCCTATGTCCCCGTAATTCAAAAGGCTTAAAAAACATACTAAATGGTGTTTTTTTGAAAATCTAAAAATGCACACAGTCTCCTGTGAGGGCTAAGTTTAGGTGTAGGGTTGGTGTAGGGCAATAGCACACACAGTTTGTTCAGTATAAAAACCATTACGCTTATGGAGAGTCCCCATAAACCACAAAAACCAACATGTGTGTGTGTGTATGTGTGTGTGTGTATATATATATATACACACACACACACACACTGATGTTCAAAAGATTTATTTTTAATTTGTTAATGTAATTTATTTCAGTGATGCAAATCAGAATTTTCATCAGCCTTTTTCACCAGTCTTCAGTGTCACACAATCCTTCAGAAATCATTCCAATATGTTAATTTATTATCAATGCTGTTCTTTTTAACTTTCTATTCATCAAAGAATCCTGAACAAAATGTCACAGGTTCCATAAAATATTAAGTAGCAAAACTGTTTCCAACACTGGTAATAAATCAATATATTAGAATGATTTCTGAAGGATCATATGACTCCGAAAACTGGAGTAACAGCTGATGATAATTCTGATTTGCATCACTGAATTAAATTATATTTTAAAGTAAATTAATTATGTATTATTCTATAACCTCTGACACTGAAACCTCTGAAAACTCCTCACATGACTGCTTCCGACATCTGAACATAACGAAACAAATGCACATTGACGGATCTTCTGTTTTGCAAAATGTAAACAAATGTAGCCTATATTTTTGCAAGCGTAAATATTGTAAAAATATGAATATTAATTGTGTCTAGAACAGGTCGAGCGCCGCTGCACAGAGCTAACGCGGGTTTGGCGGGTGTTCATTTCATACTCTGTGACAGCTTATTTAATGTATAAATTATACATTGTATTTAATGTATAAGGTACATGTACAACAAACTGGTAATGTCATAGTGGTATCGTGGCCTATACCTGTGGAACAGTAGACAGCACACGTGGTGTTCATCTAATAAAATATATTCATATAGCTCTAGCAAACAAGCCTTTGCAGATTTGCTTTCAATTGACTGTAGATCCAAAGCCACGTCTTCATGTTATCTGAGTGAACCGCTTAACTCGTTACTACCCACCTCTGCACACTGACTAAGATTCAAAAAGTGAAAAAGCATAATAGGATCCCTTTAAGTAATTTTAAAGGCTGTTGTTGGCTTAGGTCTGTTTTTATAACCACAAAAAAAAAAATATCCTAAATACTTCTTTGTAAACTATTATTTGAAGTAACAAAACCATGGTTAATTTGTGGTTACCATGGCTACAAGAACCATGATTTTTTGGTTTTATTCGTAGTAAAACCATGGCTAATTTTCATAAGGGAACATGGAAAGTGAGAGAATATTAGATACGTTGTTGGTGGTTAAATTATTACTGACATTTAAACGCATTATTAACGTCAACAGTCAAAAAAGTTTCACAGGATTATGAATGTAGCCTACCTGAAAGTCTTTTTCCTTTTTCTTTTTTCGGCGCCGGATTGTGATTGCTCACAGGTATAATTGTTCATAAATTATGATCATTTGCATTCAGCCGCAAACATGAGGTGCGAGAGGGCGTGTGCACGGATGCGGGAATGGCGCATCACATGTGCTCTAATGCGTCCACCGTAAAATGCTTTTTTTTTATGATGTACTGTATGTACGTTCATGGTCATATTTTTTATTTACGTATATGTATATGTTCATTTTAATATAGAATGAAAGGTTTTTTTTTTTTATTAGCAACTGGGATGGTGCCCCCTGGGAGATGGTGCCCTACGCAAACTGCGTACTCTGCGTATAGGGAGCGGCAGTACTGGTTATCAATGTTAGTTTTATCTTTTTCATAGATTTAGTATTATTTAGTTTTCATGTTTTAGTTTTATAGGACTGCCAAAGTTAATGCACAATCGGTATAATAAAAAAAAAAAGAATGTACTTTGTAATTGTATTTTATTTTATTATTTTATTTATTATTTGTTTTGTTTTGTTTTGTAAATGCTTCTTAAGGAGTTTTGGTTCATAGTGCAGAGCTCTACAATTGTCTGCAGTGCCATATAGGAAAAAAGGGGAAAATACCTTTGGAACCCAGGCTGCTTCAAAAGTGGGCATTCAGCTCTTTTGTCAGTCAGTTTTTGTTTGGACCAGTAAGGGGTACAGAGCTCACCAGAGCATGTGAGCGGAGCGGAGCGTGGAGCGAGCGGGGAGCGGAGCGTGCGAAATATAGTCGGAGCGCGGAGCGGATTTTTATCCAAAGGCCGGAGCGATCGCTCTGTCTCGCTCCTGTTCCGCTCCGATACCGCTCACACCACGAATCTAGGCATGCGCAAATCCACCCAGAATTCACTGTGCCTTCAACAATTAACAAAACTGTCAGCCTACACTTCAAAAATCGTTCGTTGTGAAGGAGAGATGGAGTTCGTGAAATATTTCCAAAAGCAAACCGACAGGTCATACAGGTGCACAATTCCTGTCAAAAAAATAGATGATACGATGTTGAACATGAACAGGAATGTGGTGATATGATTTCAGTAAGTAAGGATTCGTATTTTAATCTAAAAAGACACATCATGCGGAACCATGAAGAACATGGGGAGGCCAGAGCAAAACGTGAGCATTTTGAATATGGTTGAAATAGGAAATATTGGCTAAGAATCAAGTTTTGTCATACGAATATTTTAATGTAGCCTACTTAACCCTGTCCGTGATTTTTTATTTCATAGAGAAAGAGATATAAATATATGTTCTATTTTGACTGATGTTGCTGTGAGTTCTTTTAGGATATAGGCTGCGTGGCGGATGTGTGTTGATTTAGTCTTTCATGCCTATGTTAAAGTTTTATAGGCCACACTGCCTGCAGGTTATATGCAGTATCAGGTGCGCGGTCCAACCACACGCAACCCGACAGAATAGAAGTGTAGCAGATTTGTCAAAGCAGTTACGTAACTTACTGCTCCACGTCGCCACGCAGTTTTGTTTTGTCCCAATGCTTCGTTCAAAACGGCAGGTTGTTAGGTTCATAGTGCAGAGGATCTTTACAATTGTGAGCGAGCGTGGAGCGATATACCGGAGGATGAAATTGTAGGTGAGCGGGGAGCGAAATGAGCTTTGGAAGCCCAGGTCTGCTGTCAACTTGAGCGTGGAGCGGGATTCGAGCATCTTTTGTGAGTCGGGGAGTTTGATTCTGGACCAGCTCAGCTCCGTCACATGATCGGAGCTCACCTTTGTTAATCCCAAACTCTTTGGAGTAAATTACAGTAAGGTTGTTGGTATTCATTCCTTTGATGTTGATGTGGTGCCAAAGTGAAGTGTAATGAAACTACCTTCTGTTAAATGGCCATGTGTGTTTGCAAGGTCACTGACCCACAACCATGATGCATGTTTTGTTCCGAATCAATGTGGGTAGACACACTTCTGTGCCACCAACAGAGCCAGTGTGCTTGAAGGTCATTATGGTCACTTGAATATGAATTTGGCCTCATGTCCCATACATCAGCAATCTGTCCCATTCTTGTCATATTCAGACAGACTGCACAGTGAGCCCTGAAACGCTAAACAGCCTGTAGCATCACGCTACCACTCGAGTTTAACATCCGTCTGTTCAAACATATCGTGAATGACATAAGGAGGACAGAAGACGATTTTCACAAACCAACAGTTTCTCTCAAGCCAAGTCGCAGGGTCAGTTTTATTCAATGCTGCTTCCATCTGTATTTATCTGCACCTCTTCCTTTCTTCTGTCCTTTTGATGCACTATATGCCAAGACTTCTGAAGCCATACAACTCCTTTATGTGAGGAAAAAATGTCAGTATTCACTAGACATCTTAACATGCGAGTTTGTGAGTAAAGATCTTTTCAATGAATGGGTTTATCCTATTCACAAAACCAGTCTAAATGATTCATTGACAAATCAAACTGATCCAAGACTGAATTCCAGATCATTTATGACTTGGTGATTAGGTTGCAAATTTAGAGTTTGTTATTTTCAGTTTACTTGATACATTTGTTATGATAAAATTTGAGGTTTTAGGTTGGGATTTTAAGGTTGCTGAGGGTGAAGATCCATGTTAGATGAAGTGGTGCGTGTTTGGGGTTTTGAATCATGGTTAGAAAAAGGGGGTTAGGTCTGGATTTTAGGGTTTGTGGTTAGGATCAGGGATCAGTAAAAGGGGCAGAGAGTTCATGATGGATTTTGTTTGGGGTTTGGAGTTCTAGGTTAGGATTGGGATCAAGGTTAGATGAAGGAAGGGATGGGAGTAAAACGTTTGGGATCAGGGTTAGAAATAGATTTAGAATTTAGGGGTTGGATTCAGTGAAAGGATCAGAGAGTCCATGGTGGTTTTAGGTTGGGGTTTGGAATAGAAGTTGGAGCTGAGAGTAAGGATCCAGGTTAGATGAAGGAGGAGGAGCAATGGGTTTGAGATAAGGGTTAGAAATAGGGGTTGGTTTTTGAATTTAGTTGTTTGGGTCAGGGTTCAGTAAGAGGATCAGGGAGTCCATGATAGATGTAGGTTTGAGTTTGGAATAGGATTTGGAGCTGAAAGTAAGGATCCAGGTTAGATGAGGGTGTGGGAGTAATGGGTTTGAGATAATGGTTAGAAACAGGGGTTGTATTTTAAATTTAGGTGTTTGGGTCAGGCTTCAGTGAAAGGTTCAGGGAGTCCATGATAGATTTAGTTTGCGGTTTGGAGTAGGAGTTGATGCTGAGCGTTAGGATCCAGGTTAGATGAAGTTGAATGGGAGTAATGGGTGTGAGATAAGGATTAGAAATAGGGGTTTGATTTAGAATTTAGGGCTTGAGGTCAGGTTTGAGTTCAGGTTTCAGTGAATGAATTATGAAGTAAACAATGGATTTGGGCTCTGAAAACATGGTCATCCATCCATTAATTCTCAAATCACATATCCTATGTAGGGTCACAGGGATGCTGGAGCCTGTCCCAGTGTCTCAGCCATAGGCACTCTGAATGGATGAATGCTTATGTCCTACTTGGCTAAACTATGTTATGCCATATGTGAAATGAGCTAGCAAACATTATGTTCTTCAGCACTAACTGTTATACCAAGATATACATGCAGTTTACCAATTAACAATCAGGCCTTCTCGGTTTTACATCTGATCCAGTCAATGACACGAGGCGTAGCTCACTCACGCAGAGAGATGTCTAATCCCAACACTTAAAGGCTTTTATACGAATCCAATCAGTGGAACGGTCCAGGAGCGTTTAGACAGCCTATTATACGCCCTAATAAAACTGTCAGTGCTCCAGTAAAATGATGTGCCACTTCTTAATGTGCCGCAATTTGGCCCCTCTGTCTCACCACTGGACACTGGCCATCCTTTCTAATTACACTAGTGCAAATGTGAGAGTCTCTTGTGAACAGTTTGGTTCACCCTCTCTGTCTTTCCTTTTATTACACCCCTTTTCTGTTTCTCTTTTGATCGATTGTCATCTTTGCTTTCCTTCTGTCTCTGGTGTGGGAGTCTAAAGCTAAATCCCAAGACTTGTCCATGGTGTAACAGTGGGTTGATTGTTTATAAATGTCTCATTCATAATGTCCAGATGGTGATGTGGTTTTACTGCCAGATCTCTTTGTCTCTGCAATAATTTCACTGCCCCACATGTCTAGCACTCTTCACTTGTGAAAATGCCCTTGGCTGCTGATTTAAGTGCATTTTGGCATGTTCCCCTGGATTGGTTATCCGTTGGATCTGTCTTTGAAAAGCTGCTGCAGGATCATAGTCTCTAACCGGAATCCATTCATTACCAAACACTTTTCCAGAGCGCCATCTGCTGTTTCCATGATTGGCTTATTTAGTGAAGATCTTATTGTTATCAGATAATTGTTGCACTGAAATGTCCCTTGGAACGTCACTATGACAGCTTCGGTATGACACACAGCTCAACAGAATATTGGTTATGATGCCCAGAAGCAAGATAAAGGTTCCAGAAGAAAATGATTACTTCATCTCTGAAGTTAAAGATGCCAAATTAATTGAAGACCCCATAAAATTGAAGTTTTGTGGCTTTCCTTGTGATAACCAGGCCCATGTGGAATCTGAAAACACAGAATTCTGCAAAAATCTGGGTAGAACTTTATTCTACAGTCCTGTTCCTCATGTACATACTATGTACTTATTATAGTAATTACAATATCTAGGTAATAACTAGACTGAACCTACCCCTAAACCTAACCCTACCCCATGTAGTTACCTTATATTACCAGAACTTTCTTAGGTTGGTACACTGTAAGTACACTTTAATTACATGTAAGTACACATGCTGAAAAATAAAATGCAACCAAAATCTGTTTATTTTTGCCAACATTTAAAAAGTTCTATATATCCACACGTTCCACTTTTGTTACATTTTCATAATACTTTCAGAAAACTTTATAATATCTATAAAGGCATGTACTTTAACTTAAAGGCAACATTTTAAAAAGACAACTCATCACCACATGAAATTAAATAAATAAATACATAAATAAGGTTTTAGTGTCTTTTGCTAATGGCAACTAGATTTTAAAGCTGAAGTGTGTAGATTCTGCCCTACTACTATATTGTTTTCAGACTGGTTTCCCCTAGATTCCAATTGGTTTTGCTAGTCAGGATGCTCAGAAATCGATATTCAAAAAGCTCTGCATATTAAGCTGGGATAGAAGAAAGTATTTTAATGTGGAAAACCCAATACACTTCAGCTCTAAATTATTGTCAGGTTTTATTATTGTCACATTTGTCAAGTTTTTTTTTTTTTTTTGGCACCCTGGGACAACATTTATATATTTGAGTAATTTAGACAGATACACAAGGTGGTGGATATCATTCAGTCTTGTGCTTCCTGTCTCACTGTTGTCATGGCCACCAGTTTAAGCATCTGCTATTTTGGTTGTGCTGTAGCTAGTGTTTAGAGGAAATGTTCTGTCTAGCTTGGTGTGCGTGTATGTGAGAGTATGTGTGCACTGTTTAAATGACTTTTCAAAGCTTGCATTAATATCTCATATGCTGTGATCAATCCAGCTTATCAATTATCCTCTTTACTAGGGGCTCTGTCCATCGTAAAGTGTGTGTGTGTGTGTGTAACAGAAGCAGATGACTCTTAGCTGGTTGTGGAAAACAAACGCCTCTCAGCATCTCATCAAAGAGCTAATTAGCTCCAGCTCTACTGATATTCTCATTAGCTGATTTATACCCATTAACTCAGATATAGGCATGGGACCATTAGCTTACCAGACACATGCTTCAAAATTTCAAAAGGAGCTTATGGGGAATTGACAGTGGATGTGAATGCACACACACATAAGACAACTCACATAACAGTAACATGTTGATAACAGTTAGCTTCTCAGTAAGGACAGTTTGGGTCAATCTGATTATGGAGGTAAATGTACACACCATATTTACACCACTCCACCAAAAAAGCTGAGTAATGCTCATGTTTTGCTTAAGAAAGACATCTGAGAGGTCATATCTCATCAGCTTGGTCACTCACCCTTAGTTAAAGGCTGAATTAGGCCACTAAAGGACCCATATTCACCACATTTATATACTATTATTATGTATACATATATTTTATATTTCTGTTACTTTACATCTAAATATATGTTATTGAATATCCAGCATTGCTGTTGAATATATGCAACAATCAGTATATGCCATTCGGTACATATTGAATATATTCTACTGGCAGCTTCATACCTCGATGTACTCAGCAGTCAGACTGCTGCCTGCTGGGTCTGTGTGTATATTATGAATAAATGAAGATTAATGCTCCTCATCGGATCTCTGTGCTGCTTAAATCTTGCTTAGATAATGAAATGCACCTCAGTCATAAATAGGGCTGCAACGATTAGTCGACATTATCGACAACGTCGACAATAAAAAATTGTCGACAAATATTTTTGTTGTCGAGTAGTCGTTTGATCTCATATGACCTAATGTAAGAGCCTGCAATACAGCGGTTTGACCAGTGTGGCGCTGTAGCGCAAGACTCTAGTTCAGCCCTCCTGGATGCAGATCAAGAGAAGAACACACACAGCACTTCAGAGCAAATGCATCCAAACTTGAGCGGCGTTTGGATGAATATGTAAATATATATTGCGCGCTTTCCTCTCAGTAACGAAATAAACAACAAAAACTGACAGCAGTGTGAAGGCAACAGTTAAAAATGCATCTGATTACAACGATGTGGATGTTTGCATGAGCTCTGCAGTTCAGTAACGTAACATTACTCCAGTAGAGTTCGGTCACATTATGTTTATTTATATAGTACTTTATGCAATAGATAGCCTTAATTGAAGCAGCTTTACGGTATTAAACATGAAAAACATGAGTCAGTGTCGCTTTCAGTTAGAATTACAACTTGATTTTCTGTTATAAAGCAGCTCTCCAGTGTGAGCTAGCTAATGATAAAATATTTTTATTAGTGGGAAAAAATAATAATTTCATTAAAGTGACAGTTTGGTTTGCAGAGATCAAAGCTTGATCTAGCTCAGGGCTGTTTTGATTATCATAACCCTATAAGGTATTTTAAGACATTATGTTGTGAATAAAATAGTTTATCCAAAGCATCTTATCACTTACCTTTATTTTGTTTCTTATCTATATGACTTACAAAAGGAGATGTTAGGCAGAATGTGCAAAATGTGTCATTCAGTTACTTTTTCATGTAGCTAATTAAATGGTGAGAGAGTGTCTCTGTCTGTCATCTCATTTTGTGTGCCAAATACATCTATTTTTATAATGAATTGGTAACATTACAATAAGGTATCATTTGTTAACATTAGTTAATGTATTAATTAACATGAATGAACAATACATTTATTACATTTAAGTATTAATCTTTGTTAATGTTGGTTAATAAAAATACAGTTGTTCATGTTAGTTCATAAAGCATTTATCAATGTAAAAAAAACAACTTGTGATTTTAATAATGCATTAGTAAATGCTGAAATTAGCATTAAGATTAACAAATGCTATAGAAGTATTGTTCATTTTTAATTCATGTTAGGCAAGGCAAGTTTATTTATATAGCACATTTCATACACAAAAAAAAATTCAAAAACACAAAAGTGCTTTACATAAAAGGAAGTGAAATAGACATTAAAAATAATAACCACAACAATAAAAACAAGGAATTAAAAAAAATAATCACAACAATAAAAACAAGGAAATTATATAAAAATGTATTTAAAATGAATTTAAAACCGTTACGAATAGAAAATGATTATACATAAAATACAGTGCAGTCATGTTAACTAATGTTAACTAATGAACCTTAATGTAAAGTGTTACCAATTAATTGTGTAATAATTGTAATTACATAATATGCTTTTCTAAAGCTGAAGTGACCTTTATTTATGTTAGAATATGTATAACTTAATATTCTAACTAATTGCAAAAGCTGAATAATCAATCAAAGTCTACTGATTAACCAGTGGAATAATCGACGATTAGTCGATTAATCGTTCCAATAATCGCTAGATTAATCGATTAGCAAAATAATCGTTTGTTGCAGCCCTAGTCATAAAGAGAGCACTAGATGGTAAGCAAGTCGTTGATTTGTGGCAAAGTGGACATTAGTTGTCCTCACTGTCCACAGTATATTTTAATCAGTATTCACTAGAGCCCACACATGAGAGGATGGAAGGATAGAAAGAGATAGCATTATGCGTAAAATGACAATAGTACAAGAAAATCAATATTATAAAATTTGATTCAGTATAGATAGATAGATCTGATATGCTGCTGAAGTACATCCACGGAAATACTGCTGCTGCACATATAACATGAAATAACCCCCATATATAACATACATGAAATTACCCTGTAGCAGATCTATACAGGTGGAGCTGGGGAAGGTGGAAGCGCACTCCAACTGCTACAGCAAGCAGCCAAGTATTTGAATGTTGAGCAGCAAGCTTATTGGATGCTGATGTGAAAAGAAACCAATCAGCTGCGCCATGTGAATAATGATGTCCTTATATCAGACTGAGTTAGAACCTATCAGCCTGTGCAAACAGCACAACTTGTTTTAACATAATGATAATAATAATACATTTACTTGAGCACCAAGTCAGCCTATTAAAATTATTTCTGAAGGATCATGTGACCATGAAGACTGGAATGGAATAATGACTACATTTTAAGATATATTCAAATCGTAATAATATTTCAGCGTATAATAGTTTCTTCCTGTATTTTTAATCAATGTTTTAAATGCAGCGTTTGTAAGCATAAGACACTTACTTCAAAAACAAACAAAAAAATCGTATAATTGTCACAATGGGACAACCAGCCTTATGCAGTCTATTCAGGGGGGAAATAAATAAATAAATAACTTGAACACTAAAACTGTGAGGCACATGAAATGATTCATAACACAACATATTTTAATAAAACAGTAAGATATTATAGTTTTTAAAACAAAAACAAAACATTTGTATAGTATTTTTATATTTAATATTACTTTTTATAGTATTATTATATTTAATATCACTGTTGTTATTTGTTTCTAATTCTAATATAACAGCAACAAAAACAAACAAATAAATAATAAATAAATATATAAATAAATAGTTTGTTAGTTAGTTATAATGATACTTGATTAATAATAATTAGCCTTCATGAAAACTTCCTATGTGACAGTTTGTCTAGCTATATTCAGTTTGTTGTCCACACGCACATGAAAACAATCAATCTGTACTGTATGATCTTCTCTCCCTGACTCTTGTCATCCTCCACTCATGTGATCACCAATTAGTGAATAGCAAATTTGGACAAGTAGGCAGCTCTTCCATAATTGCCAGATGGCAGGATGTACTCTGGGACACATTTACTGATAGAAGCCTGTCTGGATTACGTTTTCTCCTAGTCTCACCTGCATCATACAAATTTACAGCATTTGATGAATGTTGTTAGCATAATCTGCTTAATATGCATCAAGGATGTTGCAGAATCTAGGGTGTGTTTATTTGAAAGTATTTTTACCAGCTCAGGTTCAAATTGGGCGAGATATTTAACTGCATCCATGAGCTGATTAAGACTTGTGAAGTGATGTGAACTACATTAGGAATCGAAATTTGAGCGTTGTTATCCACTGACCTTTTCTGTTTGCTGTGTTCATTTATTGTGATTTATAGACATTGACTGCTGTGCACCAACAGTTCCTGCGTTACTTTGACATATATTTTCTTTTTTTGCAAAGTGTGTTTTGCATCAGAAGACCATTTGATTTTCACCCATTGATGAGGCTTGATATGTCTTGTATCTGTGCTCTCCAGAGCACTCTTCCATTCATTTCTCTAACCACTTCCATAAAAATGAAGCGCAATCAAGCCACTTTCCCTTCCTTTCAGCTAGTGTCACTGATTTCTTGCTCACTGAAGCAGCCCAGTTGTGGCCTGTTGGACTCTGCTCCTTGTTTGATGACTCATGCCCAGCCGACGGCAACATGCTGCACTTCGATTTTTAATCAGCCGGTTGCCGTTATGCTTGTGTTTTAAATTTAGCACAAAGAAAGAGAAGCGGTGTGTGATTATTAATTTCGATTAGAATTTAGTGTGCATTAAAATACTTGTGTGAGGCGACTGCATGTCAGATTCTTAATGTAGGCTATACATCAAAAAAGCTGAGGACTATTTCTGTTTTATACATCAGAAACTCGAAAAGGTCACCTTCACATTATAAACACTAAAGCGCTATAATCACGATCGGATGCCATCTGAGAATCCTGAGCTTCCAGCCTGGTCTCATTGTTTATATGTTGGTACTTGTACAAAACATTGACAGGTACAAAAAATTACTTTTTTGTATGTTTGGGTACGCTGATATGTATGGGAGTCTGTTTCCGCCACTGAATAATTTTTTTAAAGATCATTTCGATTTTTTATCTCACAATTCTGACTTTCTTTTTCTCGCAATAGCGAGTTTATATCACACAATTCTGACTTTTTTTCTCAGAATTGTGATATAAACTCGCAATTCTGAGAAATAAAGTCAGAATAGTGTGATATAAACTCACTATTGCGAGTTATTAAGTCAGAATTGTGAGATATAAACTTGCAATTCTGAGAACATTTTTTTCTTTTTTTCTCCTCAGAACTGGACTTTATAACTCACAATTGCGAGTTTATATATCACAATTTTGAGAAAATAAAGTCAGAATTGCTAGATACAAATTCGCAAATTTTTGTGAGAAAACAATTCTGACTTTATTTCTCGCAATTACGAGTTTATATCCCGCAAATCTGACTTTATATCTCACAATTCTGAGGAAAAAAAGTCAGAACTGCGAGTTTATATGATGCAATACATCTTAACTCGCAATTGCAAGAAAAAGGTCAGAATTGTGAGATAAAAAGTCGCAATTTCCTTTTTTTATTTTGTATTCAGTGGCGGAAACTGGCTTCCATAGATGTGAACAATGTGGACACACTGGCAACAACAAAAATGAAAATATATATAATATATAAAAATATTCACAAATCCTTTATATGATGAATGTATTTATAGTTTAGATTCCTTAACTCTATTCCTAAAACTAAACATGAGCACTTTTCAAAAAAAAAAAAAAATTAAACAAGCAGAAAAATGAACAGTAACAATTTGTTACTATATTTTTGAGTCACTAATTTTTCTGCTACCTCTAAACCTCTTGCTACTAAGGATGGAGATGATGATAATTGATTAAAGACATGAATTCAGGTCTGTTCTTCAAACACAACAATCAAACAGATTCTGAAGATTTGGATTACAGTGCAAAAATAAAATAGATCATATAGATAGATAAGTCATTTTATGGTGCATTTGTGGTATTTTATGCTTTTTTTGAGTCACGGCATATTCAGAAGATGTGTTAAATGTAATGGTTAAATAAGTAATGAAAAATGTCATTCATTTTAAAGTTTCAAGTCATTCTTGTTCAAAATAAATGTCATTTTTTTAAACAAGCTGGCACTAGAAGTCACAGAACAGAATAAAATGTTTAGCTGTGTTAAATAAATCCGATTGATCATAAATACATAAATAAATCCATCTGATCATAAATAGAATCAACCAATTAATTCCATTAATTAAATATTCATAGAGAGGGTTCATAAACCTTTATGTCTGTAAAGTTGTTCATATGCATTTTAGATTATGTCAGTACATCTGAATAATGTATTTTTTAGTGTCTAGGCAAACATAAGTAAAAGTACATGTGGTATAACTGCATATTATACATACACGCATACTCTTGAGATCACATTAAATAATTAAATTTGATTAGAATTTAGTGTACATTAAAATACTTATTTTATGTGAAGGAGCATGTCAGATTTTTATGTAGGCTACACATCCAAAAAGAGCGGAGAACTATTTCTGAATTATTTCCCTGATGTTTTATACATCAGACGTTCAAGATAGTGACTAAAAGGTCAGTTTAACATAATTGCAAAAACATTTTAATCACAATCAACCTGGAGCCTTAAAGGCAAATATAAGATTATAATAACATCAATAGCTTTTTCATCTTGATATAGCAACTCTGGAACCCTATATAGTGAAAATATTTCACATGACTGTTCAGGCCTTGTGCTTCATCACAAGCTCACTGACAGTCTGTATGCAGAGTTCTGGATTATTATAAATGAAACTGCATTCATATGCACAATAAATATATCTATAATTGGTTTTATGTAGTGATTGTCTAACATGGCTTTTAATGGCCATTCTCTAAGAACAGGGAGACCAATACAAAGCCGATTTAATTTGAGAATAATAAAAAAACACATGCACAACTTTATTTTAAAAACACATTTTGTACTCAAATAACTTATCATTGCGAAAATAAAATAATATATATTAAAAATGAGTTTTAAAACACATGAATAAATTTCACAGCAGCCGTATTCTTAATTCTTTATTGGATTAACTGTGCATTTCTAGCATGTTTGTGCACTTTGTCTCTCTCTCTCTAATTCCAAACAGGTCATTTGCATCGCCTTGTTCATTCCTGAAGGTCATCTGCGGTAAGACATGAAAGACAGAGAGGGAGTAGTTGAATGCAAGATGCTGGACGTGTTTGTTTTGTGCATTTCAAGGCCGATTTAGGAAGAGTTTAGAGAGAAAATATTCATGAATCTGTCGTTTGATGTCGGCAAGTATTGTTTAGCTCTTAATACCAGAAGAGGTGCTCTACACTGCCACTACTTCCTGTTTGTTATGATTAGAGTTCAGAAGCCTTTGGTCTTTCGCCTCATCTCAGCCAATGTTTTTCCTCAAGGGGGGGAAATGAGCATTTGATGTGATGTGAAGTTGCTGCTTGGTGCATTTTAAGCATCTTTCTGTCATTGGATTTGGGCGTCCTTTCATTGATTGCAACAGGAGATTTTGTTTTTTGTCATTAAAAAGGATCAACAAATACGGTTCACAGGGTCAAACAAGTATATTTCACATTCAAATCTCTCTTTCTCTCAACAGATACATGAAATATTCAAATAATAACCACTTGTCCTCAAAATGCAATTGCTTTAGAGAGGAGCTAATGTTCTGAACTGAATAGATATTTGAATAGCTGCTGTTTGAATTGTATCTTCGGTTGTAATTACAGATTAAATGGTCTTGATTTTAAACACTGTTCATTTTGTAATTGCACACTAATCCTGTTACAGATATTTTAAGCACTTTAAAGATTACTTGTTTAACACTACTTAGAATTGTTCAGATGCTTAACACAACACCACAACAATTTCAGCAAATTATGTAATTTGGTAGAATTTAATGCAATGACTGAATTATTGAAACCAGTATATACAATGAGACTGAAATAAAAAGTGTCTAGATATTACATATTTATTCTGCACTATTTCTAGGTCATTAATTAAATAGGCCAATTTGAACATCTTTGTATAATTTCCTTCCTTCCATTGAAAGACACAAGATGTTATTGAAACATTCTCAAATTATGTTGCACAAAGTTGTATTAATATTTTGTGTTAAGTTAGAATATTACAAAATACAAGTGCTTTTATTACAAAATCTCATAAATGCTTTTTGGACCCCAATTAGTAAAACAAATACTTGCTAAAATAAAACAATAAATGAAACTGCATCTACGCAGCTCAGAATACAGGTGCATCTCAATAAATTAGAATGTCGTGGAAAAGTTCATTTATTTCAGTAATTCAACTCAAATTGTGAAACTCGTGAATTAAATAAATTCAATGCACACAGACTGAAGTAGTTTAAGTCTTTGGTTCTTTTAATTGTGATGATTTAGGCTCACATTTAACAAAAACCCACCAATTCACTATCTTAACAAATTAGAATACTTCATAAGACCAATAAAAAAAACATGTTTAGTGAATTGTTGGCCAATACTTGGTAGGGGCTCCTTTTGCTTTAATTACTGCCTCAATTCGGCGTGGCATGGAGTTGATCAGTTTGTGGCACTGCTGAGGTGGTATGGAAGCCCAGGTTTCTTTGTCAGTGGCCTTCAGGTCATCTGCATTGTTGGGTCTGGTGTCTCTCATCTTCCTCTTTACAATATCCCATAGATTCTCTATGGGGTTCAGGTCAGGCGAGTTTGCTGGCCAATCAAGCACAGTAACACCATGGTCATTGAACCAGCTTTTGGTACCTTTGGCAGTGTGGGCAGGTGCCAAGTCCTGCTGGAAAATGAAATCAGCATCTCCATAAAGCTTGTCAGCAGAAGGAAGCATGAAGTGCTCTAAAATTTCCTGGTAGATGGCTGCGTTGACTGTGGACTTCAGAAAACACAGTGGACCAACACCAGCAGATGACATGGCAGCCCAAATCATCACTGACGGTGGAAACTTCACACTGGACTTCAAGCAACATGGATTCTGTGCCTCTCCACTCTTCCTCCAGACTCTGGAACCTTGATTTCCAAATGAAATGCAAAATTTACTTTCATCTGAAAAGAGGACTTTGGACCACTGAGCAACAGTCCAGTTCTTTTTTTATGCTTTGATACAGCACCCCTTAAACAGCCACACCATTCAGTAATGACCTTCTGTGATTTACCCTCTTTGTGGAGGGTGTCAATGTTCGTCTTCTGGATCATTGGCAAGTCAGCAGTCTTCCCCATTATTGTGATTTCAAAGAACAAGAGCTGTAAGCTTACATGAGCTTACATGAGCTGTAAGCTCTAATCATCAAAATTAAAACAAAAAAAACTTTTGAAATGTTTTACTTTACATGTAATGAATCTAAAATATATGAAAGTTTCACTTTTTCAAATAAGTTACAAGAAAAAATTAACTTTTTCACGACATTCTAATTCATTGAGATGCACCTGTATACCTCAAGAGAGAACTGCTGTGGAGTAAACAAAATAATAAAGGGTTGTCGTCTGGCTTTCTTTCTGTTTTGATTTGCTTAAAATTCCCACTTCAAATCTAATACTAAAGATCCAGCATGCTAAAGGTTTTGTTCTCCATTGCAGGTCACTTTTCACCTTGGAAGACCTCTAAACAGGTAAAACGTATCGTATTCCAGCCCTCTGAATTTAATTAATAAACTAACATCAACTGTGCACACTCAATATTGAGTGATTAGGTCTTATTATACATTATACAGCATATGTATGAATACTCATGACTGTTGAGCTTTATTACTAAGATGAACGCATAATAAATGCTTTATTGTATTGTTATAACATATTACCACTAACTGCATTGCACTAAGCTACTGCTTGTGTCTTTTAATGGACAGATACCGTATAACTAATTTGCTTTATAGATACACCACTACAACACCAAACGGCAGCTATATTTACAATATTTGAAAATAAATCAACCAATTTTAATAGAGCAAATAATATTTTCTAGTTAAAAGCATAATTTGTTCTATTAAAATCTTTTTTTAATAGAAATTGCTTTTTTTGTGAGTGCAAAATTGTTTAAAAAAGCTAGTAATCACAACAAATTTTAACATTTGTTAAAAGCCGTGGGGACCTATTTGAAATAAACACTTAGTACAGCTGAGAACAAATCACTGCACCTCCACTCATTTTTTCTCACTAACCAGTGCACTGTGTAATGTGGCACGTAAAACCTTCACCCTCAGCAGTCTGTCTCTGTAATGTCCTTTGATTCTGATCCAATATTGTCAGCTGTCTTGTCTGCTTGACTACATCCTAAAGAAAATGTTCCTCAAACTCTGAGCCGTCCCGTGTGTATGTATATTTACACACAGGATGGTATATGTAAATGTATATGATATGTATGTGATAAGGTATATGATGGCATATACATATTTGCAAATAAATCAAATTATTTTAATAGAGCAAATAATATATTTTGTTAAATATATACATTTTTGTGAAATCTACCCTAGTGAAAAAATAGTACACTTAAGCACAATTTATTCGTATGTGCTTTATAACTAAATGTATTTGTGGCACACTATAAATTGGTATACTTAAAGTCTGTTAAATTGGAACAACTAATTTTGTACTAAATGCATTTTAGTTGTGCCAAAGTAGTGCTTAAGTTCAACTAAAGTTGTAATAAATATATACATATTTCCTCCGTCCACCCACATGCATTTGTAAAAAGTATAGTATTTTACAAATTAGGGCCAGTTTTACTAACAGCTTGCGCTAGCGCAAACCATCTTTTGGCGTTAAAGTAGTACTGTCAGGATTTACTAAATACGCGCAGTGACGAAATAGCGCTGAAAAGGCGTGGACAGTTATTTTTGCGCCTGACATTATCGAATATGCATTTGTAGTAGTTTCCCTTTCAGATCCAAAAGTTATGGGAGGAGAATATTCAAATGAATCACGCAATGCGTTTTAGTAACGTTTGCGCTCATCAAATTACAGGTATTTGCGCCAATAATTTAACGCCCAAAAAAAGCATGTCTTAAACTATTTTGCACTTGAAATGGCTGCAATTATTGTTGCTAGGAAGAGGCACTGCAGAAAACAGAGAGCACGTGGTAGAAGAGAGAGGATTTTTTTCCACACATAATTTATTTGGAATGCAAGAAGAACACGAAAATATCGTTTGCCAAGCCATGTTATTTTTTGCTTCAGGAAATAAAAGACGACTTGGAACCCTCAACTAGGAGTCACGCAATATCAAGTCTATCAAAACTTCTTGCAACTTCTAGCATTTTTTGGCCTCCGGTTCATTTCAATGTACTATGGCTTGTTTATTTCTTTATTCTTTATTTGCGACTGCTCTAATTTGCGCTGCGCTTGGTATATTGCGATATGTAAATGAGATATTGTGTATGCGTTCTTTAATTTGCGCAATGTTAGTAAATCACCCGCAGAACTTTCTCCTCCCATCGGTGCTGTTTTGGAATTGTACTCTCGCGCTAATTTGCCCTGTTTAGTAAAACTAAGTTTGTACTTGATGAAAGCATGAAATAACTACATTTAGAGTGTATTTTCAGTTAGTATAGACATGTCAATCTATTTTTAGTATACTTATCATGAAATAAATATATTTTAAATACAATTAAGTATATTTATTTTTCACTAGGGTAGTTATGCTCAGGTTGGCTAGAAATGACATTTTTGTATGTAATTTGTGTCTCTGGCTGTGAAAACCCAGCTAAAGACTTTTTTTGTGATTTACTGTTTTCTACATAAAAATCATTCTTCAAAAGGTAAAGAACATTCTGTGAAAATGTAACCTTGATATCTTTGATATTGACTGAGTAAGGCCATGTCAGATATTGAAATCATAGCAAAATTAATAGTTGAAATCAAACTTTGATGCTTGTTATCTCATAATTAGATTTTGAGACTTTAGCCTGGATTTCACAGACAGGGTCACATTTATATAAAAATTGTTTTACAAATCCGGTAATCATAACTGAAAAGGTTATGGTAATTCATTGTTTAAAGATTCAAGAATGCTTGCTAAAACAAACAAAAAAGAACCAAACAAACATACAAACAAAAATAATTAAATAATAAAACCTACCTGTTTTAATAAAGCAAATAATGTTTTATTCTAAAATTCTAGTTATGCTCAGGTCAGGTTTTTGTGAGTGCAATATACATATATTGAAAAATGTTTTACAAATCCAGTAATCACAACTGGAAATGTTATAAAACTTCATTGTTGGTAATTTTGCAGCAGAGAATATTTAATATATATATATATATATATATATATATAATATATATTGTACTGATACGTGTGTGTGTGTGTGTGTGTGTGTGTATATATACACCTACACAGTACATCAGTACATAACTACCCATACACCCACGCATTTATTTATTTTTGGTTTGAGATCTCTGCCATGTCTCCTTCCATATAACAAAGGCTTGACTGGTCATAAATCGACTGATTTTTCTTCACTCTACAGAGAGTCAGTCACACTGCCTTGAGCTGCTGGCCACTGTACTGTCATTCTTCAACACATATCTTTGTATCTATCTCTATAGGGAACAGAACTGGGACAGAGTGAAAGTCTCATTACCCCAGTACAGTAGAGCTGCTTGGTTTTTATCATCTCTCTCCCTCTCTTACGCTGGGGTTTAATTAGACATCATTTGCTTTACGAATATCTCCGCAGCCAGAAAGAGTTTCATGACTGGAAAATGTTAAAGTGGTCCATCTTTTTCTGCAATTATCCATGTTCAAATAATATTAGCCTATACTGAATGTCACGGTTATATGGTCAGAGCATTGAATCATTCAATCGATAGAAATGATGCGATACCACATGATAATGTGGTTTTTACTACAGACTACAAAGCTTCAAAATACAGAATACAGTTGTAATCCATATGAGACCAGCCTAAATGAATATGGTTTATAATATTATAGCTGAAATATGTTAATATCCTTTAGGGTTCTGACAGTAGTAATAATATTGATATTTATATACAGTATTGGCTCTGAAATTGCTCAGAGGTAAAATCGTTTTGAACAAATAACCATTTTTGCAAAGTAGATTCTCAATTTTAAATCAAGAGGTATTTACCTAGATATATTTTAAAAAATGCTCAGGACTTTTTGAGGTTTTTCTGAGTGATAATGAAAGGTTGAAGTGATTTATATATACAGACAGTTTTAAAGAATGAATTCACAGAAGTTAAACTGATCTTCTCAACTTCCCAACTCTATTAAATATTCCTCCCTTCATGCTCTCATACTCACAAGTCATAAAGTAGTACATGCAAAACTGTCCAGCTTCCACAGAAATTTAATGGCCAAATTAACAGTGAATTAAAATGGTCACAATATTAGTCATTTTCTATAGCTAACCAAATGAAATCAACTTTATCATAAATGTATATATTACGCAAAATAACAGCTTTTCTGTACCAAAATGCATTTCAACTTAATCTCTAGACTCAAAGAATTTAGTTTAAGCTAGATGGACATTAAACAGAAATTTGAAACTTGTTCAGATGTGCAAAATCGGATTATTTTGTGCATACATGCAAACTCAAATCCATTAGTTTTTCTAAAACAACAGAAAAAAAAACTGATAATGGAAATCTGATCTTTACAAACCCATATAAACCACATTCTTAATGCAGATCTGTGTCCAAATACCCTCATTTTTTTTGCTCACTTATTGAAAAAAAAAATGGTATCCTCAAAATGAACTGGTAAAATCTAAATTAACTTGTTTTATTCAAATAGGTATTAAATAAACAGTAATACATTAATTTATAGAAACAAAAAAATAGCTCCTTGTATAGCTCTAATATACAGTATATAGAGAGAGTCTGTTCTACAGATCACATCTGTCAGAAATCTAAACCAAATATTAATCTCTTTTTATTTCATCTCTGAGCACGTAAACTCTTGCCCCCATTTTCACATACTCTGACTCAAAGATATAACAAGTTAAGTGAACATAAAATATTTATAATAAAACTGTATTTTTTATTCATCACAAACCTGAACCCATTGCAAACCTGAAGTTATGTATAAAAAAGTGACTTGAACCCACCCAAAATGATTTGTCCTTTAGCAGACCTCTAGCGTGAGCCTCTTTGTTTGCTATAAGCAAAAACATGTTTGCAAGAGTATGCATGTCACAGCACTTCGCTCTGGCAGTAATAACATCATCTATGAGCTAATGTGAGCGTGTGCATGAGTTTGCTTGGCAGTGACACGTTTTAATCTGTTTGTTTCCCAGCCGCACACAGCAGCCCAGAGGCATTTGCCTTCATCCTCTACAGCTCCTCCAGATTAACATGCTAACACTGACCTCCTTTAATAAGCCTTGGCATCTTTCTCATCCTGGCATCTACTTTCTTTCTTTGTTGATTTTTCCACCTCTTCTTCAATTATGCCTTTTGTTTGGCATTTGCTTTCACGCTAAAGCTTTTGGCACGGACCCGAATCCATTTGTTGTCCAGGGTTGTGTAGAATTTAATCACCTCACTGTCCGTTCATAAATTGGAATTGAACTGGCCAGGACCAGACAAGAAGATGAATTGGAGTATGAATCTGAATTGATAGGATGTAGAATTTACTAATTGCAATTCAGAGAATTGAATGAAAAGCTTTCCTTTTTCTTGTGGAAAATTATCTTCATTGGGGTAATTTCTTCTTTCAATTGATTTTAACTCTTTCCCCGCCAGCGTTTTTGAAAAAAGTTGACAGCCACTGCCAGCATTTTTTTTTATCATTTTCACTAAAACTTCATGGCCCCCAGAATATTTTGCTGTATGAATATCTAAACATGCAATACACCAAAATAAAGAACAGAGTCTGTTCTTATTCTGTTTTATTCTAGCTTCAAACATCCTTTTTTTTCAACACTTCAATGTAGGTAATTTTCATAAAAAGGCAACATTTTGAGCAAAAGGCTGAGAAAATCACATTTTTATTAAATACTACATCTGGATCTTATTCAATACGATGATCAAAGCAAAGATAAGAGCATATAATATTATATAAATTCAAATTTTAATACTACTATATTTCCCGCTACCTCAATTCAAATTCAGCACATTTTCTGATTCAGTTCTGAACAACCCTGGTGTCTGCTTGAAAAGGTGAATTTGGGTGCATCCACAAATCATATGTACGCAATTTGTCCTAAATCATGAAAATGAAAAACAAATCATTTGCATTTTTGTAGTTATTGACCAGTTGTTCATATGACAGTGTGTGGTTGGAGATACAAATTATGTATTTTGTCAGTAGTACTTTATAATAATTATTCAAATACAATACAGTTCAAAGTTTTGGGATCAGGATTTTTTTTGTTTTTCTTTATTCAGTATGGATGCATTAAATTGATCAAGTGACAGTAAAGACTTTTTCATTGTATCAAAAATATTTTATTTCAAATAAATGCTGTTCTTCTGAACTTTCTGTTCATCAAAGAATACATCAAAGTTTCAAAAAATTAAATAAATTCAGCTTTGCCATCAAAGGAATAAATTACAATTTTAAAATAGAAAATGGTTGTTTTAAATTGTAATAATATTTCACAATATTACTGTTTTACAGTATTTTTTATAAATACATTCATGCATACATACATAAATGCAGTCTTGGTAATCATGAGAGTATCCTTAAAAAAACAACTCTTACTGACACCAAGCTTTTAAACGGTGGTGTATATTACCACCCATTTTGTTAATTTTAGTATTGTTGATTCATACAGTATATAGCTAAGGTCATTTATCGAATTACATTTATTTCATCTCTAAAAATTCAAAAAACATCTGTTTGTCCATCTTGTAGCACCATTGTGCTTCGGGCGACCTGAGTTTGAGTCCTGGCTCGTGGACCTTTCCCAATCCCGCCCCCTCTCTCTCTTCCACTTCACTTCCTGTCCACTTTCTGTCCTATCAACATAAAAGTAAATCTTCTTTTTTTATAATATATATATATATATTCTATAAAACTACTAAGAGAATCGTTAATGAAACCATTAAGAGGAATTGGAACTAGTAAACAGTATAAAAGTACAAAGTGACTAGCAGAGGTAGAGGTTGGGGAAAACAATCTTGGGTTCACAGCAAGCAGTTGAATCATGTGTGACAACAGCTTTAATATTAGAAAAAGTGGACTGTGCCTGCCTACTGTTCTTTGCACATTCTATTTGCATAACCTAATTCTTGGTGTCGTGCAAGAGCCCGGTGTAGTGAAGTGGTTTGGGAACGTTTCGCCCACAGCTGCATTAGCATAAGACAACACAAAGATTACATTCAGTATCGTCAGCAATAGAGAAACGCATCAAGAGTCCTTGATGAGCCCTTGATGCAGCCTTATTTTGCTGAGCTAGAACTAACTTGCCATGTATTGTGTGTGTGTGTGTGTGTACGCTTCATTTAAAAACTAATTACCGCAAAAGTGAGTTCATTGTTAAACACCTTCCTATCCCACAGCCAGCGAAATTCCAAGGCGGAAGTTGCCTGGAAGAGCGCAGTTTGCTTACTCAGTTCAGCATATTAATAAACCCAGCGCTGATTGGGCGCTTTACTGAATGCCGGTGTATTTGCAGGTCTTGGAACATTGGGATCCTCACAGCAGTCCCACAGCCAGTCTATCTATCCATGCTCTCCCTCACAGCGCTCCATATCTGCACTGGCCTTCAGGTCCAGAGTTTGACCTGACCAAACCTGACCCCTATGGCCTCTATGAGAAGTCCAGGGCTATCTATGAGAATAGGCGTAAGTAACATCTTGCTAGCACCTAAAGCTAGCATTAATGCCTATATAATCTGTGCTGTTTCCCCACTGTATTTTTCCACTCAAAAAATGTGCACATATGCTCATACACACCAAAGATATGTAGCAGTGTGTCTTGAGGCACAATGTGCGAAAGCAGCTAACGATAACAGCTATCTTTTTGGTGTTAAGTTTTTGTGAGACTGGAATGAGTGACAAGAAATTTCGGCAATTACTTGAATTGTATCTCTGTAGCATTATGGTAAGCTGCCCTGCCCACAGGAAAATCTCATTGGTTGAATTACACTATTACACTACTAACAAGAGTAAATAAAGTTCAAGATGGCCACTGAGTAAACTGATACAAAGGGGTCATGAACTGAGAAATCAAAATTCAATTGATCTCTTGCCATATAAGAGATCACTGCACTATAAAAACATCCTTTAAGTTTCAAAATTCAAAACTGTCTCGTTAGTCTAAAAGCATCTTATATTGTTGTATGAAAGGAGAGAAGGTTAGCACTCCCCTTGACAAGGATGGAAGAGGTCCTAGTGACCTTCAACACACATATGGTTAAGGCATTGCCACCTACTTCGTGGCATCTCTAACCAAGTTTTACTCTCATTTCACTGCTGGTTATACAATCTCTGTATAGTCGTGTATGTGACAAATAAAACTTGAAACTTGAATCCAATCTGTCGTTTTGGAATGTGCCACTTTATGATGTAATAGTGTGGATAAGCACCGCCTCCGCAGAAGATCAACGCCTGCTTCTGCATCACTGCCTGTTTAGCCCCACCCACTGATTGGCGCATGTAGTGTAAATAACGAGAGCGACAAGCGCAGGTCTACGCAGAAACCAAACGATAAAGATTTCTGTGAAGACAACAAGACGCTGTGCAGTGCCAAGTTGTGGAAAAAGTGTTTGCATTGCCTTCCTTCTGATCCTAACATTAGGAAAGAATGGATGAACTTGGTCCTTTGTTCACTTCATTGTACCGTGGATTCGTTTACAAACAAGGCACAATTCGATGCGGGATTTTCAGAAAGATTGAAACAAAGACAATGCTGTGCTGACTACATGCAATCTGATAGTCAAGTGTGAGTAACTGTTTTTATTACGTGGTCACTATTGCTTTGTTTGTTATAACAGATTGTTTGATAAGATTATTTATGCATTTTTAACCTAAATCACAGCAGTGTCCATCTATGAAGGATGTAGACTGTCAAACATACACATCTTAGCCAATCATAACAGTGAGTGTTTACTTCCGAGTCGACAATCAGCCACGCCTATTCAAACAGAGCATTCTGATGAGGGGGTCAAAACAGGACAGAAAATAGCCTATTACTTCTAAATTATGATGTTTTTTATGTAAAAATCTTGATAACATTATAAGTAGACCTCAGAGAACAGTACAAAATAATAAAAAAAAACAAAGGCAGTTCATGACCCCTTTAAACATCAAATTTGTTCACCTACAACTTTTCGTTTGTCCCAAAAAATGTCTTTTACTGGTGTTATTGAGTTGAGCCTGGTTAGAGCATGGTCTCGAGTGACCATGTCAGTTCATGTCAGCTCTCTCAGACTCAAAAATACTTTGTTGTTGTTGTCTCTTACAATGTTATCCTCCATGGTAAGTGTTCTGAGGATGTTGTGTCTTGTCAATTTGGAATTTTACCACAATGAGATCTGTGGAGCTGCTCTGGGGTCTGGGAGAACTTTGGTGGTCTTAGTGACTTTGACGTTATATAACACTTTGCATTATTAATGCAGGTACTTTCTTAACCAAATTTAGAGACTTTACCACACATACAGGCTTTCTGAACTTTTTCAAGGTCCCTGTGAACCATATTCATTGCATTTTAAGTAGAAGCGTATGTTTAATTCAACAAATAGTTTGAAATGCATTAATTCATACAAATGTGAATATACTTATTACTGTACCTAAAATCTACTGCATATTGAACAAAAAAGTCTGAAATGTCAATAGAGTTAATGTCGCATTTCTAAAGGTGCTTTAAACTGATTGACAGTGATTAAATCGATAGAGGTCAACATGTCATTCTGCTGCTAGCAGCCGTTTCTATTCCACTTCTGTCTGCACTCTCATTATTGGTCACATCTTTGCTTCACTGTGCATTTGCATAAACTTTTTTCTACTGACCTTTTTTCTGCTGTTTTAGATCAGCAAGTGTGCTCTTCCTCATTAATGCTTTCTAGTCTATACCTCCTCTTTTATTTGGTATATAGTTTATTCACAGCTGGCAATGACAGGTTGGCAATGGAGATGTTGGTTAGTGTTGATGTTGTTTGATGATTATCTTGTCTCATGTGCAGTAATCCTCCATAGAATTATAAGATGTTTTTGCTTTATTATTATTATGAGTATTATTATTATTATATTGCACAGACACTCTATTGTAGATACTCTGGTGATTTAGATATGGTGTGCAAACAGTTTAGTTTCTCTTTAAGGCAAGTATGCTCGCTTCCTGATGGTTGATTACATTTTGTATATTTTTTTGAGTAAGATGTTTTAAACAGCCTCATTTTGAGAAATTGCACCGCTTTCTAATCTGAAAGTGTCAGGAATGTTTGAGTATGTTCAGTCACAACACTGTTAATGTTTTATAGCTGTTTGAATATGCCCTTGATGTTGCAAATATGCTGTAAAAATTTTGCATTCTGTCAAGTTGGTGAACAGAAACTTTTAAAATCTCATTAATACTTATATTCAAGTATTTCAGGAGCTTAGGTTTTAGCAACAAGGACACACATTCTGTTTATGTTAATGCATATTTTATGTGATTTTTGATATATGTTTGAATTAATAAGTCTTTATACTTTTTTTGGCGAATATTTGGTAACCTGCAATTCAATACTTTTCCATTTAGTATCATCATATAAATGTAGTTATTTGCCTAAAATTATTGCTAATTATCAAAATATATGACATGATAAAGTTTTATCAGGACATTTCATCACTGCGACAAAGAAAATTAACACTTGTTTGAACAATGTTTGCTGTAAATTGTAAAAAGGCTAAATATAATTATCGATATTTATATCTTTGCTCTGAAAGGGTCTTATATGCTACATTTTCAGTCATAGGAACTATCAGTCATTAAGAGTTGATCTATTTAAAGCGTGTTTCCATGCTGTTCTTATTGAACGCAAAGAAAATTATTTAATCATTTTATAGTCGTTTAACAAACAGCAACATTAAACTACATATGTTGTATTGAAACATTTCAAAGCATGCAACATGTCTCACAGAGACTTCCTTGAACACAAATAATTTAATTCTGAACTGATTAATTTCAAAAGAGCTAATTTGAATCAAATGAATCAAACTCTAACGCAATTGAGGTTTAGATTAGAGAGCCTAACATCTTAACGCTGTCATTCCACAAGCAGAGGGCACAAAACCAGACTACTGCTGCAGTCGAATGAAAAGCTTGTAAATCAATATACAATATACACAATACTGTATACAATATATTGGTTAAATATCACCAGCATAGTGGTTGCAAATATCGACCAGCTCTAGCAGAGATGCAGATGAGGTTGCAAGAATGATGCAGTTGGAGATCATACTCCTTTTCTGAATCAGAATCAGGCTCAAGCTTGCACCTAGTTTAAATGCAATATACATACAGCATAATAATACATGGCTGTGTGTAGGTTTTCAGGCAGAAATGCGCTGCTCATGCTGATCTCAGTGCCTGTCTGCTCTGAGCCAGGAGATGAACTTGAGTTCTAAGATATTGTGTAATTAAAAGCCAGAAATCAAGAACTGACTTCATGCATCCACTGAAGAAACACCAGTTGACTAAAAGTCAATCAGAATTGTGATTGTTTAGTTCACATAATTGTGTTATCAAATGACGAAGTGTCATAATGAAGCGTGCTTTTAGTGCATTTTTGTGGGCACTGTATATACACATATATCTTCATTGCTTTGTAGCTGTTGGGCATTATATTAGTGAGACAGGTGATGTATATATTGTAGTTTGTGTATTTCCAGGTGTGTGTGTTTATATAAGCAGTGATTTATGGGCTGTCCTTGTGTCTCTCCCTTTCTTAGAGCCAGGGCTTCCTCGAGCAGCTCTCCCAGCTGACCCTTCCGGTGAGTAAATATATCTACACCCAAAACAGAAACAATCTGACAGAAGGAGTTCTGCATAAAATAAAGTCTGAAAGTTTGAAATTCATTTTTTATATCCAGTTTTTATGACCTCTCTACATTTTTTTTGGAATATTTGGTATAAAGTTTGGCCTGCTGCAGTTTGACTTCTTTTTCTGCATTTAGTATCATCAAATAAATGTATTTTTGTCACCTAAAATCATATGCAATTTAATTAAAAAAATGTATATTACATTTACACTGAATTTTAAGGACATTTTCATCAAAGCTAGATCTACCAAAAAAAAAAAAAACTGTTCAATACTTGTTCAAACAATATTTGATATATATTGTAAAAAGGCTGAAAAAAATATTTCATAGTATTTCATATTTAGTATTTATGCATTTACTCTGAAATGGTAATTAAATAAAGTCTAAATAGAAAGTAGAGTGTCTTTTTATGCCTTCTGCCTTGCATACCCAAATCATTCATAGGTACATGAAATAAAAGCCCAATAAAATCTCTAAAATGTAAGTATACATTTTTTTCAAATAAAGTCTGAGAGTCTGATATCCTTTTTTTAAATCCAGCTATTGTGACCTCTGTGAAATACTAGAGATAGAGAGAAATACTTGAGATAGTTTTAGTTTTTTTGCCAGCTTTTGCCACTTGTCATTCTCACTGCCTTGAGAATGAACCTCTCAATGCAGGTTCAAGAACATAAAATGAATGATTTTACAAATTAAGTACTCAATGAACAGAAATGGAGGTCTTAAATGTCATCCAGAACACTAAATTACACTTGAAGGATGAGAATAATCTGGAGAAATGACTAAGCTGTGAGATAAATGAGTGCTTTCATTGACAGCATCAGAGTTCCAGGAGGTGGAGGTGCACTTGCGCAGACAGAAGTCCGGTTTCGGCTTTAGGATCCTGGGCGGAGAGGAACCAGGACAGCCTGTGAGTCCGGAGGCTCAGGAGAAGGCTCGTACTCTAGGACTAACCACACACTTCCTAAACCAGAGCTCACTGCAATTTGCTAACATGATAACGTGTCTGTTCATCCACTTTAGCTTCTGTACACAGCTTAAAGAGAGTCTGTTGTAACAGTGCTGTGTATGTACAGATCCTGATTGGTGCAATCATCGAGAAGAGCCCAGCAGATAAAGACGGGCGTCTCCGGCCAGGAGATGAGCTGATGTCAGTCGATGGGATCCCTGTGGCTGGAAAACCCCACCGTTACGTCATTGACCTCATGCATGGGGCGGCCCGGACTGGGCAGGTGAAACTCACTGTACGACGGAGAATTCAGCCTACAGGTGAGAAATGGCTGATGTTTATTTCATTTGTCTCAAACATCAGCATCCACCTCCACAAGCAATGACCGCATTTATTGTATTTCGTCTGTTCGCTCTGAGGTGCAACTAATTTATTATATATGAAAATTATTATATTAAGTGGCTTCTCCTACTTTTCTTGGTGATACTCAATGCCAGTTTATCAGGAAGTGATGATTTTGTTCTTTTTGACTCGTTGGATGGAACGGTGCTTTATTCGCAAATGTTTTATGTGATATTCCAGTTTTGCGCATATGTTAAATTTGAATCTTTGGATGGAAACATAGCTATTGTCCATCAGACATTTTTTTTAATATAGTGTCATATCTATTATGTTGAATAGCAATATGTGGTGGAAATAACAGTTTTGACATTTTGGGTGGAATGTGACCACTTTCTTTGTCTTGCTAAGGCTAATTTTATTGCTACATTATATGTATCCTAAAAACACAGTTAAACAACAACGTTTCTGCATAATATTACAAATATTACAGCTTGACTGGAAATGACATGCAAGCATAATATTAAAAGTGGAGGGAAAAAAAGCTTTTACACCATGTAAGCAAGATAGCAAAACACATTTGACTAATTATTTGTTAAATCTGAACAAATATGTGATATTTGATAACTTTATTAGGATCAAAATTGTTTGTTGTGGTTGAAGTGACACCAACTGCAGAACATTTGTATTTTCATTGTCATACAATAAATAATGAAATAGTTAATATTTCAGCTTTTTTAGCTTGTCATAGTTCTAAACATGTAATAATATTTTCGAAATGGATTTTCATAGTTTAAGATTAAAAGTCTGGGTCTAGGACAAGAGTAAAGCAATAAAATATGCACATGAAACACTTTTGGAAAATAACAAAAATAAATGATGGTAGTATGATACAAAGTTTCCAGTGTGGTTTTAATATGATGTTCATATATCAAAAGAGAAAAAACTGCCATTTGCTTTAATAGTAATAAACCCTTGGGACATAAATCTTCCTGAAGTTGAAGAAACAACCTTTATTTCCTGACAGTTACAGCAATTATAGATTGTTGCAAAGTATATCTTCTTGTCATGTGAAGGAGGTAATGAAGGTGAAGGAGGTAATGAAGCAGGTTCTGTACCTCTGCTGCTTATCATGTGTCCTCTCTCTCTCTCTCTCTCTCTCTCTCTCTCTCCGTCTCTCTCGTCCACTCTGTCTAATAATTCTTGGTGTAGCTGAGGCTCAGATTTTGTGTCCTCTCAAGCTCTACCTCCCTCATCCTTCCCGCTGTCTGACTCATCCTCTCGGTCTTATCTTCCCTGGACAATCGTTTCTCCCCCTTTGCATCTCAGTGGAGCGGTTCAGGAAATGTCTGGCTGCTGGCTTTTTAGGCTTACTGTTTGATCACAGAAGGACTTCAGATCAGCTTTAGCCAAACCCTATACTATTGACTCTTACTTTCTTTCTTACTCTTA
Source organism: Aspiorhynchus laticeps (assembly GCA_023376895.1). Classification (NCBI taxonomy): domain Eukaryota; kingdom Metazoa; phylum Chordata; class Actinopteri; order Cypriniformes; family Cyprinidae; genus Aspiorhynchus; species Aspiorhynchus laticeps. The sequence goes on from CM041805.1 coordinate 12,608,555, forward strand.
CACACTTGTATTAATCGTAGTTAATACCTGAAAAGGTGATAGAAAATCCTGAAAAAAGTGATGAATTTGAGTGAATATTAATCATGATTATAATACTTGTCATAATTATTCTAGTAATATTTTGAAATATGATTACAATTCAAAATACAGAAATATTTGTCTGTGCAACGAATGCAATGATTAAACAATTAGAATCAAGTATATATAACCATGTTCCTTTTATTTCATTCATTTTATCTTCAGGTGAACCCTGTCCAGAGAACGGCCGCAGTCCTGGATCGACCCAGCACAGTTCCCCCAGGAGTGACTTCAACTCCAGAATGTTCTGCAACAACTCCGCCCCATCTACCACAGGCTCCTCCCCACCAGACGCTGTAGCCAATCAGAATCTGCAGCCTAGTGATATCACCATCCAGCGCAAGGAGACCGAAGGGTTCGGATTCGTTATTATCAGTTCTCTGAACAGGCCTGAAACCGCTGCTGCTGCTGGTAAGGAATAATTATTTTTGTACTTCACATGCTTCAACTTATTTCAATCTGGGACGTTCCTTTACTGCAATAGATCACTCACTCAGGTTGGCTGCTCCAAAGGGTCATAGTGATTTTAAAAGTGCAGCATGTCCTCATAAACTGGTGTATTAATAATGGATGCACTTCTATTTGAGGGCTGAAGAGGCTAGTTACAATGTTCTAATGCAGCGCCCACGCTCGTATATAAAAACAGATCCACTAACAGGAAAGGACAGAGTGCAGATAGAGACCTCTCTCGATGTATTACGTAAAAAGTATTTGTGCGTGTGTGTTGTCAGCCGTGCCTCATAAGATCGGCCGGATCATTGAGGGAAGTCCAGCAGACCACTGTGGGAAGCTCAAGGTTGGAGATCGCATACTGGCCGTCAACAATCAGTCTATCGTCAACATGCCGCACGCCGACATCGTCAAACTGATCAAGGATGCGGGACTCAGCGTCACACTCAGGATCATCCCTCAGGAGGGTGAGTTGATGCCTGTGGAACTGTTTGAAAGGGATTCTTGCGCAAATATTGATTGTACACTAATTCTGCAACTGAAGCCACTGAGCCACAGTGAGCCACACTGAGCCACAGTGTTCCTGTGGCTCAGTGGTAGAGCATTGCGTTAGCAGCGCAAAGGTTGTGGGTTCGATTCCCAGGGAACACACATAGTGATAAAACATGTATAGCCTGAATGCACTGTAAGTCGCTTTGGATAAAAGCGTCTGCTAAATGCATAAATGTAAATGTAAATGTAAATGAAGCGGCTAAGTGTAATAGCCATTTTGATGTTAAAATACTTTTTTATCTCAGTTTTATGTGCAGAGAAAACTATAAGTAAGCCATTTATAGGTTGACTTCCTGAACATTGCTCTGACATGTCAAATGGCTCAACCAATAGTGTGAGTTTGGGTGGGACTAACTGTTTTTCTGAACAATGGAAGAGGTTGGGGCAGTGTCCTTTAAGGAGCACTGTAGCTTTAAGGAGCCCTTGACTTTTTTTGTAAATAATCTCTGTTATTTCTCTGTTATTGGTATAACTGTTTTTTCTGAAGTTTGTGATAAAACTAGAGGGGGTTCGTGAGATTGTGCCTGAAATGTCAGTGCTAAAATAATTAAATGCAAATGTTTAAAAAAATATATACAATTTAAAATCACAAGAAAGTCATACAGGTTTGTAATGAAATGAGGGTGAATAAATGATAACAGAATTTTCATTTTTGAGTGAACTATCCTTTTGAAATGCAAATTACTAAATGGTTGCACTGCTTGTTTAAGATACAGCATTTCAGCACAAGCCAACAGAAATACATTTTAAAGGGATAGCTCACCAAAAAATGAAAATTCTGTCATTAATTACTCACCCTCATGTCAATCTTCGTTCATCATCAGAACACATATTAAGATGTTTTTGATTAAATCAGAGAGCTCTCTGACTCTCCCATAGACAGAAATGCAACTGTAATGTTCCCAGGTCCAGAAACGTAGTAAGGGCATCGGTAAAACAGTCCATGTGACATCAGACAACTTCAATTTTGCGAAGCTACGAGAATACTTCTTGTGCGCAAAGAAAACAAAAATAACAATTTATTAAATTCTCCTCCCCCAAGTTATGTTTTCCACCATTTTGGAGAGTACCCAAGAACGTAATCAACGTAATCAGCATTTTTTACGTTGGGGGGGGGGGGCGCACAAATGAACATAATCAGCATTTTTTACACTTAGGGGAAAACGTGCGTATGCATTGTGATACTCTCCAAAATGGCGAAATGTCACATGGACTGTTTTACTGATGTCCTTTCTATGTTTCTGGACCTGGGAACATTACAGTTGTCTGTCTATGGTAGGGTCAGAGAGCTCTCTGATTTAATCAAAAATATCTTAATTTGTGTTCTGATGATGAACGAAGGTCTTACAGGTTTTGAACGACATGAGGGTGAGTAATTAATGACAGAATTTTCATTTTGGGGTGACTAACTATTAATTTGCATTCTTTTTCATGCAAACATGTTTCCTTTCTGTGTAAATTATGTTTATTATAGATTCTGCCTTATTCAAAATTTTAATGCTGTGTAGTTTAACAAAGTATGCCAGATTATGGTAGTCTGCTGTATACTTCATGAACTAGCGCTCAGAACCAGCCTCCAAAATGGAAACTTGTGCCATGTAAATTGCATTCACCGATTTTGGGCATGTTTGCGATGTTATTTTATTTGCATAATTATTTCAGTGCATTTATTGGTAAAATAACAGATAGTACAAGCAAACTGTACTCATGCAACCCTTTTGTAGTAAAAATACCTGTGTTACAAAGAAAAGCTCGGAAAATAGCTTAGCTTTTTGTCTTTTCTCCATTTTTCAGAGACGAGCAGCACGCCTTCTGCAGGCAGCTCAGAGAAGCAGAGCCCTATGGCCCAGCCCAGTCCAGTTTGCCAACCCAGCACTGTGAATCAGACCGGTGCTGCACCTCCACCTAACTCCACCCCTCAACCCAGCTCCATAATGCAGCCTACTTCAGAAGCACAACCGAGCCCTGTCACTCAAACCAGCCCAGCCAATCATCCCAGCTCAGTGACCCAACAGAACCCGCCCACCCAGCCCTCCGCAGTGCCAGTACAGATCTACAGCCATGATAGCAGGCAAGGCACCAACTAAATTACATTATTACTTAAATATATTTTAAGTTGTTGTACTATTTTCGTGAATTTTCATGGGATGAAACCAAGTCATTTCAATAGAAATCCATATGATCGTGAATTTTGTGTGAGGGTGAAACCAATAAAAAATTGCTGCAGAAATCTACTTGGTTTGAAAGTGTAAATCGCTATATGGATTATGGGCATTTTTTTACCTGCAAAATTTTGCTAATGTAACCGCACCCTTGTATGTTATGACTAATATTACTGAATTAAAAAATTGTACACTAAAAGATTTCATTTTAAATACTAATGGATTTAGACATCACAAATATTATTATGTACAGAATGAAGGATATGAATTATATATATTTTGCTGAAGATTACTGTTAATCTTAATATGGAGCTGAAATATTGTACATCCCTAATAATTTGAATGGATGAATTCAAGTCAAACTTGTTTTGTAATCAAGTTAAAATTCTACAAAAGTTCACTATTTATGGAGTGAATCTGAACCTCTCTGACTCACAGACTCTCTCTCACTATTAGGTTGTTGCGTAAAATCACTTATCTCTTATAGAACTGAATAATTTACCTACATGGCTCTTTAAAACAGTTTTTAATCATTTATATACCCTGCAGGGACCAATGATTTCACTTCCTCTTCATGCTCACTCAAGTTTCAGTATACACCCTAGAGCTCCTCAGGCCTTGCCATTTTCAACAGAACATTATCCTGTATTAAACTTTAAAATTCATTAGAGCGGTAGCTCCGTCAGTGGTAAGTCAGTTTTGACAGCATCCGCTGGAAAACAGATGTAAACAGAGTAAATATTATGAGAGAATCTCCTCATTCTTGTATATATATATTACAGCTTTTATTGCTGATAAAAGCTACTATTTTGAATTGCTAAATTTTTGCAGACAAGTTTGACAGGAAAGTGCCACTAAAAGTGCCATAGAAGTAGTCCAAGTCTCACTTGCTATTGCGCATATTCCAAATGTTTGCATAAGATTCAACATCACCAAAATGCCATTGGTTCTGCTCTGTTTGGTTGTTCAGCTACAGGTCAGAGGTAAAAGCAAGACAGGATGTAAAACCCGATATTCGACAGCCGTTCACTGATTACCGCCAACCCCCAGTGGACTACCGACACCCTCCTGTAGCAGATTACCGACAGCCGCCAACGCTCGATTACAGACACCCCCCACTGCTGGACTACAGGCAGCTGTCCACTGACCCTCGCACCTTCCCCTTACCGGACTACAGGATGCCACAGGTACACTGTAAAAAATGTACTGTAGAATTTACAGGATGTTACTGGCAAAAAAGTTGCCAATAAAATCCTGTAAAAATGATGTTAATTGCTGTAAAATGAATTACAGTATAATACTGCAAAGCAAATTACAGTTAATTGCCGTATGTGAAATACAGTAATGTGTAGTATTTTTTACAGTAACATTGAATTAAACTTGTAGTTTATTTTACAGCAATATTTTGTAATTTCACTAAAGTACAGTATTTACCTGGCAACAAAATTGCCAATAAAATCCTGTAAATATATTTTACAGCATTTTTTTGGAATTTCATGAAATTACAGTATTTACCTGGCAACAAAAGTTGCCAATAGACTCTTACTTTCTTTCTTTCTTACTCTCACACACTTGTATTAATCATAGTTAATACCTGAAAAGGTGATAGAAAATCCTGAAAAAAGTGATGAATATGAGTGAATATTAATCATGATTATAATACTTGTCATAATTATTCTAGTAATATTTTGAAATATGATTACAATTCAAAATACAGAAATATTTGACTGTGCAATGAAGGCAATGATTAACCAATTAGAATCAAGTATATATAACCATGTTCCTTTTATTTCATTCATTTTATCTTCAGGTGAACCCTGTCCAGAGAACGGCCGCAGTCCTGGATCGACCCAGCACAGTTCCCCCAGGAGTGACTTCAACTCCAGAATGTTCTGCAACAACTCCGCCCCATCTACCACAGGCTCCTCCCCACCAGACGCTGTAGCCAATCAGAATCTGCAGCCTAGTGATATCACCATCCAGCGCAAGGAGACCGAAGGGTTCGGATTCGTTATTATCAGTTCTCTGAACAGGCCTGAAACCGCGGCTGCTGCTGGTAAGGAATAATTATTTTTGTACTTCACATGCTTCAACTTATTTCAATCTGGGACGTTCCTTTACTGTAATAGCTCACTCACTCAGGTTGGCTGCTCCAAAGGGTCATAGTGATTTTAAAAGTGCAGCATGTCCTCATAAACTGGTGTATTAATAATGGATGCACTTCTATTTGAGGGCTGAAGAGGCTAGTTACAATGTTCTAATGCAGCGCCCACGCTCGTATATAAAAACAGATCCACTAACAGGAAAGGACAGAGTGCAGATTGAGACCTCGCTCGATGTATTACGTAAAAAGTATTTGTGCGTGTGTGTTGTCAGCCGTGCCTCATAAGATCGGCCGGATCATTGAGGGAAGTCCAGCAGACCACTGTGGGAAGCTCAAGGTTGGAGATCGCATATTGGCCGTCAACAATCAGTCTATCGTCAACATGCCGCACGCCGACATCGTCAAACTGATCAAGGACGCGGGACTCAGCGTCACACTCAGGATCATACCTCAGGAGGGTGAGTTGATGCCTGTGGAACTGTTTGAAAGGGATTCTTGCACAAATATTGATTGTACACTAATTCTGCAACTGAAGCGGCTAAGTGTAATAGCCATTTTGATGTTAAAATACTTTCTTTTATCTCAGTTTAATGTGCAGAGACAACTATAAGTAAGCCATTTATAGGTTGACTTCCTGAACATTGCTCTGACATGTCAAATGGCTCAACCAATAGTGTGAGTTTGGGCGGGACTACCTGTTTTCTGAACAATGGAAGAGGTTGGGGCAGTGTCCTTTAAGGAGCACTGTAGCTTTAAGGAGCCCTTGACTTTTTTTGTAAATAATCTCAGTTATTTCAAACAAGCTATTCTTGTACAGTTTTTTCTAACATAATTTTAAGTATTTTTAGAATTTGAAATGCTATAACTGTTTTTTCTGAAGTTTGTGATAAAACTAGAGGGGGTTCATGAGATTGTGCCTGAAATGTCAGTGCTAAAATAATTAAATGCAAATGTTTAAAAAAATATATACAATTTAAAATCACAAGAAAGTCATACAGGTTTGTAATGAAATGAGGGTGAATAAATGATAACAGAATTCTAATTTTTGAGTGAACTATCCTTTTGAAATGCAAATTACTAAATGGTTGCACTGCTTGTTTAAGATACAGTATTTCAGCACAAGCCAACAGAAATCCATTTTAAAGGGATAGCTCATCCAAAAATGAAAATTCTGTCATTAATTACTCACCCTCATGTCGATCTTCGTTCATCATCAGAACACATATTAAGATGTTTTTGATTAAATCAGAGAGCTCTCTGACTCTCCCATAGACAGAAATGCAACTGTAATGTTCCCAGGTCCAGAAACATAGTAAGGACATCAGTAAAACAGTCCATGTGACGTCAGTGGCTCAACTTCAATTTTGCGAAGCTACGAGAATACTTTTTGTGCTCAATTCTCCTCCCCCGAGTTATGTTTTCCACCATTTTGGAGAGTGCCCAAAAACGTAATCAACGTAATCAGCATTTTTTACGTTGGGGGAGGGGGGGAGCGCGCAAATGAACATAATCAGCGTTTTTTTACACTTAGGGTAAAACATGCGTATGCATTGTCATACTCTCCAAAATGGCGAAAGAAAGTAACTCGGGGGAGAAGAATTGTTGAATAAAGTCGTTATTTTTGTTTTCTTTGTGCACAAAAAGTATTCTCGTAGCTTCGCAAAATTGAAGTTGAGCCACTGACGTCACATGGACTGTTTTACTGATGTCCTTACTATGTTTCTGGACCTGGGAACATTACAGTTGCATTTCTGTCTATGGAGGGTCAGAGAGCTCTCTGATTTAATCAAAAATATCTTCATTTGTGTTCTGATGATGAACGAAGGTCTTGGAGGTTTTGAACGACATGAGAGTGAGTAATTAATGACAGAATTTTCATTTTGGGTTGACTAACTATTCATTTGCATTCTTTTTCATGCAAACATGTTTCCTTTCTGTGTAAATTATGTTTATTATAGATTCTGCCTTATTCAAAATTAGTGTAGTTTAACAAAGTATGCCAGATTATGGTAGTCTGCTGTATACTTCATGAACTAGCGCTCAGAACCAGCCTCCAAAATGGAAACTTGTGCCATGCAAATTGCATTCACAGATTTTGGGCATGTTTGCGATGTACAGCAAACTGTACTCATGCAACCCTTTAGTAGTAAAAATACCTGTTACAAAGAAAAGCTCGGAAAGTAGCTTAGCTTTTTGTCTTTTCTCCATTTTTCAGAGACGAGCAGCACGCCTTCTGCAGGCAGCTCAGAGAAGCAGAGCCCTATGGCCCAGCCCAGTCCAGTTTGCCAACCCAGCACTGTGAATCAGACCGGTGCTGCACCTCCACCTAACTCCACCCCTCAACCCAGCTCCATAATTCAGCCTACTTCAGAAGCACAACCGAGCCCTGTCACTCAAACCAGCCCAGCCAATCATCCCAGCTCAGTGACCCAACAGAACCCGCCCACCCAGCCCTCCGCAGTGCCAGTACAGATCTACAGCCATGATAGCAGGCAAGGCACCAACTAAATTACATTATTACTTAAATATATTTTAAGTTGTTGTACTAGTTTCGTGAATTTTCATGGGACGAAACCAAGTCATTTCAATAGAAATCCATATGATCGTGAATTTTGTGTGAGGGTGAAACCAATAAAAAATTGCTGCAGAAATCTGCTTGGTTTGAAAGTGTAAATCGCTATATGGATTATGGGCATTTTTTTTACCTGCAAGATTTTGCTAATGTAACCGCACCCTTGTATGTTATGACTAATATTAATAAATAAAAAAATTGTACACTAAAATATTTCATTTTAAATACTAATGGATTTAGACATCACAAATATTATTATGTACAGAATGAAGGATATGAATTATATATATTTTGCTGAAGATTACTGTTAATCTTAATATGGAGCTGAAATATTGTACATCCCTAATAATTTGAATGGATGAATTCAAGTCAAACTTGTTTTGTAATCAAGTTAAAATTCTACAAAAGTTCACTATTTATGGAGTGAATCTGAACCTCTCTCACAGACTCTCTCTCACTATTAGGTTGTTGCGTAAAATCACTTATCTCTTATAGAACTGAATAATTTACCTACATGGCTCTTTAAAACAGTTTTTAATCATTTATATACCCTGCAGGGACCAATGATTTCACTTCCTCTTCATGCTCACTCAAGTTTCAGTATACACCCTAGAGCTCCTCAGGCCTTGCCATTTTCAACAGAACATTATCCTGTATTAAACTTTAAAATTCATTAGAGCGGTAGCTCCGTCAGTGGTAAGTCAGTTTTGACAGCATCCGCTGGAAAACAGACGTAAACAGAGTAAATATTATGAGAGAATCTCCTCATTCTTGTATATATATATATTACAGCTTTTATTGCTAATAAAAGCTACTATTTTGAATTGCTAAATTTTTGCAGACAAGTTTGACAGGAAAGTGCCACTAAAAGTGCCATAGAAGTAGTCCAAGTCTCACTTGCTATTGCGCATATTCCAAATGTTTGCATAAGATTCAACATCACCAAAATGCCATTGGTTCTGCTCTGTTTGGTTGTTCAGCTACAGGTCAGAGGTAAAAGCAAGAAAAACCCAAAGGGGAAAATGGGTTTAAAACCCGGAATATTCGACACCCCCGTTCACCTGATTACCCCGCCCCCAACCCCCAGGTGGCTACCGACACCCCCTGGAGAGAAATTACCGAACAAACCCCAAAGCTATTCAGACACCCCCATGGGATTAAGGCAGCCTGTCCAAATTTGACCCTTCGCAATTTTTCTTACCGGGACTAAAAGGGATGAAAGGTTTTGGCCCTTTGTATTCCTGGAACCGGAGTAAAATGGAACCTGTTCTTTCTCCGAAATTAGTGGACGGACCAGCAATTTCCAATGGAAGAATGGGTATTATCATTCCATAAAATTCCTAATATTTTACTGTCTTGCTTTTGTTTCCTTCCGTTGCTAAAATATAAAGGTTTTGGCTTTGTATCCGTAGCCGCGAGTACAAGATATCTGTTCGTTCTCATTACTAAACACCAGCAATCCCAATTGGGAATTGAGGGTTGGCCCTCTATCCATATATCTTCTTCTCTTTCCCTTCCATCCATTCCATCCATCATCTGTTGTCTTTTGCCTTTGTCCTTCCTTCTTCTATCCATCCATCCATCCATCTTTTCATTTATCCATTCCATCCATTCTGTCTGTCCGTCTATCTTATTCCTGTCGGCCTGTCCCCGTTCCCCATCTATCCATCCATCATCTGTCTGTCTTTCTTCCTGTCTTTCGCCTGTCCTTCCCCGTCATCCATCAATCCATCCATCCATCCACCCATCATCTGTGTCCTTCCTCCCCTTCCTTCCATCTATCATCTTCTTCTTCTTCTCTTCCTTCTTCCTATCACTATCTTATCTTCCTCCTTTCTTTCCATCCATTCATCGATCATCTGTCTGTCCGTCGATCCATCCATCCATCATCCATCTCTTTCTGTCTGCCTGTCCCTCCGTCCATCCACCCATCCATCTATCTATCTATCCATCCGCCCATGTTCTGCTGTTGTTCTGTTGCTTGTTCAGCTCATATCAGTAATGAAGCTGTCATGGCTAATGTGAATAAAACTGTCCCCTTAGGATATTCTACCTCTCATTACAGCCTTTCATATTTAGTCCATTACCTGCAGATCACACACAGTGAACATTCCCTTCCATTCAAGAGCCTCAGTTCTGACAGTAAACATCATTCTGTCTTCTTTTGTGGCGTGAATATATCCACAGCACAAAATGCCTTTTGAATCTATAATTAGTTTGTGGTGAAACAGACCCATGGTATTTAAAAAATCCATTAAGCTTGAAGTTATACAGCCCCCAACAGACACTGCTGCTGCTGTAGATTTCCACACATGCCCTCTAGATACACCAAAAACACAAGAGAGCTGCTGACTCTGCTAGCTGCGATGCTTTTACTAACACTCTCCACCCCAGAGGTCAGAGGAACCGGCATACATAGTGTAGGAACAAAAAACGAGACACTCCTTGTCAGTAATGAGAGAGTTGAGGGTCATACTGCTCTCTGCCCCTCATTCAAACAAGCTCTTAATGAGTCATAAAAAACTTGCCGCCCATCACTGGCAGCGACCTGCCCGGACTTCCACATTATCCAGACCATTTGAGAGGAATTCTCCATTTGTTACTATAATTGGCTCGTTCTTTTTCCCCAGCCCCTGGCCAATTAATCCACAGACACAAGACATGTTCAATGCACCTACATGCTCAGCATCAGTATAGATTTTCCTGTTTTAGTGGTGCCAATATTTTCATAATTATACAACCTTTGTCTATATTATTTGTTTGTGTGTTAAGAGAGAATATGATAGTATTTATTAAGGATGTGAAAACTGCTTTCCCTTTTTTTATACAGCCATATTTTCCTCTGATAACCAAGATGCGGAATTAATGTTCAATAATTTATTTTTTTATTATATGTTTATAATTAGTATTTTTTATGTGATGTTTTCTTTAATAATGGCAAACAGTCTTTCAACAGTTAAAATCTTATCATAAAAATAACATAGCATCACAAACTAACTACAAATACGTGTTAAAAAAGCCATATTCTGAGTAGAACATTAACTTCAAGGTCAATCAACAGAATTTGTATAATTTTGGTAAACTATTTTTTTTAATGAAAAGGATTAAAATAAAATGCTGCAATCAACATTATACCACAAATTCTGTTGTTTGAGTTTATGTTCTATTAAATTAAGAATATTCCTGCAAAAGACAATTTAATAAATACATACTGAAAGTCCATCAACTTTCTGAGATGAGCACACACGAGGGTTGTCCCTCTCTGAGACCTTTCCACTTGTTTTGCCTTTATGTATCCGTCTTGTATCCAGTGAGTGTTGTGATTCCAACAAAACATCTGCACATAAAAACAAGCAGAAGCTTTAGGATAAAGTTCAGTATTGAATGAAACTAGCTCAATAAAATAAATGTAAAAATGCCACTTATACAATACAATCAGCATTTACCAGTACTTAAAGGGTTACTCCACCCCAAAATGAAAATGTTGTCATTAATCACTTACCCTCATGTCGTTCCAAACCTGTAAAAGCTTTGTTCGTCTTTGGAACACAATTTAAGATATTTTGGATGAAAACCAGGAGGCTTGTGACTGTCCCACTACCTGCTGAGTAAATAATATTGTCAAGGCACAGAAAAATATGAAAGACATCGTCAAAATAGTCCATGTGACATCAGTGGTTATCACATGGTGATATCACATGGACTATTTTGACGATGTCTTTCATACTTTTCTGTGCCTTGACAAAATGCCTGCTCCTGGAACGCCAGACTGAAGTTGTAATAAGACTGCAAATCCAGCCACAAAGTTGAGGTATGAATTCACAACCATCTGACCCTCGAATAGTCAAAAGCCACTGGGTGCACCTGAAATGAATAAATATAAGCAATAATGTAACCTACAATGCAGTATTTCAATATAAAATGTAATCTAAAATACAAGTTTATCAAATGATTTACAGAATTAATAAGAATTAATACATTACCTAATGTAATCAGCTTCAGAGAGTCTTGAAGCATCAAACATTTCTCCACATCAGCTGCTATTCTTTGCACCTACAAGAAATATAGAAAATTATCTTGTGATTTCTTTAAATGCATTTACATAAATGAGACCAAAATGAACACCCAAAAAGGCATCTATTTTAAAATAAACAAACTCTTACATTTTATCAATAGATTAAATTATAATAATACATTGTAGAACTGTACCACCAATCAAATTAATGCAATGCAAAATTACAACTGTGTTATGACATTAATGTTTTACATTACTTTTTGAAAATACAAATAAGAAATGTTGGAAAAATGCAATGATACTTTTTAAACGTGGAACTAAATCGCCATTAGGTGGCAGCAAATAACTTAATGAGTGAGTCAATTGAGTGATTCATTCATTGTACCGATCTGTTCAAAATGCTGAATCATTCAGTAAAAACAAGCTGAGTTTTGCTTTATGAACTTAGTTAGGAACGAGTTTCGTTGGTGAAATAGAACAATAGTCAATATTGTGTCTAAAAAGTAAGTAACTTAATGTTAACTAACTTAATTGTTTATTGAACTATGTATATGCAATGGTGATAATCATCAAAACAGCTCACTTGTTATGCTACTTAACGATATGATATGTTATAAATAAACTCAACAGTTTGAACATTTACCTCATGTTTCTTCCGTGAGTTTATGTGTGCCGTTAAGCTGGTTTGTTTTGATGTTGAATGTAATATAATCAGAATCAGTCTCGCGTTTTGATGCTTCCTTAGTTATTTTTTTCACTCAAATTTTAATCAGGCTAAAGTAACTTGTCCAGTCCGGCATGTAAAGATGTCTTTCACTTAAAAAAATGGCCCAGACGAGCTTTAATGTCGAGTACAACTACAGTGGCATAGACACAATTTCTAATTTACATGTAGTTTCTAATTAGTAAGGCATCACGTCAATATGGGACAGTTGAACACATATAAACAAATGCAATTTCACATATTTTGCTGTTCGTCAGTTATTTTGACAGATAGTTACTATGACACTCGTTTGCATTGGGCTTTAAGCTAAAAGTTAGGTAAATACTACTTTAAATACTCTCAATAAGAAAATTAAACTGCCAAAATGAGAAAAAATGCAGCATTTAGCTTAACTATGCAATGATAGCAATTTCCAGCTTACTGCACATAAGTTACCAAGGCCGCTTGTCATATGCTGCGTTCAAGTCCTCCTCGGACGTTCGTACTTACGAGTAGACAAGTCGTTATTACGACATCGGGTGCGTTCAAGTCACTTTGGTCGGAACAAGATGGCGATTTAACTTTTCTACATAAAATTCAATGATTTTTTTTAACTCTACATCTATAAAACGATGAATGAAGAATGTGCATCATTGTGTGTTTTCTTTTTTCTGTTTTTATTTAATTTATGAAGGTGATGTAAACTGAATAATTATATATTCTATTATAATTATACAATAATATAATATTTTGTATGTGTAACTTATATAGTTTTATTGTACATTACAAAAAATAATAATTTTATTCATTTCAACAACTTTACCGACGCTGCATATCTTTAGTCTTTGGCTGCGTCCATTGCATCCGACACGTTTTTTCACTGACACGCCCCCAACTCGGAAACTCGGGGCTTAAAGAAAATTTCGAGTTTCCCACTCGTTAGAACGACTTTGTGGTGGCGTTCATGTGCGTTCAACTCGTAAATACGATGTATCCGACATGACTTGAACGCACCATAAATGTCGTGATAGCAGGCAATTGTGACATGATATCACGTATACATTAACTTAAATAAATATAAAAGGATATATTTCTTAAGTAAAATTAAGTGAACTTACCAGGAATTATGAATAAAGCCTCTAATCTTCAATCGTTCTGGCACTGCTCCACTCAGCTGGATTTCAGATTTGAATGATGCGCGCGCAATCCCATAATGCCACACTACAGTAAGTTAGTGTAAAAAGCAGGAGCTACAGTGACAACACCTGCTTCTTGTAAATGAATTACAGTTGACATGGAAATATACTGTTAACAACTGTAAAACCTTATTTGACCCATAATGCATTGCGAATTACAGCTACATCTTGTATAATGTTTAAACAGTAATATTCTGTAAAATTTTGCTGTAGAAACTACAGCAATTTTTTACAGTGTAGCTCTGCTGCCACTCTGTATTCACTCGAACACTGGAGTAGAAATGCACACTGATATCATAATTCATCACTGAAATGCTATGTGGCACTGACAGTTCATTTCCATGAAGTATGTATTATGCATGTCCATAAAATGTCCATAATATGTTTACGTGTGCTTGCAGGATTTTGATTTCTTCACGGTTGAGCTGGAAAAGGGTATGAAAGGTTTTGGCTTTAGTATCCGTGGAGGCCGCGAGTACAAGATGGATCTGTTCGTTCTGCGATTAGCTGAAGACGGACCAGCAATACGCAATGGAAGAATGAGGGTGAGCTCTATCTATATATCTATCTATCATCTTTCCTTCCATCCATTCATCCATCATCTGTCTGTCTTTCGTCCTTTCGTCTGTCCATCCATCCATCCATCTTTTCATTTATCCATCCATCATCTGTCTGTCTGTCTGTCGGTCTGTCCGTTCCCCGATCTATCTATCCATCATCTGTCTGTCTTTCTGCCTGTCCTTCCGTCCGTCCATCCATCCATCCATCAATCCATCCATCCACCTATCATCTGTATGTCTGCCTATCCTTCTGTCCATCTATCTATCTATCATCTTTCTTTCCATCCATCATCTGTCTGTCTGCCTGTCCTTCCGTCAATCCATCCATCCATCCATCATCTGTATGTCTGCCTATCCTTCTGTCCATCTATCTATCTATCATCTTTCTTTCCATCCATCCATCCATCCATCATCTGTCTGTCTGCCTGTCCTTCCGTCAATCCATCCATCCATCCATCATCTGTATGTCTCTCTGTCTGTCTGCCTGTCTTTCCGTCAATCCATCCATTATCTGTATGTCTCTCTGTCTGTCTGCCTGTCCTTTTGTCCATCCATTCATCATCTGTTTTTCTATGTCTATCTATCTATCCATCCGCCCATGTTCTGCTGTTGTTCTGTTGCTTGTTCCGCTCATATCAGTAATGAAGCTGTCATGGCTAATGTGAATAAAACTGTCCCCTTAGGATATTCTACCTCTCATTACAGCCTTTCATATTTAGTCCATTACCTGCAGATCACACACAGTGAACATTCCCGTCCATTCAAGAGCCTCAGTTCTGACAGTAAACATCATTCTGTCTTCTTTTGTGGCGTGAATATATCCACAGCACAAAATGCCTTTTGAATCTATAATTAGTTTGTGGTGAAACAGACCCATGGTATTTAAAAAATCCATTAAGCTTGAAGTTATACAGCCCCCAACAGACACTGCTGTTGCTGTAGATTTCCACACATGCCCTCTAGATACACCAAAAACACAAGAGAGCTGCTGACTCTGCTAGCTGCGATGCTTTTACTAACGCTCTCCACCCCAGAGGTCAGAGGAACCGGCATACATAGTGTAGGAACAAAAAACGAGACACTCCATGTCAGTAATGAGAGAGTTGAGGGTCATACTGCTCTCTGCCCCTCATTCAAACAAGCTCTTAATGAGTCATAAAAAACTTGCCGCCCATCACTGGCAGCGACCTGCCCGGACTTCCACATTATCCAGACCATTTGAGAGGAATTCTGCATTTGTTACTATAATTGGCTCTTTCTTTTTCCCCAGCCCCTGGCCAATTAATCCACAGACACAAGACATGTTCAATGCACCTACATGCTCAGCATCAGTATACGTTTTCCTGTTTTAGTGGTGCCAATATTTTCATAATTATACAACCTTTGTCTACATTATATGTTTGTGTGTTAAGAGAGAATATGATAGTATTTATTAAGGATGTGAAAACTGCTTTCCCTTTTTTTTACAGCCATATTTTCCTCTGATAACCAAGATGCGGAATTAATGTTCAATAATAATTTTTTTATTGTATGTTTATAATTAGTATTTTTTATGTGATGTTTTCTTTAATAATGGCAAACTATTATTAGGCTACTGCAATAAAAACATATTATGCATTGTTATATAAAATTAAGACGGAGCACAACAGAAAGTAATAACTTTATTTTCAACTATGAGACATATGAGACCTACAACAAATGAGACCTACTGATTATGCATAATAACAGGAAAATTGCTCACAGCAAATGATCTGACAGTCTGACAGTACTGACACTAATTTTCTTGAAATGTATTGTTAAAGGCAGTGGATTCGCTACACAAGTGGCACTTTGATGGCTGTGCTTTAATGAAGATGAATTTAGAGACACAACTGCTGCTAGAAATATTAAGATAAAACAAATGATGGAAAAAAAAATTGGTTGGTGGGCAACTAATTGTAGTAATATTGATCATACAGGCTTCCTTTGTATCAAAGAAGGGCAATTAACCAGTCCCTCATTATCCTCAATAGTCGTACACCTTCCTCACAGTTGATGAAGAGCATCAGTATTGTAGCTCATAGGAACCTTGTACCCATGATTCATTCATCCAGCTATGTTAATTCTGAAATTAATTAGTTCTCGATCTCATTCATGACTGCTAATGCTGATTAGCGCTTAACCGAAACAGCCGACATGAGTTATGGACCTATATTGATCCTACTGAATAATTATCCTTAATAAATGATAGTCATATTAATTTTATCATTAAAACCAGAGAGGGTGCAATTCAAAGCTGTCAGAAAATAATTACTGCTGTTCTGTACGTGCATTTGCACATCTGTCTTCGCAATCTTAGGTATCTGAATGTTAGATAAACATCCTGGAGAGTAGGCTGTTTGCTCAGAATGGATTTTCCATCAAAAACACTTTTTCAAATCATATTTTGTCTGTTTTGCAGGTTGGTGATCAGATCATTGAAATAAATGGGGAGAGCACGAGGGATATGACCCACGCTCGGGCCATTGAGCTCATCAAATCGGGTGGCCGTAGAGTTCGCCTGCTGCTCAAGAGAGGCACAGGGCAGGTCCCTGAATATGGTAGGTCTACACAGGCTGTCTGAACACGTACCTTAATGCTCACAAATGTCTACAGTATTAGCTCACTTAGTTTACAGGGTCTCAAGAGATGGAGTAACCATCCGTTTGTCTCATTACAAGACGGATCTTTGGAGGAGGTGATATTTTATTGGGTAATGTATAAAGAAATGTGTAATATAGCAGATTGGCAGAAGATCACAGCATACATTTAGAAATATGTTGTGAAATAACTTATTCACACCAGGAGGACAATATGAGCAGTTGACAGGTTTTATTTGATATTAATATTCTGCTCTCAATGGGAATTTCTAGTAGATCATTCTAGAAAAAGGTCACTATCAGTCACAGTTTTTCTCAATTGCTTTAGCTCATTTTTTTTGGAACAGTCTTAAAATGGTCATGAACTGCCTTTTTTTATTTTGTACTGTTCTCTGAGGTCCACTTATAATGTTATCAAGATTTTTACATCAAAAAACAATATAGAAGTAATAAGCTATTTTCTGTCCAGTTTTGACCCCCATCTGCGTGGCAGATTGTAGACTCAGAAATAAGCACCCACTGTTATGATTGGCATGTTTATGTTTGACAGCGTACATTCCTCATAGATAAGCGCTTCTGTGATTTAAAGGGGACCTATTATGCAAAAATCACTTTTATAAGGTGTTTGAACACAGTTGTGTGGCCGCGGTGTGTGAAAACAACCAGCCTGTAATGTTAAAAATCCACCAACTCGTTTATTTATAATCTAAATAATCATAAACAGTCTCTCAGAATGAGCTGTTTCAGATTCTCCCTCTGTTCACGTCACCGAGGGGAAAATGTCCCACCCATTTGTGACGCTGCCCTATAAGCACAGACACAGCCCTGAGTGAGAAGCTGCATCCGCCTCTGCCATTACTGATCTCTTGCTGTAGCTGCTGGAGATTTACAATGTCAGCACCAAAGAGTGTTGTGTTTTGGGAGGCACTAATGAACATAGGAGTCTCCATAGACTCCCTCCATCTGAGCCTGAGGACGTTGTGGTTAAGTTTCATTGTCTAAGGAAATGTCCTGGAAAACATCGGTAAAGTCCCAAATACGTGTAGGGATCAATACCAACGCTTTGCGCGAACGTCAGCTCCAGACAAAGTAAGTGTCACGCGTTTGTTTTCCAAATTGCCTTTCTGAAAGCGCTTCTTGGCACTCAGTAAGGCTAATGATGCTAAAGCTACCATTCTAAATTCTACCATTTTAAAGCTACCATCTCTGCCTGTATTCACTGGTGCTGTCTTCATGAATGATCGTGAATAGGAATGTGGTGGTTAAAAGTTGCATATGAAAGCAATGTGAGTCGATCGCTTGAGTTTGTTGAGCTCATAATCACGAGTGGGACTTATAAGGTTTGTGATAGCATGCCATGCATCATGAGACCAGCTATGTTGTTATTTTTATCGTCCCTGTCTGTGTAATTCATAAACGCGAATTTATTATGCACAGTATAATCAGATGACTGACTTTGAAACAGTATGTTTTCTGTAAAGATAACAGGCTTGTACTAATCGTGGAATGTTTATTTGCAAAGGCTAGCACTGCTAATGCTGGAGCTTGAGCTCTTGAAGCTCCGCCCTCTTCTCCGGGAGCAACAGCTCATTTGCATTAAAGCAACATACTCAAATTCAGCGCGTTTGGGCTCATACCCTAAAAGTGGCAATTTTAACAAGCTATAAAAAATTATCTGTCTGGTATTTTGAGCTAAAACTTCACATACACAGACTTATTTTACATCTTGTAAAAAGGAGCATAATAGGTCCCCTTTAAGTCAAAAACCCATAAATAAGTCAATACATATCAGACGATCTATAAGAAGAGACAAAGCAATAGTGATCACGTAATAAAGACAGTTATTCACACTTGTGTGTTGCGACATTACTGTCAGATCCAATGTAGTCAACGCAGCATCGTCTTTTAGATTCAATCTTTTTGAAAATCCTGCGTCGAATTGTGCCTTGTTTGTAAACGAATCCGCGGGAAAATTAAGTGAGTAAAGGACCAAGTTCTCACTAACGTGGTCAGGATCTTGATTAAAAATAAAGTTCATTCACTCTTTCCTAACGTTGGGATCAGAAGGAAGGCAACGCAAACACTTTTTTTTCCACAACTTGGCACTGCACAGCGTCTTGTTGTCTTTAGAGTCATCTTTATTGTTTGGTTTCTGCGTAGACCTGCGTGCTTGCCTCTCTAGTAAGCACTGCATGCGCGAATTGGTGGGAGGGGCTAAACAGACAGTGATGTCGAAGCAGGCGTTGATCTACTTCGGTGAAGGCGGTGCTTATCCACACTATTACATCATAGAGTTGAACATTCCACAAGCTGACGTTTTGGCAGATTGGCTTCAATATAAACTGCTTTTAGACTAATGACAAAGTTTTGAGTTCTGAAACCTACAGGATGTTTTTTATAGTACAATGATCTCTTATATGTCAAAAGATCAAGGGAATTTTGGTTTCTCAGTTCATGACCCCTCCCTTTAAAATTCTATAAACTGTAAGTACTATCACAACTGTTTATTTTATGGGAAATCACAATGCAAAATGTAGTAACTCGACCAAAAATGTAATTCATACTTCACAACCTAGTTATTGTCATTAAATTGGCTAATGGCACCAAAATGAAAGATTTTTTTTGTCATCATGTGAGCAGTAGTGATCAATATGTTTCAATCAGCCCCTGAAAAGTGTTTTTTTTTTTGTTTTTTTGTTGACACCGACTGCTTATTTTATACAAGAATATCAGTTGTGTATGTCATATTGAGCTATTTGGGTACAGATATCAAGAGCAAGTAAAATAAAGGTTATGCTCAACAAACTTCTGTATTCTGCAAAACAGGTTGCGTCACTTCTGGTTCAGGTCTTTTGTATGTGTTTCTTTAAATATGGAACTGTTTTACTCAAGATGCCTTCAAAGAAGAAACCAAAGATGATCATAACCAATGTCCATCACATATTCTAACTAACATTTCTAATATTAAAAAAGAATAAAATGCCAACAATAAAAACAACTAGCTAGGTTTGCTGATTACCTAACAAGTCCTCAGTTCATCAGTTCATACTGCTGTTAACACTTTCTCCAACAAACAATAAAGGAATGTTTTAGTTGTGAAGAACATGACAAGTTCACTGAAAATTCGCTAATAAGTTTTGATCAGCAAGTCATGTGCATTTAGTTATTCTGCAAATTATAGACTACTGTACTTACTCTTTTGGACACATGTGCCAAAACCTGTACAACTTTTAATTAATAAGTAATTCAAATGTTGTAAAAGCAACAAACTGTTCAATGATCTGAACCTACTGTTTTGAGAGAGAAAAAAAGAATTGAGCCAAGCGATTGAGAAAAGCCATTCTCTTGTACACTAATATTTAATAACTCTAAAATTTTCCTGCTAACACAACACTTCTTTAACATGACTGTGACAGCATGCTCTTTGTATTAATGCAGATATAGCTAGTCGTCTTCTCTTTCATCAGTTTTATGGCTGTCAGTAAATAATTCTCACTTCCGTTCTCAATTTTCCTCACTGAATACTATCTCAGCACTGATCTTAATACTGTCTTAGCCTGTGGCTACTGTTCTAACCCTAATGATTGGTCTAGGTTGTTACTTCGCCTCTTGTAGGAATGGTACCTTCCAGTCTCTCCATGTGCATGAAAAGTGACAACCATGGCTCCCCCTATTTCTTCCTAATGGGCCATCCTAAAGACACGGTTTGTAACAGAGTGCATGCGTTCTAACACACCAGTCATCATTCTTTCTTGGAGTGCTGTGGTTTGGATTGTTTTTTTTATATTATTTATTTTATTTTGTTTATTTAATTTATATGTATATACAATATATTTATACATGATAGCATATATACAGTAGTAGATAACATTGTGTTTTGTATCTGAATCTGTGTTAGTGAATGTAACTCACATGTACTGTAACCTGTCTTTTCGTAATATAATATTATTAGTCTTAGTTTTGGTATTCAGACATTATACACACAGAGTACCTATAACACAAGCACAATAATCTTCATTCATTCACCACAGTCACAAAGGGTTCGGAGAGAAAGAGAGACCTTGATTGGAGGACTATACTGGTTATTATAACACAGACACACATATCACAGTATGTGTTAGTTTGCACAAACATCTGTCATTTATGTTCTGTGAGGGGCTGATAAAGACAAAAATATATTTTTAGTCTTTTGGTCAAATTATGCATCTTTTGTAGATATTTACAGTATGTATTGATATGAAATTATTTTTTTTAATCAGTGGAACCATCATTTTGACTAATTGGTCATTGCCACAAATACAAACCTAGTTAAAAATGTTATGTTTTATTTTTATATTTTATCTATATATTTGTTATCTATATTTGTTTTGCAGTATAATTATACATAGTAATAAACACCCATCTTTACCTGTATGTATTTTATTATAACATTCATAATGCTATGCACGGATTTCCATGAACATTTTTGAGCAATGACCCAAATTAATCATTGAATTAATTCTTTGAAGCAAACAAGCAAACTTATTTACATAAATGAATCAAATTTCCCAAGTTTATTGCCACTTTAATGAAGTTTAAATCAGAGATCCTATTAAATGATCTCTGCATTAACGCTCTCACACTCAAGTTGCAAGCAAAACTGGCCTACCGCTGTAGTCTTTAGGAAACTTAATTGTCTATTAAAAAGTGCATTAAAATCATTGCGATTTTATATCACCAACTAATAATATTGTATATATTCTGAATATTCAATATATTGTCTATGTATACTCCTATTCAAGTCATACAGTGAAAGCATACCCTTACGAAAAATAAGTTTATTCAAGTGTGCTATTAGTATACTTCTTTTAAACAAAAAAATAGGAAAGTGTACTTTGTCTACTTTTTATGTACTTCTCAGAAATATACTTAAAAGGTCCGTGTATGTTGCGTTCATTCGTTTTTTGATTTAATATTGAAAACAGAAATGGCACCATTTTCGTTTTTCGTTTTTTCAAAAACATGAAAGGACAAAAAATTCATCTTAATCTTTCGTTTTTACGTTCATGGGTAGAAAATGGATAAACAGCTTGAATGTTCGATTTCCACGTGTGGGAGGGAATTAAACGCCACTGACACTGATTGGTCAAGCAAAAATGAAATGGTGCCATCATCATGTCATCAACAGAATAAGAGTTCTCCGCTGGAGATTCTCTATGGCAAGTATTGGGTGCTTATTGCAGAAATATGTACCTTGAATCTGCAGCTACATTACCGTTTTAGTCTGTTTCTTTGGCGCACCGCACATTTTATTTAGCTGTCCAATCTGTGTGGCAAAGCTGCTTGATGCACTGGACAACACGGGGCGAATGCATTTACATTATAGTAAAGCGCAGACCAGTATTGATTTTAGTGCGAATACGCAGCAGTCATAACTTTTATTTTAGACAGTACAGTTTCATTAATAATGATTATAAATTGACTTCATTTTAGACACAAAACAGTGTGTTTTATTTGACTTAAAACACAGGTGTTTCATTCTTGAATGAATCCAAGTCTTTGAATGAATCGTTTGAGTGAGTGGTTCAATGACCCATTTGCTTTGCTCCTGAACAAAGCAGCATTTTGAACGAATCGGTTGAATTGATGACTATCCCTGCGTCCCAATGTGCATACTATCCACCCTATCTGCCCTAAATAGTATTGAAAATTACTAATATCACATAGAATTTAGGATGGATAGTGTGCACATTAGGACGCAGGCTTTGACTCATTCATCAACACAATGACTCGCTGCCACCTACTGGCGATATAACCTTCATAATTCAAGTATCGTATTGTTTCATTTTGTAACTCATTTCATATTTCTGTAGGCTATTCAAAATGTTTTTATTTAAAACATTAATCTCATTCCATAATGCAATTGCTGTGTTAATGCATATACTGCCATCTGAGCAGCATTAATTGTGTAAATACATCTAAATTAAATTTAAGATGCAGCTTATGTGCCACAGTGCAAAGATGGCTTTGGTTGGCACTGATTTAATTGGTAACACCTATAGGCCCGGTTTCACATACGGGGCTTAGACTAAGCCAGGATTAGGCCATAGTTCAATTAGGACATTTAAGTATTTTTTATAAACATGCTTAGAAAAAAAACATTACTGGGGTGCATCTTGAGACAAAATAAAGGCACTGGTATATTTTAAAATCAGTCAGTGCAGGTTTATATCAGTTGAAACAGCTCAGACTTACATTTTAGTCTAGGACTAGGCTTAAGCCTTGTCTGTGAAACCAGGGGATAATGTCATATTTTTCAAATATTGACATTTTATAAAGTTCGAAAAATGCACTTTTCTATAAAAGTAGCACGTATTATATACGTGTAACATCAGATAATGACAGTATCATATATACTTCTCTATGAAAAAAAAAAACAACAACCTCGAAATAATCAAAATGGTAAGATAGCTTTATATTCACACTAAAATCGATACTGGTCTGCGCTTCACTATAATGTAAATGTCACGCAGCTTTGCCACACAGATTTTGATAACTGGACAGCTAAATAAAATGCACGGTGTGCCAAATAAATAGACTAAAAGGGTAATTTGGCTGCAGATCTGAGGTACATATTTCTGCAATAAGCACCTAATATTTGCATTATAGAATCTACACATAAGTAAGCCCTGTCTAGCCACTGCTCCAGTATGGTTTGTGTCAAGCCATTTGTTAGTCTGGTTGTTTGACGAGAGGGAGATGAACGCAGGAGTTGCAATAAACGCTTTAACAGCAGAGGACTCTTATTATGTTGCACAAAACTGAAGACGACATGATGACGGCATCATTTGATCCTTGCTTGACCAATCAGTGGAAAGGGGCGTTTAATTCCCCCCCACACGTGGAAATCGAACATTCAAGCTGTTTATCCATTTTCTACCCATGAATGTAAAAACGGAAAATCAAGGCGATTTCTTGTTTTTTCGTTGTTTTGAAAAAACGAAAATGGTGCCTTTTTCTCGTTTCTGTTTTCAATATTATATCAAAAAACGAATGAACGCAACGTACACGGACCTTAAAATGACATTTAAATATACTTGACTTATACTTAGAAAAAGTCTAAATATATTTGAGCTATACTTGTGCTCCTAATCCGTGTTTTCATTATTATACGGTAGGAGGCGCTAGTACACATCTTCTGTACAGAATTTCCAAAAAGAAAACACAAGTGAAGAAGAAACCGAAACAACAGATGCTTCCACATGTAATCTAACACGATCATAAAACAGCATCAAAATTGTGTAACGTTATGGAATAAAATGTCGACCAATGAAGAGGTAATAATGACTGTCAAGCTTTGGGGTGTTGATCGACTCATCTACGTTTTGATTATCATTCTGAATCCAATTCATAGTCTTTTTTCAGCTTTTTGTTCAAAATGTTGTTTATTTCTTTATTTTTTATTTATGAAACTTGCCAACATTCATGTGTTTAAAAAAATAATGCATGAAGCTAGATTAAAATGTTTTTGTTTACAAGCAGATTTGTTTACAGTTTTTTTCTTTTAATGTTTTGTATGTTCAGATATTCATATATATAACAAAATATATACAAATTAATACCTACATAGGGACATAGTAGTATACTTAAAGTATGATGTAAAGTTCACTTAAAGAAAACTTACAAGTATACTTGCAGTATAAAACTACTAAACTAGTAGTTTACTGAGACTATACTTCAAAGTGTACTAAAAATGCTACAGGTATTTAATTAGTAAACTATCAGTATACCTATAAGTTCACTTTTAGTATAGTTGCAGTACAAGCTAAAAACATTGATGTAAACTAGTTGTGTACTCAAAATGTACTACTGTTGTACTTAAAGTATACTTAAAAGTATACTTTTATATACTAGAAAGTGGGCCAATTTAGTCCCAAGGAGTATTGAAATAGTACACTTACAAGTATACTACTAGTACACTGATATTTGTATACTTACTAAATAAAGTATACTTAAAAATATACTTGAACTTTACTTAAGTATGCTTACTAAAGTAAACTTGAAGTATACTACTATGGGTAAGGGTATGTCTAGTAAAATTCACACACTGAAAGAGAAACAGCAGATCTACCCCTAGATGCACATACACTCTTAACATTCTTGTAACTGACTCTCCATTGTGATGAAAACTTAACTCCTACGAGCTCCTAACAGCCATTGAAACAACCCTATGCGCACTTGCCTTTGAATTCCACTCACACTTGGCCATCTCTTCTCATACGTTTAGTATCCCACTGAGATCTCAGTGGCGCCACAGAAACCTAGCAGAAATATAGTCATCATGGGATGCTTGTGTCAGCCTCTACGGTTTTATATTCCATACCTGTCTTCTATTTCACAGTGAAAAACCCTTTATGAGTTTGGATTCATCTTTTTCCTCTATAGGCCAGTGATTTTTGCTACACTTGGTAGAAATGTACCCCAGTAGAGAAAGAAACAGCTAGCGCAGAGACACAATGATACATAATTGTTTACACTTGCCATATTTCCATGTATTTGAAGCTTAATGATAAAGAGACGCTGTTATAAGTGTTTGTTTTCTTGTGTTGAAATGAATTCCCAGCCAATTCGCTTGTTAGCGCACATTAAAATGGCCGCCTGGGTGCATATGTGCTTTGTAGGTTGGCAGAAAGCTGAGCAGTCCTCAGTGTATCCTGTGATATACGAGGAGACAGGTAGGATTAGGGATGTATAATGAGAATATTAAGGTTGGTGACCCTCTTTCAGTTTGGGTTGTGAGTGTGTTGGTAAAATATGCTATTGTGTATTGGGAGTCTAAGAAGAGGAAGTGCGGAGATGTCACTCCAATATGAGCATCTTGGTGTGAAGTGATGTCTGTGTGTGCATATGTGTGTGTGGAGGTTGGGCGGATAGCATAAGAAGCCCATGGGAGAACCTGATTATTCCACCTCCAGTAGACACACATGAAACTAGCTTACTGGCTGAAAACTATCCCATTTCCTGTCAGAAATGGAGGTTGTTTTGGTATGTATGCAAACAATATCATATAGTCATTTGTGTCCTTACAAGAAAAGTACTGTGGCATTTCCATGATGCACAGTTGGTAATGGACCATGGTACAGTACCATGGTACTGTGTAGTCACATGGTACTCCAACATACTCCAAACATGCTTTGTGTAATTATCATAATACAGATCCCATACTATTTGCATGGTACATTGTAGAAAAAAGCCATGGTAATATCACGGTACTTTGTGATATTTTTTGTTAGTATGGTTTGTGATTTTATTTTTTATTTTTTTATTTTTTTGTTTTTTTTGGTTTCCCCAAACAAGTTCAGCACAAATCCCACCACTCAACCGATTCTAAAGATTTCTTTGGTCATGTAACTCACACTGCTGATCCATTACCATTTGCACTGAATCCATGAAGTCTGATTTTTTTCTTGAGAGGTGACTGCATGATTGAGTTGACAGATGCAATTAGCTTGCAGGGTAGGGTTTGCGCTAAACTGGTTTGGGGAGTGTGTGGTTCATGTTTGTTAGATAGTAATTCTTTGCCAGTGTTAGCTTTGGTTCCACTAATCTTACTCTAGTGTGTTTCCAATTGTGCTTCTTTCTGTTTTGGTTTAAATGTTTGGATGTAACTGTTCCATGTTTCCCCAGCAGATAGTCCCGCCCCCTGGGATGCTCACACTACAGCCTCCCCAGGTCTGTCGGAAGTAGCACCACCCCTCGACAGCTTATCTAATCCATCAGCTTCTTCTCATGTGAACCCACCCACCGACCCACCTCATACATCGTCCTTGGAAGCAGCAGGTCCAGTCTGTTCCCAGGGTCCTAGAGGCCCAGAGAGTAGGGCTCTGGAGCAGGCCACTGTGGGGAAGAGGTCAGCCCTGGCAGGTGGAGTTGGGGGTGGGACCAAGCAGAGGGAGGGCAGCAGGACCAACCGTTGCTCTAGTGGAGGGAAGAGTCAGCAACAATACCTTGATGAACTTGCAGGAGAGCCCAAATCCCACAAAGGCAGCCGGGCGAAGTCCAAGGAGCGCAGGAGGGAGCGGAGCAACACACCATCTCGAAAGCGAGACTCGCCCAAAACTTCTCCAAATGACACCAAAGTGAATGGGGGAAATGGGTGCCTGGATGGTAGCAACAGCCAACAAGGAACTCTGGTGCCATTCAAAGCCCTGCCAAAAGAACCAGAGAAAGGGCAAATGAACCAAGAGAGTCGTCCCAGCCACAGCTCCAAGACCAGCAGCAGTGCATCAGGCAGGAAGGCCACAGTATCCCCAGGGCCCTGGAAGATCCCTGGTTCGGACAAGCTACCCAATACCCTGCGCTCAGCCACCTCCACCATCAGCAGATAACATCTCATCACAATATCAGGCCCAAGTTTGGACCTTGCTTTTGGCCTTGACTACTTTTGGCCCAATTTTGGACCAACCTTTGGCTATGATCCGCCTTGTTTTGGGACTGGTTGGGCTTGAGCTCTTCTTGATTGCTTTTCACAGGCTTGCTCTTCTTGAAAGAGATCGGTTTTAACCTTGACTAGGTACCACCTTCCCACAATCCTCCCTAAAGAACTTTCCATGCATTTCTAGACAGAGCATTTTTTATTTATATTTTGTTCTAAGTTATTTTAACAGATATGACACCCACCACCTTAAGAACTGGAAGCATTCACTCCAAAAATGGAACCACGGTAGAATGAGTGATGCATGTAGCGTGCAAAAAGAATCCCAGACTTGTTTGAACTGTTGGGGAAAAGCACTCAAGACTCAGAGATGTACATGCATAGAGAACCACTTACTGACTCTGAACCACCACTGGTGGCTACAGCAATTTTTATACACTTTCATTCAAAAATGAAGAATACTGAAGGAGTTGCCTGACATACAGTTTTTGTGTATTTGAAGAACGAATATGATTAAAAAAGATCCTATATGAGCGGACACTCGACTATGAACTCTGCCTTAAAGACTGACCTGCAGATGTCTGTATAAGGGTCGGTAAAATGAATATAGAAATAGATATATTATATGACTACATATATGTGAGACATATTGTAAATATGGTCTTTACACACCATTGTGAGCCCATTCTGGAGTACTGATATCATACACAGTGTAAGTTAGAAGAGTGTAATCTAGAATTCATTCCTACTCCACTCCCACTGACAGCGATATAAACTTGAGTGGTTGCTAATAGGTGTTCCTACTCAACTTCAATACAGAACTGTAACAGGAAACAGATCACATGACCTTCACTGTCTACACTGACATGGGTAGTTGCAGCCTCAAGTTGTCTCTCAAAATCGCACACTCTCATTGATGATTTATGACTACCAGTTGCTGCAAATCACTGTCAGTGTGAGTACCCAATTTCTGAAGGAGCCGATGGACTTTGACCTTCTATTGACTCTCAAACTATTCTCCCTTTACGCGAGTACACAAACAAAGCAATTTGAGTCCAAGATGGTTTTGATGAAATGGTTTGATTAGGGCAGAGTGCCTTATGCCAGGGGTGTCCAATCTTGCTCCTAGAGGGCCACTGTCCTGTAGCACTTACTGTAGCTCCAATGCTAATTATACACACCTGAACCAGCTAATCAAGGTCTTCAGGATTACTAGAAACATCCATGCAAGTGTGTTGAGGCAGGTTGGAGATAAACTCTGCAGGACATTGGCCCTCCAGGAGCAGGAGTGGACACCCCTGCCTTATGCTGACCAGTTGATGCTTTATTTGAGCTCTAAATCCTAGGCAATGGCATCAAGACAAAGAAAAACGTAGGCTGCTATAAATTCATTGGACTACTTGTTCCGAAGAACCTGTGCAAATGTAATGCCAGATCTGAATGAGTATGTTGTTACATCCGTGTCTCTAAATGCTGACTGGTGTCTAGAGATACCAGTTTATGTCCACAGTATAGATATATCAATATAAAATTCAAAGCTATTTTCGTACATAGACATAGAGGTGAGAGTCTTCTACAAGAAGTGCAGATATTTATTAATGATATCTTTGACAGGAGTTCAAATGTTTGTTGAGCACTTTGTCTTTAAGTAGACATGTATAGATATAAAATGCAGTACTGGAAAGAGTATGCTGTGCATCCATTATATTCATTGCATAAGTTAATTCTCAAAATCCTGCTATGAAACTATGTTTATTAGCATATTCCCCATACAAAAGGTTATTTGTTGGTAAGTCTCTAGTTCACATGTCAGTTCATGTCAGGGCTTCAACTCTCCGCTCCACACAAGCGCCATGCTTGTTGTGAAAACATTGTGCTCGTTGCACCCTTCACAAAAGGGTGATTTTAACAAGCCTGCTAATAGCAAATTCTGAAAGTACATGAAAGAGGTAATGTATGCTATTGCCATGCATTGTTTTTTCTCAGAATGTCATTATCCATCTTGTGCTGTATTTAGATGTATCTACATAGACACAGTCTATCAGCCTCTACTAGCTAGTATGCTAAGATGTTAGCTTGCTAATCGAAGGCTAACTGAAAACACAAAGAACCAATTAAAAGGTCTCAGCTTATGGAATTTCTTTGATATTTATTTGGTTATGCTTTGAAAAGACCCAAGTAAATGAGGTCAAAGTTGAAATTGTTTGAACTTTAAGTGTCATGTTACACATCTGTGTGCCACACCCCTTACGAAAATTAACCATGATTTTACAACAGATAAAACCAAAAAAAACAGGGTTACTATAGTTAAAACGTGGTAACCACAAATTAACCATAGTTTTGCTGCACTACCCATAGTTTAATCATGATATTTTTAGTAAAACTTTGGTTATACAAATGGTAATCAATACACCAAAAAGCACCATGGTTACTACACCTTTACTATAATAAAAACAAGGTTAATTTTCATAAGGAACGGCAAGGTGGCTAAAAGCCCATTCACACCAAGGATGATAATGATGATAACTATAAAGTTGTAATAATCATTCTAATTCTATGAGAGTAGGGTGACGATATAACGATGACACAGAGAATCACTTTTAGAACATTTTTTTTCCAGCTGATGAATGATAAAATCACTGATAACCAGAATCAGTATCCACCACTTTAAAATTGAATTAGCATTTAAAGCAGCAGATGACATAACTGCATTGTTCAATTACAATAAACAGAATGGTATTGTGCATTGATATGGATGCTAACTTAGTTATCATTATAGTTATCATTCTTGGCGTGAACAGGACTTTGCTCCATTGAATTGAATGGATTGGGGAACATTGATGCGATTGATCATGTAACCAATTAATGTAACCAACTGGAATGTTAAGGTAATGGAACAAAGTTTTCGTTAACCTCTGGACCTCAGATTACATTATTATTCTGTGTTTTCTTTCATAATTCACTTTTTTATGAGTTCAATTGCTATTAATGTCACTGTGAAATAGGTCATTTCTGTGCAACTAGTGGCATCCAACTGTAGTTCTGGTCTGACAAAACAATATGGTCTCAACCAATTGCATAATTTTGAGGGAGTGTCTTAATTGTTAATGAGTTTATAACTGATAGTGGCACAGAAATTATACACTTCACTTTAAAAAAAACAACAACAAACATGTCAAGACCTGTCATTGTGTATTCTTCCTGCAATACTGTCAAAAATGTTGTACAATTATTCACAACTTTTATAATTTTGTTCACTTTTAATATATACATGTCAATTCAAGTTCCTGTGAAAAGGACCCCAGACAAGACCTCATCTGTTCTATCCATTGTCATAATATCGTCTCTATTATATTCATCTCCCACAGAAATAAAGCGATGACGGGTTCCACTGACGCTCTTTGACAACTGTTGTAGATGACAAGGAGAGCCGACAATGATCTAGTCATTACAAGATAGTGCTAACATTTCCCTGATAAAGACAAATTAACTGAAGCAATCCAAAAATGAGTGTGCCTCTGTGGCTATTACATTCCGAGCGGTACATCCTTCGAAATGCCAAACAATGACATTGTCAAAGCAAATGTATTTTCTGTAGAGTACCAGCAAAGATTGTGTGTGCATATGAATGAGCTGGATCACTACAAACGCTATGATATCTCTAGAAATTTGGTTTAAGGACAAAATAAATGTTATGAATAAGGAACAAGGCATCTTAAGACCAGAAAAAACATACTCTGCAAGTACGCAAATGCAGAAGCAAGTTTTAACGCATTTCATTGTACACCATTAGCATCTATTTTTTGCTACTATAGCGCTAACAAACCTCCGTACTCAAGGGGGCGACAGAGTTACCTTCAAATGTCTTTACTATTGAACAGTGTTGTAATTTTTGTGGGTGAAATTAATTTACTTCAATAGAAATCTACACGCAATCCGGATTTTGCTTAAGGGCGAAAAATTTCGCCACAGATTTCGCAACAGGTTCAAGTTAGTCTGCTCGGTTTGAAAGTGTCTTCTGTGTTAGCTGTACTTTATACATCGCTAGTGACAACCCTTTTGTCTTTGAAAATTTGTTAGTGACTCGTCGAAACTTCAAACTTTAGCTTAATTACAAAAGTTGGCCCTTGAAAAGAACACTGATGCTAAATTATGCTAATACCACATTAAGAATGCAATGTGTTACGTGCATTCAGACACATTTTGCAACGCAACAACAAGACAAAATTGATTAATTTGCGTAGTTAGCAGCATTTGCATTCATGTACTTGTTTAGGCTGTGTTTCTGGCCTTAGGGTTTCTTTTTCTTTGTCATTTTGTAGAGCAGCGAGTTTGTTTAAAGAGAGAATAGTGTCAGTGCTTTCACACTGCTTTTCCATTGAGTTTGCCAAATGCTAAAGAGTTGATTAAACCTGATAAATAACATGATTTAAAATGAGATGATTTATCGGTAAAGCCACGGAGGCATCACAATGCCCTGAAGAGGCTCTGTATCACTGTGTAGAACTGAAAGAACAGCGTGGTTCATCCTGTACAGCTAAAAACTATAAATATGACACTATGTACTATGACCTAGTCACAAGTGAGCTATTTTTATGAAATGCAACTCAATGGATATATACTTACTTTTGCAGAGCTCTTGTTTACTGTATGATATTTACTGAAATACTGTCAAATAAAACCTTGACATGGTGTAAAGTATTCAAAGTAAAGTGTTTTGTGAGTGTTTGACTTCATTTCCTGCACGATTAACCGTGTGATTATGCAGCCAGTGGTTAAAGGTCTTTGTTTGAAAGGAGATGCTGAAGTGTACGCTGGGTAGCGGTGACATAATTACACGTTTTTTGAAAGAAACACACAAAAAACTTAACAAGCTGAACTTGTGCAAAACACTACATGATATTTATGCAGTTCTTTGTCATATGTGCTTGAGGTGCAGTCAAAGCCGCTTGAGGAACCAGTTTACCTGCTGTTTTGTTTTGGGGTTTAGGTCTATATCCACCTTATTTTTCCAGTAAGCGTGTAAATTTAATCCATATCATCTGCTTCCAGCTATTTGTAGCTGTAAAAACAGCTTGTACACTGGTTTGTAGTGCAATCATTTTTACCATTTACTGCATGTGTACTCTTCTCGTTATTTCCCTACAGCGGATAATGAACTGGAAATCTCACACATTCACAAGAAAAGGCTTACTTCCACGTTGAAAAATAAGGTGGAAAAACGCAATTTATTTCTCTGATGACAAAGCTGAATTTCAGCAGTCATAACTTTAACATTAAAACAATGTCACATCCTTCAATCATTCTCATTTTAATGTCTAATATTAAGGTCTTTCTAATATGCAGATTTGGTGCTCGAGAAGCATTTCTTAGCAGTGCTGAAAACAGTTAGGCCTACGCTGCTTAATATTTTTTGTGGAAACATGAACATTTTTTCAGTGTTCTTTAAGAAGTAGAAATTTCAAAAGCACATAGATCATTATTTAAAATATAAAACTTTTGTATTGTTAGGTTTTTCTGTCACTTTTGATCAATTTAATATGGAAGCCTGTTTCCGCCACTGAATAAAAAAAATAAAAAGGTATGCGACTTTTTATTTCACAATTCTGACTTTTTTTTTCTCAGAATAGAGGCCCTGTATCTCGAAATGTGACTTTTTTTAAGAATTGCGAGTTTATATCTCCAGTTCTGACTTTATAAGACGTAATTGCAAGTTATTAAGTCAGAATTGTGAGATATAAACTCACAATTCTGAGAACATATCAGTCTTCCCCCCCCCCCTCAAAATGGGACTTTATAGCCCGCAATTGCAAGTTTATATCTCACAATTCGGAGGAAAAGAAATAAAAAAGAATTGTCAGAAAAAGTCTGTTTTTATCTCACAATTCTGAATTAATTTCTCAGAATTTCGAGTTTATAGCTCATAATTCTAAGAAAAAAAGTCATAATTGTGAGATAAAAAGTCACAATTACCTTTTATTTTTATTCAGTGGCAGAAAGGGCTTCCATATTTTAATGCATTCTTGCTGAATAAAACTTTTAGTTTCTTTCTTAAAGAAAAACAAAGAAAGAAAGAAATTAGCTGAAAACATAAACTTTGGAATTATTGTTCTGATCGAGGCATATATTCTTAAAAGCATGAGTAAATGTCAACATCTTGGTGGAAAGGCCTTCAGATCTCACAAAAGCATTCCGGTGCTGTGGACTTTGCTAACTCAAAAGTTATTTAAGAGACAGTATTTACTGTCTCTCTCTGAATGTGAGCAAAACTAAAGAGCTGATTGTGGACTTCATAAAGAGACACCTGCTGCCCTACACTCCTCTTATGATCAGTGGGACCCCTGTGGAGAGAGTAAGCAGCTTCAAGTACCTCGGTGTAAACATCTCCGAGGACCTGACTTGGACTACACACATCCAAACACAGGTCAAGAAAGCAAGGCAAAGACTGTACCATCTGCGACAGCTGAGGAAATTCAGGGTCTCACCAACAATCCTGAAAACTTTCTATTCAGGGACCATAGAAAGTGTATTGACTCAGTGTATCTCAGTGTGGTATGGAAACAGCTCCAGTCAAGACTGCAAAGCCTTGCAGAGAGTTGTGCGCTTAGCTGAGCGTATCTCTGGGTCTGCTCTCCCCTCTCTGCAGGACATCTACCTCAAACGCTGCTGAAGCAGAGCTGTCAAAATCACCAAGGACTCAAATCACCCTGGAAACCGTCTATTCACTCTGCTGCCATCTGGTAAGCGCTTCCGCAGCCTGATGGCAAAAACTGAGAGACTCAGGAG
>CM041805.1:12647764-12845264 GCA_023376895.1 Aspiorhynchus laticeps
ATTTAATATGATATAAGCTATCTATCTTTTTTTAAATAGAAAAACTAAATGGTTTGAATGGTAGCTAAATGAAAATGTTGCCATGGCGAGCTGAAAAAATCCTTCCTGAGATTTGTAAATGTGCTGACCTGTATTGTAGGTTAGTATGTTGCAGAAAATGGTTCTTCGATCGGCCCCTGGTCAGCAGAAATCCTCCAAGACAGTTAGCATTACCTGGTTGCTGCAGCAAGAGATGGTGACTTGGAGACTCATCACTTCGCTGTACAGGTACTCAACACTCTCAACACTGCTGTTCAAAGGTTTGGCGTAAAATGAATCATTCTGCAAGGATGCATTAAATTGATCAAAGTGACAATAAAGGCATTTATAATGTTTCTAAAGATTTCTATTTCAAGTAAGTGTTGTTTTAAATCTCTATTCATCATTAAATCCTGAAAAAGATTTTATCACAGTTTACTCTAAAATATTAAGCAACACAACTGCTATTTACTTGCTTACATATTGTTTATAATTCTCTCAAATACAGAGACAGAGTCCAAACAGTTTTAGAGGAAGACATCATGATGGATATAACTGTAAGTGCTTTTGTGTTACACTGTACTGGTCTACATAGATGGAAAACATGAATGTCATTGCATTGTATTACAAAATGTCAAATCTTGATAGCACAAGTAGGGGTGTGTGATATATATCGTCTGCGATAATATCGTAATTGTTGTTTTAACAATTACGATATTATCTATCGTCTGCGATAATATCGTAATTGATGTTTTAACGATGTGCGATTTGACATTATCAAGTGTTAATGTCACCCCTACAGAGTGCATGCATTACGTGAAGTCTAGACTAGTGCTAACTAACATGATTCAATCTATTAAAATACATTTAGAACGATCACAAATTCAAGATATGGGGGCAGAAAATGTATATATTTATACTACTTCATATAGTTAAACAATTTCACATGAAGAGTGCCGTTTTTTTCTCCAAAAATTACCATGCTTACAAATGCGATATTGATTTTTTTTTTACAACAGTTCAATAAACAAGAAATTAATTTAGAGACTTATGTTTTAGACACCATATTTCCTGTTTTTGCACTATTTTGATGACAAAAATAATTCCATACAAAGCCACAGCACTGTTTTGCGTCTCTGAGCAACATGACGGTGTTTCGTTCCTGAATGAATCAACTGTTTAAATGATTCGGTTCAATCGCAATGACTCACTTATTAACAGTGACTTGCTGCCACCTACTGGCAGGTTTAGTTTGACATTTAAAGTATCTTTTTATTATTTAAATATAATTATATTATTAAATATAAATATTCAACGTTTTATGTTTATATCAAAACATTTTGTAATTTGCAGGTTAAATGCATTCATGTCCTGCATTAAACAGTGTGTAAATACATCTAAATGCCACTTCAGATGCAGCTTCTGTTTCCTCTGCACTGCAAAGATGAATTTTGTTGATACTGATTTAATTTGCTTGGTTACAGCCCAAATGTCTTATTATTCTAATTCACTGATTAAATGCAAGAACTTGATTCAAAAGATAACGCTTTATAAAGGTAAACTGCCCATAAAAGGTAAAAATCAATTTAAACTTATTGGAAAAGATTAATTTCTATCAGTGTGAACTGACTACAACACAAAATATGAAGAATATCAAAAACTTTAGGAGCACAATAACACACAGCAAAATATCGTCTAATTATCGTTATCGATAAAATCCCCAAAAATATCGAGATTTTTTTTTTTTTTTTATCGCACACCCCTAAGCACAAGCACATTGTTCAAGCAAAAGATTTCACAAAATGTAGCCTGTTAGGTTTTAAATGATAACTGTCCAAAACTAACAAACAGTGCTCAAAAACTTTAGAATGTCACAAAGCTACATTGTGCCAGTGCCACTTGGTGAGATATTTTGTGTTCATCGCAGTGACATTCATAAATTAATGGTGACTTAAGTGTCTATATTTTTTGGAGCCACTGCATATGAATTTGTGGTTGTATTTTCTCTGGAGATGCCCACTGAGAGTGAGAAGGCAGTAATGGAGCAGTTCTTCCAGAAGGGCAATATGGTGCGACAGAGCCAGGTACACATGCATCCATTTACACCCATCTTGCTTGTTTCTGCATGGAAAAACCACTTTGCTCAGTATCGTGTGTGTGTGTGTTTATATATTTAGCTGGTGGTTGATTGGTTGGAGAGTATCGCCAAAGATGAGATAGGAGACTTCTCTGATAACATTGAATACTACGCCAAATCAGTGTACTGGTAAGTGATATCACTGCTTATTGATATTCTAGAACATCTCAAAAATTATATTTGAATGCAGGTAGATCTTTTATGGTGGATTGTTCATGTGTAGGGAGAACACACTCCACACCCTGAAGCTGAGGAGGAATCAGTCCAGCGGTGGTTTCAGCAGGCCACTGGTCACAGAACTGG
This sequence comes from Aspiorhynchus laticeps, assembly GCA_023376895.1. NCBI lineage: Eukaryota > Metazoa > Chordata > Actinopteri > Cypriniformes > Cyprinidae > Aspiorhynchus > Aspiorhynchus laticeps. Next base: position 12,650,223 of record CM041805.1, read on the forward strand.
ATCCCGATGCTCCCATCAGACAGAAGAGACCACTGGCAGACCTGGACAGAGAGGACGACACTCGCCTGCTCAAAAACCTCTTTAACCTCATACGAGCTGGCATGACTGATGAGGTGTGTTTCCTGATAGGGATTGTTATAAGTGAAGGGGTTTTATAGTCGAGTATTTTAACACTACAAAACAAGTAATTGATGTTTGTAACCAAAACCAGAAAATTTCATATCACTGATAGTAATTTCAAAACATAGTTTCGAAAATTATTTTTATATTTGTTATGTAACTGCAGGTTCTGTGTTGACAAATCTGAGCAGTTTGCTCTTTTTTCTACTGGTGTGTGTGTGTGTAGGCTCAGAGGCTGTGTAAGCGCTGTGGTCAGGCCTGGCGTGCTGCCACTCTGGAAGGCTGGAAACTATATCATGACCCTAACATCAATGGAGGTCAACACACGCACATACTAACTACATTAATATTACATTTGTTAAATAGGATTTAAAGGGATAGTTCACTTTGAAATTAAAATTTGGTATCTATCAGCTTACCCCAAGGGCATCCAATATGTAGGTGTCTTTTTTTCTTCAGTAGATCCAATTTTGATGTTTTTAGGTCAAACCGTTCTAGTCTGTCAGTCATATAATGGCAGGTATAGGTCACTGTCTCTATAAGAGGGAAAAAGAACATGCACAGAGAAATCCAAATTAAACAATTCCCCATCGTAACTACACATTGATGGCCTAAGACACGAAACGAGCGGTTTGTGTGAGAAAACGAACAGTATTTATATTGTTTTTTACCTCTTGTACACAACCATGTCCAAGTGATCTGAGTGCGCACACTCAGTGACACGCCTCATGCAAATACCAAATCCCGTTCATGCAACACCAGAGAAGTATGTGATTGGTTGTTGTAACTATGACGGCACGTCAGCACCACGCTTCAGACACGCCCTCCGTCAAGCGTTGACGCCGACGCCCCGTGTGAATGCAGCGTGAGCCAGAGCGCGCGCACACACACGTCACACACCGGATGTGTGTGCGCACTCAACCAAAAATGAAAATTCTGTTATCATTTACTCATATATATATATATATATATATATATATATATATATATTTTAACTTAAGAACAAATTAACATTTTGAAAATATATTGCAGTTATTTTTAAACTGTTATTTACTTACTATGTAAGTATTTAATTACTATAGTAAATAATTGTTTTTTCTAGTTAGCAATATTGAATTGGCAAAAGTTTGTGAGTGCAGTCTCTTAAAATCCAGTCATCACAATCGACTGAAAGTCATGGGTATTCATTGGTCAGTGTGTGTGTGTGTGTTTAGGAGGTGGAGAGCTTCAGGCGGTGGAGGGGAATCCTCATCGAAGCGTGTGGAAGGTTTGCTGCTGGAGAATGGCAGAGGAGGTGAGGAAACTCTATATATGTGGGAAATTTGATGGAAAAAAAACTAATAAAATAACTAATCAATTTAGATTATGTAATAAAATGTATATTTAGGGCAACTCTGACAGTAATTTGAATTCAAAATGTCTTCTTTTTCCCCTTGTCTTTAAGTACTCTGACAGCCTTTTTTAATTTAGCAAAAAAATTGCCTTTTTAATAATACACTGTTTTTTTCGCATAGTATAGGTAGCTTTTTATATATACCTTGTACTAGGTAACATCATCAAATCTCAAGAAATTAAAAATGAATAATTAAGTTAGGTGAAATATCTGTACTTAACACACAGCTTCTGTGAATGTTTGAGTCATTTTGTTTGTCATTCTGAAAGATTCTGCTTTGTTTTGCTGTTTCAGGAGCAGTTCAACAAATATGAAAGAGCCATCTATGCTGCACTGAGTGGAAACCTCAAACAGGTAAATAGTCATCTACCTGTTTTCATATTTTGGTTTTATTTTTTTCCTCTTGTTTTTAGTCATTATTTGAATATGTCCTCATTTCCTGCAGCTGTTACCTGTGTGCGAGTCGTGGGAGGACACAGTGTGGGCGTATTTCCGGGTGATGGTGGACACTCTGGTAGAGCAGGAAATCTGTTCTTCTGGTCTGGGCAGTGAAGAGCTGGAGGAGCTGCCCAGAGAGTTCCTAGAGACCAAGTATGACTATAAACATCCTCTAATTTCCATCATATATACAGTCTTCATATCCTTTTCCAGTAAGTGAATAATTCCATCATGTGGCTTTTTTAGTTGGACATTGGAGAAAGTCTTTGAAGAGCTTCAAGCAACAGAATCCAAAGTAAGAGTGAATGAATGAGGTTTTATTTGTAAAAGACTAAACTGATGGAAATGTTTATTTTCTGATCTTTTCACACGTGTTATGTTGACAGAGGGTTCTGGATGCAAATAAGGAACATTACCATTTGATTCAGAAGTTTGTTATTCTTGATGATCTTAATGGTACGCTTTAAGAACAGATATTTGGAAAACATTTTTCTTTTTGAAAAGTTTTCTTTTTAAGTTTAATGTTTAACTTGTGTTGAAAGGTCTTCTGGAGGAGTTCAATGATTGGTTGGGAAGAAGTACAGCTTTGCCAGCTCATCTGTTGCGCTTCATGTCACATTTAGTGTTGTTTTATCGCAGTTTGGGCATGCAACTCAAGGTATGTACATTATATGCATATATTTTTTTTAGATTATATTTATCTAGCTTATTGCTTGTACAGATAAATATATTGAAATGTTTGATGCAGACTCACCATTATGATCTGTGTTTGTCAGGAGGAGGTGTGTGTAGATGCCCTGAAGGCGTACATCTCACTGTTAGTAAAGGAAAAGCAAGTGGATCTCATAGCATTTTACGTCAGTCACCTTCCCGCTGACATGGCCGTGTCACAATACGCTCAGTTCCTGGAGGAAGTCACTGAGACTGAGCAGCGCAAACACTGTCTGGAGCTGGCAACACAAGCAGGTGAGGTCAAAGGATCTTGTATCACAATGGAAAGGGTTTATATTGCAATAATGACAGTGTACATTAAATGTTTATTACATTGTTATTACATACTTATTGCATATTGTGTTTAGGTTTGAACGTAGCAGCAATCACAAAAACAGTAGTAGAGACCATCAGAGAGAGAGACACAGATGAGTTTGCCCACCATGACCTGACCCCTGCACTAGATACAGCAACTACAGTGGTACAAATTAACTGTTAACTGTGTTAATTTATAAATCTATATCCAATTAGCAATAGAATTAGCACAAAACTCTTCATTATTCACACAGGAGGATCAGCAGAAGATTGATGTCATTGACTGGCTGGTGTTTGATCCCGCCCAGCGAGCTGAAGCCCTTAAACAGAGCAATGCCATCATGAGGAAGTTCTTAGGTGAGACTTGTGCAGCTAAATTATTATATTAAGATTAGTGCTGTCAAACGATTAATCGCATCCAAAATAAAGGTTCTTGTTTACAGAGTATATGTGTGTGTACTGTGTATATTTATTATGTATATATAAATACACACACATACATGTATATATTTAAGAAAAATATGTTATGTTTATATATTAAATATATTTATATATAATATAAATTATATGAATATAAATATATGTAAATATTTTCAAAATATATACATGCATGTGTGTATTTATATATACATAATAAATATACACAGTACACACACATATACTCTGTAAACAAGAACCTTTATTTTGGATGCGATTAATCGTTAGACAGCACTAATTAAGATGAAACTGAGCTGTAATTGATCATTTTATATTTTGATATTATAATTGATTTTCATTTATAAAAAAATGTTTAGAATTCTAAAACGTTGTTTCTGTCAACATTTGGATGTAGTAAAATGCACACAGGTGTAGCAGAAAACATTTGGTTCGTATTGCCATTTTTCTCTCTGTCACTTGTTGGAATTCTAATCTTGAAATCAGATTAGACATACAATATGTCTTCAGGATTATTCATACATGTGAGAATCTAACAAATAGTTGTAACCTGGCTCAGAGGGAAGACTTCACCTTATAAATGGTTGTAGAAAGCAAAAATTCTACGAAATGTGCCTCATATTTTGTGAGAGTGTGACGTGATACAGCAAAACAGGCACTATTTTTGGAATTGGTTCTCTAAAATTAGTAAGAAACAAGTATTGGATTTTATTCAGCAAATATGATGCAGGGCAGTGTAATTTATGCTTATTTTATGCTTAAGAGTTTTCATTCTTGGTCTGTTCTGGATACCGTTAAGTTTGTAAGATTTGTTGTGGAGTGAAGGGAATTAAAATACATGCTTATAGTGTTTATTAATGTGTAGTTTTGTTTTACTTACCAATAGTTTTCATGTTTTTGAATGTAATAATAAAAATGTGCATTTTCCAGAAAATACGGTAGTTTATACCATTAAATACAAGCTTTTAAGCTTAGTTTACTCCTAGGTCTTAGTTAGGTCAGTTAGCTTAGATTAGCGACATTGGCATTTCATTTATTCACATCTAATGTTCCTCATTCGCCGTAGCATCTAAGAAGCATGACGCTGCTAAGATGGTCTTCGCCAAAGTGCCGGAAGATTCCATGCGGGAAATCTACCGCCAGTGGGAGGAGCATGGCATGGACACGCCCCTTCCTGCCGAGGACGAGAATGCTATTCGTGAGCATCTGTGCATCCGTGCCTATCTGGTGAGGAGCTGCATCTTTGTGCAACACTGAATTGTCTGTTGCTATATTGAATGTAGTTACAGCGAGATGATCTTACTGTGTTTTTCCCCCCACAGGAAGCTCACGAAGCGTTTAACGAGTGGTTCAAGCACATGAACTGTCCTCCGGTGAAACCCACAGCACCTGCTCAAGCAAAGTTTACAGAGAAGGTGGCCCATGAGATGAAAGAAGCAGAGTACAAGGTTAGAACAGACCGTTCTCACAGTGCCGACTACTACTCTGTAGTGAACACTTCTAGCTTTTATCTTTAATGGCTTTTCTTTGTCACTTCCTCCAGATAGAGTATGAGAACTGGCAGGGCCGTCTGGGAGCGCTGACAGAGGATGTGAAGGAGAGGATCTATAATGTGCTGCTGTTTGTAGATGGAGGCTGGATGGTGGATGTCAGAGAGGTGAATAGGTTCTCTATTCATTTATCGGTTTGGCAAACACAAATGAATTGTAATCATTTTAATTCAGAATTTAACAAATGCATTTTGAGTGTAGGATGTTCTGGATTCACAGTGTGTGTGTTTTTGGCAGGACACTGAGGAAGACGCTGAGCGTGCTCATCAGATGACTCTGCTGCGGCGTTTGTGTCTGCCCATGATGTCTTTCCTCTTGTTAACCGTACTGCAGCGCACTGAACGCCACCAGGAGAGTCTGCGTCTGGCTGACATCATCGCGTCTGAACAACACCGACTCTATGAGGTGTGATGTCAGAGCCCTTTAGAGAATGATTGTAGATATAGACATGAATATTGCATGTCAGTAAGACAGTATTGACTCAATTTGCATGAGATCTCTTCTGATAACATAAGTGCTCATGTTAAATATGATGCTGTCTTGTTTTAAAGTTCATTCATCTGACCTGTCTTTCTTGTTGTCAGGTTTTCTCTAAAGACGAGCTGCAGAAGTTTCTCCAGAAGATGAGGGAATCCTCTCTACTCCTGCTGGATAAAGGGCTGGATCCGCTTGGATATGAGATTCAGCCCTAGACACTGTTTGTTTCTCATGCTGTTTATGTCCTCAGAAAAAAAGAAAAGCTTTGTAATTTTGTATTTGAATAAAGATGAATTGTTTTGAATTTGGTGAATTGTTTAAGTGGAGAGTCACACTGATATTTCATCTTTCTTCTTCAAAAGTAATGCATTTCTTTCCATTTGTATCATTTCTTTTTTGTCCAGTCTTCCATATTAAATACCAGACAGTTTCTTCCTTCTTTAATCATTTTATTTTGAATTCCATTTTATCATCAATGGTATCAAATAAAGTTGTGTATATAAACCACTTCTGGATTTCCTCTTAAAATTTAACTATGCATAAACAAAAATGGTAATACTTTAGTATAGGGACCAATTCTGACTATTAACTAGTTGTTTATTAGCATGCCTATTATTAACATATATGTGCTGTTTATTAGTACTTACAAAGCACATATTCTGCATGACCATATTCTACATCCCTAATACTACCCAATACCTAAACTTAACTTCTTACTATTAATAAGCAGCAAAGTTGTAGTTTATTGAGGAAAAAGTCATAGTTAATGGTTTGTTAATGATGAGAATTGGACCTTAACATAAAGAGTCAACACAAAAACAATACCATTTAAGAATAATGTAAAGGTTATTTACACTCGTCAAGAAACAATCCAAACTTTTTCAGCATCAAACAATAAATGGGACAAAGACATAGTGTGATACGAAGGGTTGATACACCAACATTAGGCTTGTGAATGTGCCATATTTGTGATAACCCATTCTATAGGCTAACTGGGATTGGTTTTCACTCTTTTTACTCCTATGAATATCTTTTTAGGGTAAGTGTATTTCTGAAAGTCAAAAAATACCATGGAAGTCTACTTTTTAGTGCTTTAAGTGCCTTTCCTGATAGTTATTTTGCAACCAGTGTCACTAAACTTTAGACACCTCAAGAAATTCTTCATCACTTGCAAATGATAGGATACATTTTTTGTTTGATTCTGTATTTTATGTGCATTGTATGTATTGCAAGTAAAAGCTTTGCAGCAATTCAGTTATATTTTGTTCTCTGTGTTCTTATATAACGATTTCTTACGTAGATATGTGTACATTACGTGTTTTCTAAATAGCGAATCGCTCCGAGCCTGTCCGAATCATTCAGACTAATCTCAAACCGATTCAAACCTGTTTGCTGACTCGTATGACCGATTCATTGAAAAGAACCGATTAAAAAGAATGATTCATTCGCGAATGAGGCATCGTTAGTTCCAATTATAAACAGCTGGCAGAAAATACTAGTCACGACTTTACTGACTTCTTTATTGAACTTTTCCGACCACAGTGACAGAGAAAGTCTTATCACAGTTGTCCGGTGGAGGCGCGAGTTCATCCGTCAAATCTTAATTTAACGACACAAGCTTCGTGAGAGGAAAGCGTTTGAGTCATGCGCATGCGCAGAGTCGAAGCAGAACCACTGAACTGATGAAAGCGGCTGAGGCGGAAGACCTCAAACCTGCAGATGACACACAACTCACACAGTATCTCCGCGTCGGTAAGTTACTGAAAAACCACACCAGAAAATTATTTTGGTTATAGTATTTGGGTTTCACAGAACTTCACGCTGTCTGATAACAGCCATATTTCACACTGAAACACAAGACTGTGTAATTGTGGCTACTGAAACTGCCTTGATATGATTATTTGAAACAATATTCGACAAAATTACAACAGTAAACCATTTACTTTATACAATATAAATCATAAAATAACATGGAATAAGTAAAGCACACACACACATTATTACACACACAAAACTGTTGTGACCATAGACATATTTATTATGTCTATGGTTGTGACCAACAGACCTTTTAGTCCCAGTCTCCCTTTATAGGCGATATGGCATAAATTATCATATTGTATATATATATTTTATTTTTGCAAGTTCCAAATTTCCCCATAAAAAAATAATATATACTGTATATGTATGTTGTTGTGGACGCTAATATCATTATCATTATAATTATCTTTTTATAGTTATCATTCTAACTTCCAAGGAGGCAGCAGGATAACTTTACAGTATTTAAATGCATGTATGAAAATAGGTTCATATATGAAAATAATCTAATTCTGATTTAAAATGCTAAAAGAAAACACAAAATCCAGATGTAAACTTAAATCATTTTTTTTACCCTAAAATAACTATATAATAACTATTTTTTTTATTGAAGAACATTCAGTTCTTAAAAATGTCTGTAATCATGAAATAAATTATGGTTAATTTAATATCAATATTCTCAATTTCAGTTCATGAAAAAGCAGCTTTGTCATAATTGCAGCAAAAATACTACAAACTGAGGGAGTCTTTGAGTCAAGACTGAGAACCGCAATTCAGTGTAAATTAAGTTAAAACATGCCAATTAAAGCACATTTTTCAGTGTGTAAGAGTACAGTCGCTCTGCTCAACAGAAATCAATAAATAAACCTAGGCGGAACAAACATACCTCTAAAAGCATAAATCAATCCCTCCCTCCAGTAAACAGCTGTAAAAGTGGAAGAGAGGCATTATGGGAAGCTAATGGGATGGATGAGTGATTGATCCGCAGTGCAGATGGGATTTGTGTGAGGTTCAAAGTCAAGCCCATCAGAATGCTGGAAGAATGACATTATGATGCTGATAAACCATACTGACGCTTCTTAACAGTAATGAATTAATCAGTAATTTCACAATTTAATCAGTTTCACAAGTAAGAGTGCTGTTGTTCTGAACAAGTTAGTATTGAGTAACATATTGTCCGTTGCTGTCTGTTTGTGGAACAACCAGTGCAAAATCAATCATTTTAAGTCTCACAATAATAATGTAACAATGTAAAAAATCCATGACGGGCAGAGTGAGAGCCAGTCTGCAACGTTACACTGAATTTCTGATATATTTTTTTCCCCTTGTTAAAAAAAAAATATATATATATATATTGAAAACGGTAAAAAAATAAACCCGAAAAAGCACAAATGATAATAATGGGGTAGGAAAAATATATTTAAGATATATATATATATATATGCATATAAGATATTTTCGGAAAACCTTTTCTTAATTTTGCTTTAAATATCCTGGATTAAAATATAAAATAAGTATCTTATACAGTATTAGAACAATTTTAGACGGAAAACAGGTTATTTATTAACAAATTTGTTTGTTTATTTTGCTTATTTATTTATTTGCAAATTGTATTTTTTTTTATTATTTCAATTAGAATTATTTCAAACCCCTTTTTGGGGTAAGAAAGCTTAAAATTCAAGAACTGATACTCTTATTATCTTACGTTTGCACTGAATATCTTATTTTAAGAATTTCAATTTTTACATTTATTTTCTTTTTTACTGTCATTTCTGTAAAACATGAAAAAGTCATAAATAAAGCAAATATAAATTGTATTTATTTTGCCCTATTATTATTATTATTATTATTATTTTATCAGTATACCAATATAACTAGTTTTCAGTTGAGGTTCTGATGTCAAAGTAAACAATAAAAAGCCACACATCATCTTGAGTTCAAATCGGTTCAAATGGCCTTATACTTGTAAAATCAAGATTAGCGCAGAGAACAACGTGACCAAAAATAAATAAATACAATCAATTGAAACACACTAGGAGGAAGACTGTTCATTATTATCACAGAACTGAGCCAGATGTGCAGGGCACAAGATTAAAGCACTTCTTCCTGATAGTGATCCACAGCCTGTCCTGTGGCTTGTTGTCTGTGTAAGCTGAGAAACCCGTGTAAGTTGAAATCACTCACTCTGACAGGAGGCCAATTGCTTGCCAGGAAGAGTCCAGTGAACCCTGGTGTGTCAGCCATACGGGGCGTTCTTAATCTAGCAGATTCTCCCGCTCTCCAAATCAGCAGAGGTTTGACAAGTTTGTTAGGGCTCTTTAAAAGGGGGTTTCCCAGGGGGTTGTTTGAGCACTCTTCATTCGGTGTTAATAAGGGTCGTACTGCTTCTTGGCTGAATTGAGAGACGTGTTTGATCTCACCACAGGAAATGTTAAAGAACGTCCTGTGTGTTTGAGCAGCCTAATTAGTAAAGACTGCTCATTTAAAAGTGTTAATTTAGGGTGCATGAAAAAATGAGAGCAGATCTCCAAATGTGTGTGTAATGAACCAGAATAAAGAGCTGTCTAAGAGAGGAACATTGAGACAGAAGGCCACTTTCACTGGAAATGACAACGGAGGCGTCCCAATATGTGATGCCTTTTAACAAGATTGTATTTATTTTGATATTTGTAGTTTGCTCTAGCAGATCAGCTATTTGCTCACTCCTGATAATGAATAATGTTAGTCCTGCATCTACCATGTATTACATAAAAAGAGAAATAGTTTAACGGTGAACATAAGAGACTAATTATCTATTGACACCAACCTTTTGACCTGCAATGAATAAACACCACAAATTTATAAGCATTATATAGATTTTTAAAATGTAACTTTTTGTATATGAAATATGCATGGCATAAGATGTTTGTATCATAAGATGAGTTGATTTTTCCATATGAATATGCTTAAAATTAATATCTGGTTTATGCATATCATTCTTTTTTTCCTAACATCTAGACTGCAAATCTATAGTTCTGTTTCAAATGATAAATGGGTCTCTGGATATTTTCCAGTGACAGCATCGTGTCGTCTGATTGCTCTGGATGAGTGTGCTTTCAGCCTAATGTGTTGATTACTGACTCCATGGCTCACATTAAAGAGCTTTGCTTTCCCACACAGGAAACAGAATCAATGAATCCCACAACACATACCATATGACTCTTCATTAATGCACACTCTGTCAGAGAAATATGTATTTAAACATGAACACAATTTGTTTATTTAATGACTTTATTACTTAACCTAAAGTACTTGTATTAGATGTGTGATGTCTGCTATATTAGGCACATGCATTAAAAAAAAACTTATAAAGTATGTGTGTGTGTATATATGCAGACCATCAAGAAGGCATTGAACAAGTCACTCCTCCTGTGTACTTTGGGTGGCGCTGTGATACAGGACAGCATGTAATAGTCAATAAATCAGGATGAGGAACTTTGTCCTTTTATTTCGAGATTGAGAGTGTGTGAAATTGCTGTTTGCTTTGACCCGACCTGCTGTAAGTCTTTTCTGATTGCGTAATTGGTCAATTTTTTTAAACACAGTTGTTGTGTGCGTAAAGGGAACGTTATGTCCTGTGGCTAAATTTATTTGCCAAAATGTTCAGAATCCTGAGAAGAAAAAAATTAAAAAGTGCGTTAATTATTAATATGAATGTGATTATTTTATTATATAGATTTACACAACCAGTCAAGAAGTCTCTTCTGCTCACCAAGCCTGCATTTATTTGATCCCAAAGTACAGCAAAAACAGTACAATTTTGAAATTTTTACTATTTAAAATAACTGTTTTCTATTTGAATATATTTTAACGTAATTTATTCCTGTGATTTCAAAGCTGAATTTTTAGCATCATTACTCAAGTCACATGATCCTTCAGAAATCATTCTAATATTCTGATTTGATGCTCAAAAATATTTATTATTATTATGTTGACAGTATAACTGTATAACAGCTGAGTAGAATTTTTCAGGTTTCTTTGATGAACAAAGTTCAGAAGAACAGCATTTATCTAAAAATAGAAATCTTTTGTAACATTATAAATCTTTATCATCACTTTTGATCAATTTAAAGCATCCTTGCTAAAGAAAAGTATTAATTTCTATAACCCACTCACACCCCAAAAAATGTATAAATAAAAAATATTCTGACTCCAAGCTTTTGAATGGTATAGTTTTATAATGTTACAAAAGCCTTTTATTTCAGATATATGTTGATCTTTGGATCTTTCTATTCATCAAAGAATCCTTAAAAAAATATTGATGATAATAATAATAATAAGAAATGTTTCTTGAACAGCATATCAGTATATTAGAATGATTTCTGAAGGATCACGTGACACTGAAGCCTGGAGTAATGATGCTGAAAATTCAGCTTTGATCACAAGAATGAAATACATTTTTAAATATTTTCAAATAGAAAGCAGTTATTTTAAATATTAAAACTATTTAAAAATATTGTATTATTGCTTTTTATGTATTTTGGATCAAATAAATGCAAGCCTGGTGAGCAGAAGAGAATTCTTTAAAAAAAAAAAAAATATATTTTGACTGGTAGTGTAAATATGCCATACAAATAATACATTAATATTTATTACCAAAAAGTCAAAATAAATGAAGCTACCATCATTCTAACAAAAAATGGTCGTCCACATATAGCATGCATGTGCATTTCTCATCTTATAAATTAGATAAAGAGTTTCTGAAAGCTGCACGTCTGAATGACTAATTAACTGATTAAATATATATGACGGAGCTCCAGTGCTGCTCACCATCATCCATTAAGTGCTTAAGCAGTGGTCCTGACTCCTGCATGTGGTGGGCTGGACACAACACATTCTAATGACCGGAGGACAGATGTTACTATGCTAACTAAGCATTGACCTGCTCAATATTCATCAGCCATGGTTAAAATGGTGCAAACAAGGATTCTTGGAGTACCAGAAGTGACCAGAATGATGGCATGATGAGCAGTTTTGTTTGTGTAACAGCATTGTATTTACTTTTTCCTTGTTTACAGACGCAGGAGTGTTTGTAGGCAGCTGCTCTGCATATAAATTGTGTCTTCATGTCTCAGTATGAACTCAGACTCAGAAATGTAGGCCATGCTTTAGATGATTCATGTAAGATCTCTCAGCGTTCTGCCCACAGGATCTCTCGAGTCGGTAAAATAACACAAACATCTGCCCCAGCAAACACATGCTGCTATATCCAGACAGTCATCATCCTCTGATACAATGCATAAATATAACAGATATGCATTGTTTGTTTTCATATTTGAGCTTGGACTGAAAGTCTAAAGACACAGGATGTGCGTTCACTGTGAGAACATTGCGTAAGTGTACCGGCTGAAACAGTTGGTCATGTGTTCCTATAGTGAATGTCTTTTAAGGGTTCAGATGTTTATTTTCATAGTGTTATTGTTCAAAGGTTTGAGGTCAGTAAGGTTAATTAAATACTTAAATGATTTTTAAAAATGCATTATTTTATTCAGCAAGGATGCTTTTAATGGATCAAAAGTGACAGTAAGACTTATCATTGTAACATAATTTAAAATAAATGCTGGGAAAAAAAGGCAGTGGCTATTTGCACTTAGTGTAAATATTAATTAGATGCTATTTACACTGTAAATATCAATTAGATGCTATTTACACTAAGTGCAATAGTGATGGATGCTATTTACACTAAGTGAAAATTAGTGTAAATAAAATAAAAATATGGCAAAAAGACCGTATATTTTGGTTCTTAGATATGGCTGTCAGCATAAGTATATGATAATTTTTCATTATTTTATTGTCAGCCAGACCAAAAGTATCAGTCTAACTGAAAAAAAAGAACACACCTTTCTTTCAAGTGTTATTCATGTCTGTACGAATCAACTATTTTTGTTGAGCTTTCCTAATATGATATGAGCACTGTGCCTCTGTACTATATACTAAAGCAGCAAGATGTGGGATGAATGTATGTGTGAGAGAAATTAACAATAAAGAGCATAAAGGGAGAGCGAGAATGAGAGTGAGAGAGAAAAACAATCCAATCACAGAGTGGGCGACAAAATCGTTTTGTGACCCACTTTAACTTGTTTATCAGCTTGTGAAAAGTGTTAACAGCCTCTATTCACTGTCGATGAATGTTTTTTAAATGCACTCTTTAGTGCTATTTCCAGGTAGCTGTTTTCTGAAAATGCTCAAAATTAGTCATTGTTCAACTTGACATCAAAAGTCTATAATAGCAGAACATGTGTACATGTGTCCGATGTCACGGGGAAAACATCAGGAGCTATTAATAACAGCCTGCTGAAGGCATCACCAGACCAAAGGAATATCTCTGTTGCTATGGAGTCCAGAGTTGATGACATCACGGGGCATGTGTTAATATGAAACAGAGGCTGCTGGTTATTGAGAAAGAGGAGATATCATACATGCGCATTAAACACAGCTGACATTAATGTAGGGTTTTTTAGGTTTGTGCAAATTATATCAAGTTTATATAACCAAAGCTTTGGGTAGACTGTATAAACCAAAACACTTACCTGTCTGGTTAGATGTGCCATTTACGTGCTCAAAAGCGTCTTGCTTTGGTGGAAGTGCTATCTATTAATCAAATTAATAATTCTAATTGCATGAGAAGGTCACTAATGGAAAATCGAATGCTTCTCGTCTCCCACGCTCAACAGAGAACACTGAGTGCTCAATAGATGCAACAATTAAACACACTCATGTGCCAAATAAATTACTATCAATCAGTTTACAGGATAGGATCCACCAAAAGTGCTTATATAACTCGTTATGTGAGCCTTAAAGGGATATTTCAAATAAAAATGAATTTCGTTCAGGTGCATTCAGTGGAACACTTACTCCCCCCTCATGACTTACACAAAAAAGCTGTTTTTGTGTGTGTTTTTTGAAACCACGGTAATGCAAATGATATTCATTTTGTGCTAAATAAGGTGCCTGACACTGACCTTGTGTACAGTACTGGAACAACACTGACAAGGCCCTTTATCGCTGTTCTGCTAACTAGTAATCACAAACACACACACACTAATATATATATATATATAGAAAAAAGCACTACAGTAATGTTCTTTGTTCTCTGCAGCACATCAGTCGTTCAGCTCATTTGTGTTTTTCAACAATGCAGCTAGTGTGTCAAACTGCTACATCATCACCCCCCCCCCCCCCCCCCCCAATCATATCCGCTTATGACGACATCACTAATTTCTCTGGCCCTTTTTTTTCGTCTAAAAATACAGCATAATCTTTTCTTGTCTCGTTCTTCCTCCACAGGCAGTAAATCCTCATAAATATAGCTCTCAGAACGTCATCCCTGACCTGAAGTTGAAGAAAGAGAGCGTTGGATCTGCTCTGTGGTTTAGCTGTCTGTGAAGGTGGGGATTTGAAGATGACGTAGACTCGAAAATATTCAGGTGAGCACAAAAGTAAAAGAATATTTACATGAGCACCAATGCTTCTAGCTACACATATCACATTATATTAGCAAGGGCCTACTATATGACTTGGCCTTATGTTTTGGACAAGCTAGAATAAATATATCAAAAATAGTGCTGTCAAATGATTAATCGTGATTAATCGCATCCAAAATACAAGTTTTTGTTTACATAATATATGTATGTGTGCTGTTTATTATGTATATATAAATACACACATGCATGTATATACAGTATTTCAGATTTTTTTTGTTAGATATTAAATATATTTATTTATAATATAAATTATATGAATATAAATATAGACATGTAAATCTTTTCAAAATATATACTGTATGTGTGTGTATTTATCTATACAAAATAAATATATACAGTACACACACATATTATGCAAACAAAAACTTTTATTTTGTATGTGATTAATCGTTTGACAGCACTAATCAAAAGCGCACATTTTATATTCTAAATATTCTCACATATGTTTATTATATTATTATAAGTTTTGACAGTGCTTGTTAGGAGGGTCTTAAAAGCATGAAATACACTTTTTGTGGGGACAATATTATGACACATTTTAATAATAACGCGTTTCGTTTAATGACAAGAGACATTTGAAGTGCACATTTTATTTCTGGCTTTAGTTTCAATCTCCTAGAAATGTACGTCCCTTTCTTGGAAAGAAAAAAACCTGAAGCTTACTATGTATTTCCCTGTTTCAACAAAACTATGAGCGCTAAAAGGCTGTAGGTGATTTTCTATATCCTCCTCTACTGACCCCCTGGCTTGTGACCTATATTCATGCCAGGTTTTCTGGATGATTCCCGAGAGTAGCTAATCTTCAGTGTTCCATTTGCTCAGCTATGGATCCAGCAACTACACTTGATAGCATGCTTTTACTATAAACAGGTTAGGAAAATACCACCCTGAGTCTTATCTGAGGCAACAGGGGGCTATAATTGGCTGAAGCTTATATTAGCACACTGATTTCATTACATTTTTTCTTGGCAGTCAGTGAGCCAGTCATAATGTTAGCCAATAGCCAGACAGCTATTTGGGAATTGTTTTAGCAAACTCTCATTCAAAACTGGCTCCATTTTTCTTTGGAACACCCACTTTTTTATGATCCAGTCAGTTCCTGATGGATAAATAAAGCTTCATTGTATATTATATTCCCCATTTCACTGGAAAAGACACTTTACAAAGTACAATGAATTGTGAATGACATTTTTATGTTGACTGAAGAGGAAATGAAGGCCATTACATCAAAGTCCCTTTCAAGGAAATTCTGTTCACTTGGCGGCCATATTTGCATCGCCTCTGGGAGCTCATCCAAGACCAAGTCCTGTCTAAATGAATAATCCTGAAATCTCAAATATTAAATTACATACCGGTATTTCAAATCAGCAACAAAATCTGAAATGATCTGCCCCATAAATGTTATTCCTTATGCTCAAATAGCATTAAAAATGTATTTTTCACTCTTGAACAGCTAATACGCATGTGCAGTCATAAGCACGAGTCTCTGATTTCTATGGGAACCAGAGCTTCTAACGGCCGCTGCAGGGGCACAATGACTTTACCAATAAGCGACTGGCTTTCATTTAGAAGGCAGGACATATTTCGCCATATTGCATGCTGCAGTTTCTCCCGTTGATAAGCAACAGGAGTGAACCGTTTAGTCTTTGATTATATAGACATCCAAGAGACTCCACAAACCATTAGCAGAATTAGCTCTGCTCTAAAACCTAGTGACCTGCCTCACTGCCTACTGTACATTAGCAGTCGCCTTCTAAAAATGCAAAACATTTTTCAGTTTTGGCAAATTTCTTGTTCAAAAAAGGGTCAATTTTCTATTGTTAATAGCAGTCACTTTAAAAAAAAAAACAAAACAAAAAAACAAATCACTGTGCAGTGGTAAATGTGACCTCATTTTAAAGGGATAGTTCACCCAAAATATGAAAATTCTGTCATTAATTACTCCCTCTCATGTCGTTCCAAACCCGTTCATCTTCAGAACACAAATTAAGATATTTTGATGAAATCCGAGAGCTTTCTGACCCTACATTGACAGCAACGCAACTGACGCGTTCAAGGCCCAGAAAGATAGTAAAGACATCATTAAAATAGTCCATGTGACATCAGTGGTTCAACCGTATTGTTATGAATCTACGTGAATATTTAATGTGCGCAAAGAAAACAAAAATGATTCAGCAATTTTTTCTCTTCTGTGTCAGTCTTCGACGTGTGTTCACGACAGTACCACAACGCATGCGTGTGCATTCCTCTGCTTATAAACAAGGCGCAGCGGATTCCACTCAAGAGATTTGATTTGCAGTTGATTTCAGTGGAGTTTGACGTTAGCTTGAATCTAAGCTATTAGTGTGTTATTCTACTTGCATACATTCAATACATTTTGGGATTGCTTTCTCCACATATCATACATATGCAGCTATTTTAGAATTTCTTTCTCAAGCCAGTGAGAAAACAGGGATGAGTTAGAGGGACTACAAAAATACAACTCAGGAAGTAAATGCCTTTTATTAGCAAAATAAGGGAAATGAGTGTACAAATGTTCCCCCAATATGGAGAACACACAGACAGAGATGGCAGTTTTCTTCAAAATCACTCAACAGTATCGCTTGCCTCAAACGTCTTTTTGCAGACATTATATTGTTTTTTTTTTTATTCGTGAAATCCCAAACCCCTTGTCAGTCCCTTCGTCTCACAATGGTGTTCCTCGGTGACGCATAATTCTCCGAGCAGTAAGCCGTTAAAATGGTGGCCAGTGTCTGATGACAGGTGCTTGAGAGACAGATTCCAAGTCCTGCGTGCGGAGCGTCTCAGCGCCTGACAGCTGAACAGGACTCATCTCCATCTGAAGTGGCTGTTTGGTCTACTCTTGTTGCCATGGAGACCCAGAAGGTTTGGACTACCGCTCACTGTATTAACCATTAGCTTTCACTACATCGGCGTATTTTATATATATATATATATCTATATACATACACACGCAAACACGCACACTCTCTCTCACACACACTCACATTTGATGCATATGAGGATTTGTGCTCTCAGATTAGTAACATCCAGTATGAAATTTTTTGACGTTTTAGAGATATTCAGCAGGCAAACCCAAGCAAATGGACAAAGACTGCAGAAACGCATGCAAAGGCACGAGAACCAACAAACCGGATTGAGAAGCACAATCTTCCTCTCTCCCCATAGGAACAACCGCAAAGGCAAAAAAATTGTAACATTTTACAAGTAAAGGGGAACTCCTCTGATGCAAGAAAGCAAAATAAAAAGAAATCCCTCGTTTAAAAGAAACAAACTTGTGTCAGGGTGAAAAATAAACAACATGGCTGTGACGGCAACGACTATACGAACATTCGACACAATTCATTTTTAAATGCTACGCTTTAAAATTTCCAGAGACAAAAACCATAAATAAAGCTGACAAAAGTGGCGTAATGTACAGCACTGGTCCAAGACCAATTTTCTCCATACTTGGTCTTGCAATCTTTCTCCAACAAAATACACATCAAAACTGGCTTCAATTTCACCTAAAAAGAAAAAAAAAAAAGTTACTTAAATATGACTTCTAAACAAGGCATTAAGACTAAACTACCTATTGCAAATTTTATTTTAGTTCACACCCATTACAATTCAGTATTTAACATGATTTAAAAGTGAAGTGTGGAATTTTTTACACCAACTTTTGCAATAAACAAAAGCAAAAATATTCATATTTTCAACAAGGATGATGGATGACAAAACACATTATTTGAAACCTTTTATCATTTTTATTGCATGCAGAACTTTACAGCCAAGCCAACTGAGGAAATAACTAAACATGCTTTCCTAGAAAGAAGCTTTGAGTGGTCTGATTCGTGTGAATTGGTTTGTTCAGACATGAACCAGTGATAATTATTCATGGCAGGCATATTAATTTATCTTTTTCTATAGCAAAATCTTTAGTTAAATGCTGCTGTCACTGTTTTTGACTCAATTAAATGAATTGGTATAATGTTATGATTATAGATACATTGCCATCCAAAACTTTGTCATTGGTAAGATTTTAAGGCTGCATTTTTTTCAGAATTAAAAAAACCCACTAAAAACAGTAATACTGTGAAATAACTGTAAATATCTACAAATAACTGTTTTCTGTTTTAATATATTTTAAAATGTAATTAATTCTATCAAAGCTGAAATTTTCAGCAGCAATTTCTCCAGTCTTCAGACAGTCACATGATCCTAATATTCTAATATGCTGATTTGGCTCTCAAGAAACATTTTTTTATTGTTATTGTCAATGTTGAAAACTATTTTTTTTTTTTTTTTTACTACCATGATACATATTCCCCTCGGGATTCTTTGATGAATAGAATGTTCAAAAGAACAGCATTTATTTGAAATAAACATCTTTTGTAACATTATAGATGCATTCACAGCACATTTTTATCTTTGCTAGATAAAAGTATATATTTTAAAAAGCTGTTGCCCCCTTAGGAGGTAGTCCGGCCCTAAACTCATGCCATGAAGAATCAGTTCACCAAACAATGAATCAACTACACACCTGACCTTTAAACACACATTTGTTCTGTAATGTTTATTCTATGATGGCAAGTATGTGACTTCCGCAATATGAACATTGATTATTTGGCATATAAACATGCACTGTGTGGCCAGCATGCCATCATGGCACACATGATATTTAAGAAGCTGATTCTCACCAGATACAGGCCAGCTTCTAGAAGAGTCCGCAGTCCTTCAGGTTGTTCTTGATGATGACATCGGTCACTGCGTCAAAGACAAACTGCACGTTCTTGGTGTCGGTGGCGCAGGTGAAGTGAGTGTAGATCTCCTTGGTATCTTTCCGCTTATTCAGATCTTCAAACTGACACTGAATGTAGGCAGCGGCCTCTTCATATGTATTTGACCCTGTGAGATGGACAGGAAATATTTTCAATATGAGGAAGTGATGTCACTTGTTTCTTCGACTTAAAATAACCGGAAACAATGTAATGTATAAAGGAACACAGAAATTGTTTTCCAGTCATAATAATTAAAGTTGGGATTTTTGCTCTGGCTATCGATCCCTTAACACTATATATATATTTTGTATTTTTTTTTGTATATATAAAATACAAAAGTGGAAAAAAATAAAAAAAATTCTATGTAATTTTCATAAGTTGAAATTTAGGGGTTCGGGACAGCCACCTCCCAATTAAAAGTACCCAATAAATGATGATTTTATATATATTAAGCTTACTAATATTTGAAATAGTATTGTGGGTTTCAATAGATAATGTTAATAAACATCTAAGATTTGAATATTTAAATGCTTTGTAAATGTGTTTAGGTTGTGACACAGCAGTTTGCACCAATTCTGTAGAATGGTGTGTGTGTGTGTGTGTGTGTGTGTGTGTGTGTGTGTGTGTGTGTGTGTGTGTGTGTGTGTGTGTGTGTGTGTGTGTGTGTGTGTGTGTGTGTGTGTGTGTGTGTGTGTGTGTGTGTGTGTGTGTGTGTGTGTGTGTGTGTGTGTGTGTGTGTGTGTGTGTGTGTGTGTGTGTGTGTGTGTGTGTGTGTGTGTGTGTGTGTGTTGTGCTGTGTTGTGTCTGTGTCTGTGTCTGTGTCTGTGTCTGTGTCTGTGTGTGGGTTTATGTGGGCACAAATTTGTTTAATGACATGGGTATGACAGAGGTATTACAATTTGAAGGTGGTTTATGAGGACACTGCCTATGTCCCCGTAATTCAAAAGGCTTAAAAAACATACTAAATGGTGTTTTTTTGAAAATCTAAAAATGCACACAGACTCCTGTGAGGGCTAAGTTTAGGTGTAGGGTAGGTGTAGGGCAATAGCACACACAGTTTGTTCAGTATAAAAACCATTACGCCTATGGAGAGTCCCCATAAACCACAAAAACCAACATGTGTGTGTGTGTGTGTAAAATCCAGTATCAAATCCAGTATCGGGGTCTGACCTGCGTATTCTGGGTAGCAGATGGTGAGTGGGCTCCTCTTGATTTTCTCCTCAAAAAGATCTTTCTTATTGAGGAACAGGATGATAGATGTGTCCGTGAACCACTTGTTGTTGCAGATGCTGTCAAACAGCTTCATGCTCTCATGCATCCGGTTCTACAGAAAAAGAAATTGGTTGATGGAACATAAGAAATAAGGACTAAGTGAACTAGAAAGTGGGTGTCGATAGAGCATCTTGGCTTAAAAGCATCTTTAAACACCATATTATATTACACAATAACATGCACGGTCTACTCAGCGATCATTTAATGACTGCATGCCGAGCTTTGTATCGAGTTGCCTTTCAACACAGCTCAAAAGCTTGATTTATGGAATATGGACTGGGGTTGGAGATGTGCTTTAGCCCTCTGCCATTTACCATTAAATCAATCAATACATGTTTGCGAACCCTTAATAAAGTAGGACTCAAACTGAATCAATGTGACGTTGACATGGATTATATGATAAATGCAGGAATTGGTTTTCTCGTCAGGCTTAGTTTACCCCACATTCATCCAATACAGATCCACATTTTATATATACACTGTAATTCTGTATTTTTTTTAAATAACAGGAAGTATTTTCATACCATTTCTTCATCTTCGGCCAGCACCAGGTCATAATCGCTCAGTGCCACGCAAAAGATGATGGCAGTTACACCTTCAAAACAATGGATCCATTTTTTCCTCTCCGACCTTTGACCCCCAACATCAAACATCCTGAAATACATGACATTTTAAAATGGTTATCAAGTTTCTGTTACTCAGTTCAAAACTAGTGAGCTCAGCTGCCTTACTAAATTATTAAGAGGGCATACTAGCTGAAATGAAACCACAGAAATGATTGATGTGGTCCTCGCTACACAGACTGCAATTCTGTGTGCCCTCCAAAAATAGTGTAGACTCAACTCACAATTGATTTTAATAGAGTTTGGTGTTAGCATGTTGCGAAGCTACTGCTGTGATGCTCTAATAAGCATACAAGTACAGAGCATGCACACGGATATTGAGTTGGGCAATAGTTTTCAACTCCGAGTTCTATAGCTAAAAATGGGCAAAGAAACTGACGATATGTACTTCCTCTTCCGGTCAGAGTGCAAACCAGTTCGAGTGTGACACTTCTCTATTTGTCTCTCTCTGCTTCTCTTTTCTATCACTCTTGCACATGATTGCAGTCGCACAGTATTTGCACAGTCTACAAAGATTTGACAACAAAACTCAAAACTAAACAAAATATTATAAAGCACTTAATTGTTCAATCTGTGGATATGCAAATGCATATCATATTATGTATACTATGCATACTTAATTGTGGGGTCATATTTACCCCATATGTATAAAGAAAAAATAATAAATAGATTTTTGAACAATTAAAGGAATAGTTTACCCAAAAAAGTCATCATTTACTCACCCCCACATGTCGTTCCATTTTTCATTTTTGTATTATACTTTCAATGAGAATTAAACCATATTTTTCCTCAATTTTCCATTACTGTAATATTTTTTTTATCATTTTTATTACAATCAGCATAATTTTTCAGTACAACAAATACTGCCATAATGTATAATTGTACAATTAAATTCTACAAATGCAAATCTCAATTTAAATATTTGTAAGTATATAAAATATTGTGTAGTATGTATTTAATAGTAATATTTTCTCACTTTAATAATAACAAGATTTTATTGCATTATTGTAAGCTATTGAGAATTGGCGAACAAAAAGTGTCTCAATGAAATAGGCTTGATTTTTGTGCAAAATATAATTTCTTTTTCTTGTGACTTTGGGTTGAAATAAGATTAGCAAGAATATATTTTTGTCAGTTTTGGAATAAAGCAACTTGAAGTGCTCACTTGAAGTGGAGGTCTTTGAAAGTGAAGTGTGTCTCGACAATGCCTGTGGTTTTGACTCTTGTCCTCAGCACATCCTGTTGAGTGGGTATGTAGGTGGCCTGCGATATTCTGTCTAAATCATTCAGGTAGCTGTGGAGATATAACAGGAAGGAAGGAGTTAATTCACATGAAATGAAGTTTGTGGTTTAAGTAAATCTCTTGGCCAAAAGTCCCGCCAGGGTTTCTCATGAGATGGGAACAGGGGTAGACCGGCAATCCCTGGGTGGAGATGATCCCCTGCTAAAACAGATTTTTATACACATACACACACAAGGCCGCTCAAACAATTGCACAACAGTCAGCAGGGCTGTTTCCTGAAAAACAAACAATGTGCCATAACGTCTGCCAACTGCCCCCTTCATATGATGTTCACGGTCCTGACTAAAATGGTGTGACAGAGATGGTGTTTAGCTTGTGATTTGGTAATGCTTAGTAACGGTGTAAACAAAAGCCAAACCCCATTACGCACTCACAAATATACAAATGAGACATCTACCACACACACACACACAAATTTACATAGAAGCTCTGTTCCACAACCTAGCGAGCCACCCACTTAAACCCACGGTCATGTTTCTGATGCAAACACCTTTCTAAAAGGAAACCTTTATAAGGCACTTCATTTTAGATGAATTGTAAAATACATTCAAATGTATTTGTAAAAGAGAAGGCAATCCCGGAAAATCCTCTAAAACCGTAGAGAGAACAGAACAGCAGAGATAGATATTTTCAATCCTGAAAAGTGCCATTCAATACTGGAAAGTACAGATAATACCATAGTTTTATTGATAATGAAAATGTAAATCTTTTTAAAATTTCACACTTTATTTTAATGCCCAATTCTTGCTATTAACAAACCATTAACTACGACTTTTGCCTCAATAAACTCCTAATTTGCTGTTTATTAATAGTTAGTAAGATAGTTGTTAAGTTTAGGTATTGGGTAGGAATAGGGATGTGCTTTATAAGCATTAATAAACAGCCAATGTGTTAATAATAGGCATGCTAATAAGCAACTAGTTCATAGCGAGAATTGGACGTTATACTAAAGTGTTACCCAATTATTAAATATTACTTTCATGATATGCTTTTACCTTTGATTAATCAAGTTAGACATAATATTAAAATAATAAAAAAATCAATATTCATGATAACATTTTTAGTTTATCAGAATTATTCCAATACTACTGCTAATAATATGGCGAATAATATAATAATGGTAACACGTTTAGTATAGGGACCAATTCTCACTATTAACTAGTTGCTTATTAGCATGCTTATAATTAACATGTTGGCTGTTTATTAGTACTTAAACACACATTCTGCATGATTATATTCTACATCCCTAATCCTAAACTTAACAACTACCTTACTAGCTATTAATAAGCAGCAAATTAGTAAATTATTGAGGCAAAAGTTGTAATTAATTGTCTGTTAATAGCGAGAATTGGATCTTAAAATAAAGTGTGACCATAATAATAAATATTCATAATCCATATTATTTTACATAATCTGTTGATCATTTAGCCTAGTTGTATTTAAATTATTACAAAGGACCTCCTAATAAAATGACTTGCCTATAGATGCCTGAGATTCTGTATAGGCTTAAGCCTTCCTGCCACCCTGCGTAGGACAAGTGTTTAGAACATGAATGAATGGAAAAATAAATAATAAAAAATTGGTTCTACTTATAAGTATTTGTCCCACAAAACAATATGGAGCTTTTCAAATCAGATGCTTATGAAGTTCTATTCAGTGTACTCACACTAGGCAAAATGAAGTATGTTTGTTTGACTATTATGATCGCTCCATACCATACTGGTTGGGTTGAACTCAGAACATATATATGTGAGTAGGGCTGTGACGGTGGCAGATTTTTACCACCGCGGTGGTAATAACCCAACAATCGGTGACGCGGATTGTGTATATTTATATATATAATTCTGAAACGCCAAAATAAATAAATGAGCTCAATCATCTATTAACAAACGTTGTGTTTATTTTAGCACTTCCGTCATGAACACGCAGCCTGCAAAACACTAAAATAAATCAAATAAATAATACAGTTAATAGGAAAGTAGTCTTAAATAAAAAAGTTAAATACACCTCACGCGAGCGGCGCGGCGAGAACTCATTATAATCAGTGATGCTGTCTACACTAGATGCGGCGCGATACAACACGACAAATCCCTCAAGTAAACTGCCTCGTCTATTATACGTACTGACACAAAGTTCAAATGTGCTGTAGACAATCAACCTGTTGTGTTGCGACGCAGCGTCGTTTAGACACGGTTCACTGTTCCGCCACCAAGCAACTCCTCATCTGCATCTCTTGAATAGGAGTCCCTATGTTGCCACATTTCTTGTTGGCATCTTCCATTTACCGCTGTCGTTTGTATTTGGCCAGTTTGGAGAAAGCCTCACCAACACAAACTGACCAGCAGTTTGCGATCACGTGACCTTGAAGACACTTGTACAAACGTAGATGGGTGACATGAATGGAAATGATTCCAGATCGTCGATGTAGTATTTGGTTTCCCAACAAGGTCCATCGCTCATCACCAAATACATTTGCTGAATGCAGAATAAACTGTATTTTCCTGCGCTCAAACTGCCAATCTAAAGGAAACGCCGGTATGGCAATTTGTGAATTAGCATAGATTTCTAGTCTAAATAAAACAATTCAACTGTTACTATATTAAACTTGTTACAAAACTTTGTATTATGCTTTTTATAAAGTGTGTGACGTCACGTGCACTACCCGTGGCAATAGACAACCGCGGTGACAACCGACCACTTACTTGTCACGGTGACCGTCACAGCCCTAAGTGTGAGCACTAACCACAGATCTTGAAAGTCTTTCTGCATGACATAAGTGATAGATTAATTAAGTAACATATTATGCATGTGAGAGGACCATGTGTCACAGCACCCCAAACCACTCAAATTAATAAGCCACAAAGTTACCATTACGACAGACTCCATTTTGCTGAACGAAAATGCTTTTCTTCCTGTTTTTTTGCACTTGCTTTGTAATGACGTAAGCATGCTCAGGCCTATTAAAGTGCGATGTGAGTGTGGGGCAGTGGAGAGGGGGACATTCATGCTTAGCCACGGTGCAAGTCAACTGTGTCTAATAGACAGTAGATGTTTACTCAAACACACACACAGTTGTATGAGAAAAGCAGTGGCATTACTATTTGATTAAGAGAAACAGGAATGTTTAAATTAATAAGTATCGCTTTTTACTTCTCCTCTTTCCTACTACTTGTTTCACTTCTGTTTCAGTTTTTATAACCATTTCTTACTATGTGTAAGTAAGTTGTTGTTTTTTAGCATATGTGTTTGTTATTTTTTTAGGATTACTGATAAACTACTGTCGTTTGATTTGTATTTGTTATCTATTTTAATTTTAGTTAAATTATGTCTGAATTTATTATGTCTGTATAGGTCTTTTATTAAGTTTTATTTTTATTTTATTTGAGTTATTTTAATACTTCAACAAACTAAATGGAAATGAAATAATATATATATTGAATTTATAAATGTGTATGTATATATACATGTGTGTGTGTGGTTGTACATACACATACTGTATGTAGTTGTTTTTTGGTGTTTGGCTTAGTGTTATGTTAAATCATCATTATTATTACACTCTTATACCTTTTGTTCTTTAATATTTTGAATTGTTTTTAGCTTTATTTTTAGTTTTTCATTTAAATGTTAAGTTTTGAAATTTTGTTGTATGCATTTGTCATTTTTATGTAATTTCTTTATTTTTAAAATGTGTATAGGTAGTATTTATATAGTTTTAGCTTTTAGTTTTGGATCTGTTTTTAGTTGTTTTAATACTACAATTGATTGCTTCTGTTGTCCTCATTTGTAAGTCGCTGTGGATAAAAGCGTCTGCTAAATGACTAAATATAAATATATATATATAATATATTTGGATACACTACATAATTGATATCTGTAATTGCTATCTTTAACTCCTTTTATCTTTAGCAACGGTTTGATGCAACATGAAACTTTAACACGCACCCACACATATTTGCATGCTTCAACTGTAGCATGTGACACACTTTCTTCTGTGTATTTTTCTCACATGAAATCAACATCGTAAACATGGCTAGTTTCGGACAGGCGGGTTTTCTGAGTCGAGGGTAACGGCATGTTCTAGTAAGCAGGCAGCTACAGCGGGGCAAATATTGACAAGCTTGTTCCAAGGCTCAAACAGTGGGAGTCTGGATGCAGTAAGACAGGAGATTTCAGTGTACCGGATAAAGCTGTTTGAACTTGCTGTTTTGGCAGTGGCTGATGTTCAGTGAATGAGAAAAACAGAAGGGGAGGGAACTAGAAAACAGAAGGGGGAATGAACGGTTGAGAACCCAAAAAGGTGAACGGGCTGAGAGAGATAGGAATGGAGGATGGTATGTGAGGTAGACAGATAAAGAAAGATAAATAAAGAATCGCTGTGGAGGACAAAAACAAAAAGTTATGAGATGATTCATCTCCGTCCCAACTAGGTGAAATGTGAAACGGCTTCGCAGAGAGCTGAGATGTGTGACGTGAAAGAAAACACAGCTAATGAGGACTTCAAGTCATGACATGTTACATATTTGATGTATAATAGGCAGCTTTGTTGAGCTGAATTTTGGACCAATGAGATTTAAATGTGGGTGGAGCAATTAAAATAGAGTGCAACATTGCTTGACCGCTTTTCAGCTGCCTTGGTTCTAGAAGGTTTTTTTTTTCCATTGGGATTTAAAAAAAGTATTTGTAAAATAATTATAGGCTATGAACCAAACCAACCAGCTATGAGGTGAATCACAATATTACAAAAAGCACATGACTGTGTACTTAACTTCAGTGAAGGAAAGAGCTACAGTCCCATTGTTAAAGATGTAATTGAATTAAAACAAAATATAAAACCATAACTGATTTTATATAAACACTTTATACAACTTTATATATAGAAACACTATAAATTGTACACTTATATACGTTTACAAAATAAGCATTATCTTAAAAATAGTGTATGTTCCAAATTCTTAGAAATGTGCCCTGTGTATTAATTTTGGTTTCATATTGTTTTGATTAATTTTTATTTTCAAAAAGTAAATTTAATGACTGTATCAATGAGTACATTTTAATTTAATGCCTTTAAAAAAAAAAAAAAAAAAAAAAAATAAAGTATTGTTTGTTGCGATTCTGAGATTTCTTTGCAGAATCATGGGTAGTACAGTTTTTCACCAGGAATTCCACTATTAAACATGATTATACAAAAACAAAGTTTAAATAATGCAGACTGACAGCTTCAACAGAAGCATATACCATCGACTGACTACCTTAGAAATCACAACAGGTCTCACTGGTTTATAAGTTAACATAAAATAATAAATTTCCCTGTGGAGAAAACGAATGGGATTTTTACTTCTAGAACCTGATTGTAGGAAATCTTCAACTAGAAGGTTTTTAAATTATGTTTCATTTAAGTGCCAATTTTGTGTCAGAATATCCACCTTAAATCTGTTAGAAGACGTAAAAACGATACAAATGAGACAACCGTCGACATATTGTAAAAGTTAAATAATGCATATAATCTAATTTAATGATATATTTGGATAGTATAGCTCATAATTTGGTTTTGAAAGAATGTGTTTAGAAAAGTTGAGATCGTATTGAGATATCCAACTTCTGATTGCAGGCTTTGGTGTGTTGGTGTGTGATACATTCTGAAACTCTAGAAGAGACACCGATTACTAGGGTCATTCTCATAGATGCTGATGTTTCCGTTTGCTCTCCAATTGAAATATTAAAGAGATCTCGGTTGCGATTTCTCTTTTTCCTGGGGCGTGATTCATTGCTTAGTACTTTATCGCTTCACACTTGGTTAGGATGTGGTGTAAGGTGAAGCAGAGGACATATGCGAGAGACCGGAAAGCAGAATGGGGGCTTAAATGGGTAGAGGAAGACAAAGATACCCACTATGCTGCAGAATCATTGAGCTGGTACTCTCTGGATCGCCTGAAACAGGCCTGCACTCCTCCATCCTTCCACAAACGCCTTATCACTCCAGCCAGCTCAGCTGTCATGAAACCCTCCTCAGCACTGCCCGCCAACACAAACAACTGCCTCGCGTCATCCTGAGACACAAAAGGAGAACAGCAGATTTCAATTCTTCCATGTATTCAATTATCATTAGCTATGTTTCCATCTGCCTATTTTTGGAATATCACAAAAATAAACGCTGCATGGAAATGCCAAGATGCACATAAATTCTAAAAATGCACATAAAAAAACGTATGCGCACAATTGAGTAGGATAAACTTTTTATCTGACAAGAAAAAATGTGCATAAAATGCGATGGAAACACTTTTACCGAATAAATTCCTCCATGCGCATCAAAAAAGTTATGTGACTTTGCGCGATGAGACGGGATGATTGAACTAATCAGTGGACCGATCTCGTTGCACAGCATCTATATGTTGTTTTGGTCATTCTGAAATGCCTGAGCAAAGTCTGTCATCAAAGTATTTCTGTATAATTGTCTTGCACGACTGCGTACCCAAACATCAGGCATCAACCTCCACAAGCAATGACAGCATTTATTGTGTTTCGTTTGCTCGCTCTGAGGCGCAAGTAATTTATCATAAATGAAAATTATTATATTCAGTGGCGTCTTCAACTTTTCTTAGTGATCAGGAAGTGACGATTTTGTTCTCTTTGACTCATTGGATGGAAATGGTGCTTTATTCGCCAATGTTTTATGCGATATTCCAGTTTTGCGCATAAGTTAAATTTGCATCTTTAGATGGAAACACGGCTATTGTTCTGTTTTATTTATTTCTCAAGTGCATTTCAGTCATTGCACATTTGAATCAAATTTTTCATCAATTGCAATTTCTGGACTAAACATTCACTATCACAGACAATTCATTTTATTGAACTTCCAGCCGCCATATGGACTGTTACAGTTTCTCCCATTCATTCACATTCTTCTAGTGTCTGTGAATCTACATAAGTGGGCTGTAGGTGACATGAAGCACACCAGGCCACCAATCCTCTGACTCACCGCTCGTGCTGCATCTCCGAAATCGATCTGGAGTCGCCCCATGGCACGAATGATGGCGATGATAGACTGAATAGTGTTGCTGTAGACAACAGCTTTGTACTGTTTGCACTCCTCCTCCGAGTAGCCTGCCTCATGGATGATTCTATATAAAGAGATATGAGTTACCAATAAATGATATTCAGCATAAAACTAAAGTGTAATTAGAGTAGAAAATTAAAACAAGTCACTTACTTCATTTGTTTGACTATTGTACTCTTCCCAGACTCCCCAGCACCTGTCAAAGAGCAGTTGCGCAAGAGTTAGCTTATCTGTCTGCAAACAATACAAGTAGCGCAAGTGTCTAGACATAATGAATTTCAAGAACAACAAAGTCTGAGTTAAAGTATGAAGACAGAAAATGGAAATTAAAAAAGAGAGATTCAAAAGCCTTTGAAAGTTTCAGTTTGGTGCTTTGTTTCTGAGAAGCCCCTGTGTAAATTTTTAAAACCCTGTAGAGCGATGTAGACAAGATCCTGAACATACAAGATCTAAGACTCTGAACATTGTTGTACATAGTCATTCTAACGATTTCATTATTTCATTATTGCCTATGAATATTTCATTAACTTCTCAGAGTGGTGGTTGAAGGAATAGAAAATAAAAATTCTCCCACATTTTCTCCTTCATGTCATTCCAAGCGTGTATGACTCTCTATCTTCCGTGAAGCAGTTTCAAAGAATGTTTATGGAGTCAAACAGTTGCAGTCCCCATTCACTTTCATTGTATGGAAAAGAGCAGTGTGAACATTGTGCTAAACATCTCCATTTGTGAAGAAAGAAGGCCATACGGCTTGACATAAGGGTGAATAATTAAAATGCTGAGTAGATAAAATCATTAGACCACACCTACTGGTCCAGTCCCTTGTATGTTTGTAAATGTGCACTGCTGGTAATCTCTGTCAGCTCCTACTGCTGCATTGATTGGTTCAATAATGGCTCCACTTATAGAATCCAATTTAACCAACCAGGCAGCTTATCTACTGGGATAGTGTTCCCTAGCACTGACACAGAAAACTCCACTGCTATGTGTGTGCTGTCTTGATCTGAACAGAAAATTGCTACAGAGTTAAATGCACTTGTCAAACAGATTTTGTGTTCTTTAGCTCTTAAAAAATAAAGGTTCCAAAAGGGTGTTTTTGCATTGATGTCACAAGAATAACCATTTTGTGTTTCTCAAATTTTGAGTGAACAGTCCTTAAAAGAACCATTGTGTGTGTGAAGAACATTTAGTGTGAAGTTAAAGGTTCTTCATGCAACCATAGATGCTAATAAAGAACCTTTATTCTGTAAATAACTTAAATTGCATTTTGGGACGGGACAATCTGTTTGTTCAACCAATGGCTAATGGGAAATGTGTTCTTCAATACAAAAATTTGATATTTCAGTTGTCAAAATTGACTTTTAATGGTTGATCTACGCTTTTAAGCAGATGAAATTCACCACACCACATTCCTTTCTGATATTCTTGCTTATATTATGCAAATGTTAAAAAGTTTAAATGGTCAAGGTGCTTTCAAAAGAGGCTTACTTGTATTGGACATTCTGAACATTCCATTCATATACACGCATATATGCGCTTAGAGCACACAGTCATGTGTATTTAAGTGTGTACAGCTTTTTGCCAAAGGCTTAGGGCCTGATCAAACACCAGCATCTGATAAGCTTATTATGGGTTACAATGGAAACCATAAGTAAATGGATGGTGACCGATCAACTTCTAAGGGCTAAAGAGAGTGGAAAAATGGTTTGGCCATTTCAGCACAATAGAATCAAATAATAGACCATCTCTTTGTGGACAGTAATTGTTCTAGTACAACACAATAAACAAAGGTATGTTAATTTAATTTACATATTGCTGAATACAGGGTTTAAAATATTGAAAATATATTTTTAAATTATATAAAATAAAATAAGTGTATGCGGAACTACTCAGTAACATTTTCTTTTTAAGAATTTCATTCTTTTAATCAGACACTTTTCTTCAGTATGATATTTGATTTTTTTGGACACACACACAAAAATATTATTATTTATACTGTAGTATTTACATTTTTACTTTTGTTTCATGTTTTCAGTTTTCACTTTAATTTGATCTAGTTATGTACTACTTGTCATTTTAATTGTCTAATATTTAATATTTTAATTTCTATATTTATCATTTGTAATTAATTCAATATAGCTTTAATTAATTTTCATTTCGGTTTAAGGTTTAATACATCAACTTAAAATTATGTCCGTTCAGCCAAGAAAACATTTTATATTTTATTTTAGTTCAGTTTTATTTCAATTACTGAAAATTTATTTAAAAATGAATTAATTTTAATAGTTTTATTTTTAGTGTACTGTAACCATTCAATAACAATTCAATTCATTGAATGTATGATTTACAATTTGAATGTATATTTGAATAAAATCATAGATTAAAAAAAGAGGGTTAAAACACACCCTTGTGTTTTGCTCCCTGTTATCTGTGTAAAATCAGCTCCTGCCATGGAAAACAAAACAGACATTTAATTTCTATCCAACTGCTTTTAAAAGCTGAAACATTATTACACCTGTAACGGAAGAATTCCGACAGACTGTGGCGGAACATTAAACCACTGAATCGGAAAATAGAGGTGTATGTTTTTATAAAAAGAAACTGTGCTATGAGCACATTGAGCAGTGCTGGAAACAGCCCTCCAGGGCTAAAGCAACCTGGGAGAGATCTTAATAAAGCAACGGACAAACATAGAGAAATGTGCCACTAGAGGAACAAGGTGCGAGACAGTTTCTATTCGTGAAAATGAACTGTGGAGGAGCTGTGAGCCCTGGCACAATTACACTCATCTAGCTTTTGTCCATTTGACACATGTGATCGTGCACGCAAACGCATGCATCTGCACACGCGCATGCTCAAGTCCGAACTCTCATCACACTGCCATAGCAACTGGCCCTGTTTCTGAGGACATGCTGCCAAAGAGGGCTCAGATACCTGATGGGCGCGTGCCAGCGAAAAGCAGCTCTGCAGTGTATCACTCATATGCATGCGTTTCCAGTAATTCATGATAATCCCTGTTTGTCATAGTAACTTGCTCTTGGCTTCCAGCTGATTGTGCGCATAAAGTGTGTGTCATTTCACTGTGGCAGATAAACCGCTTCTGTTGTTGTACGGTCAAGGGTCTAGATGTAAATATGCAGTTTAAATTGATAGAACTGTAATGATTTGTTGACATAAAAAAATGTCTAATACTACCATCTAGTATGAAACTATAAAAAAGCTGTACATTTAAGTCGTAAAACTCCATAAACTCGTAATTTACTTATAGTATAAGATTTTAGCTGTGCGTTATAACAACATTAAGATTCCAAATGGGAGGAAGCATCAGAAAAGCTTCACTTGGTTTGTCATTTTTCTGCATGGTACTAAAAAATGACTACAGTCAAAATGAGAAAATGTCAACATTAGCGAATATCAACCGATTAATCTGCCTGGCTGATAATTCATTCCTTTCTTTGGTGGACTGAACGAACCAAGCAGTTCCTCACAAGCGAACACCCACCATGACACACTTGAACACCTTGCAAACTTACAAATTAGGTAAAAGTTGTTGGGACACTGTGCGCAGACCTGCTGAGGCGTGATAAACAAATGTCAACAAATGCTGGAATTGCCTTGGATGAACCGTTTCCTTCTTTGGTGTGTCTCAGAGAAATTTTTAGGTTATATTTCACCCCAAAATTAAAGAAACAAAATAAGAAATTATTTTGCATTAAAAAGTGTACACAATGCATTTTTGGTCAGTTAGATCGCATTCAAGAATGCATATATCTTAATAAATAAAAATTAATACATTTACATTGCCTTGGAAACTACTTGTGTTGTTAAAAGCATTCAAAAACCATTGATTTTATTTATAATATAGTAATTATATGTCTGATTCTATAAAAGCTACCATTTAAAAAAAAAATGTGATTTGCCAATGTATAAAATAAAGTAACAATTCATTTTGGTCACACTTTATTTTAAGGTCCAATTCTCACTATTAACAAACCATTAACTAGGGCTGAGCGATATATCTCATGCGATTCTCATGCGCATCTCATCAGTAAAGCCGGTTCCTTGATTAGCGGTTAATCTCCATCACCTGTTTTCAGATGGAGCGGCATTTAATACACAGAGCCGTAGTTCACTGACAAGCTACGCAATATCGCGTTCAGAATCGCAGATGAATCGCCTTCGATCATGAATGCGATATTGCGTAGCTTGTCAGTGAACTACGGCTCTATGTATTAAATGCCGCTCCATCTGAAAACAGGTGATGGAGATTAACCGCTAATCAAGGAACCGGCTTTACTGACGAGATGCGCATGAGAATCGCATGAGATATATCGCCCAGCCCTACCATTAACTACAACTTTTGCCTCAGTAAACTCCTAATTTGCTTCTTATTAATAGTTAGTAAGTTGTTAAGTTTAGGTATTGGGTAGGATTAGGGATGTAGAATATGGTCATGCAGAATATGTGCTTTACGAGTACTAATAAACAGCCAATATTTTGATAACAGGCATGCTTATGCCTATTATTAACATTGGCAAATATTTTTAGAACTGGACAAATTTGCTTTGACATAACATTTTATGTGCCATATACTGTAGAATATTTGTGTTAATTTACTTTAACTCTCTTGTTCTGTGTATGTAAATTATTTCAAATAAAATATGTGCTGGTAATGAATAAGGGGTCATATGATGCGATTTCAAGTTTTGCGTTCTCTTTGGAGTGTTACAAACTGTTTGTGCATAGATAAGATCCCTAAAGTTGCAAAGACTAAAGTCTCAAAACCAAAGAGATATTCTTTATAAAAGTTAAGACTCGACCACGCCCACCTAAAATGGCTCATTCAAACACGCCCCCACATATCTACAGTATGTCACGGTGTGGGAAGATTTGCAAAACTCCACCCAAATGTATACGCAATAAAAGGGGGCGTGATTTTTATTCTCGCTGTAGTTTTGTTGCTGCCGCCGGCGCCATGTCCTGGAGACGCTGTGAAAGCGAAAGTTCTTTGTTTGGGCTTCCAAAAGAGGAGACAACTAGAAATCAGTGGTTAAGCTGCATTTACAACACTGTTCCAGAACAGTACAACCCAAATATTAGAGTGTGTGCAGCGCATTTTACGGAGGATTATTCCCTGAACCTGGGAGTAGCCTGCCAGCTATGCACAAAGGCTGTTTCTATAAAGTGGGGCAATTCCAACTTTGCAAGGTCAGTCTGGCGCTTCTGACTCACAGCCTGTAAGTACGTTTTCTTATTTAAAGGTGCTGTATGTAGGATTTTGACTCTACTAAAGCATAAAAATACCATAATATGCTTGCAGATATTTAAGAAACATGCTAAATTAACATACTTGTTTATCTGAAAAACAATGCTATAGTTAGTAATCCTTCATTGAATATGTGCGGTCCGGCCCGGAATGTCTGTGTTTGTTATGGTTTGTGAAACCCGCCCACTGCCAGTTTACCCAATTGTATTTCGGCACCCCGGGTTGCCAGTTGGCGGAAAACGCCGCGTATTTCATTTAAAATCCTCTTCAAACACGAGTTTTGAGCAGTGTAGAGTAGTGCTTGTTGTTTGTCGTTTCTCCGATCACAAATGCAGACATGGTAATGTTTACAAACATTACCATGTCTGCATTTGTGATATACTGAATATACTGAAAAAGACAGTATAAGTCATTATAATCAGCAATTATGTCCCCACTGGATGCAACAAATGCCTCGTTTATAATGGGTTTTATTGTTTTTGTGTCGTCGAGCCAGGACACGGCATCACAAATTGGTGAGGGGCGTAACATTTCCGTCTCACACTTGAGGTATTCGGCCAATCACAACGCACTGGATAGCTGGCCAATCAGAGCACGCCTCACTTCTCAGAACGATGAGCTTTGTAAAAATCGACGCATTTCAGAAAGGCGGGGCATAGAGGAGCAAAAATAATGTACAGTATGTGGAAAATAATGTTTTTTTTTTTTTACTTTAAACCACATAAACACATTGCATTACACCAAATACACAAAATAATGTTCTTTTTAGCAACGTCATATGACCCCTTTAAGACTGGATTTCATGGTTTTATTTAGAACAACAACAAAGGAACTGTAAAACCTGCAAAACACACTTATGCTTATGCTTGTTTGCCTTCTTTTGTATGAAGAAAAATATTATCTTTTCTCCTCTTTTTTTATTATGCATACACTGCATTTCACCTCAGGCATCATTAAAGTACATCTGTTATTTTCAGGTCCTATGTGATTATGTAAGCCACTCAGTGTTGAGATAAATCATGAGTATTTTTCCTTTGATTATTCTACTAATCAAATATTTTATGAATAGCATAATCTTAATATTTGGGGGGAAGTCGTGGCCTAATGGTTAGAGAGTCGGACTCGTAATCCAAAGGTTGTGGGTTCGAATCTCAGGTCCGGCAGGGATTGTTGGTGGGGGAGTGAATAACCAGCGCTCTCGCCTCCTTCAATACCACGACTGAGGTGAGACCCTTGAGCAAGACACCGAACCCCCGACTGCTCCCCGGGCGCCGTAACATGGCTGCCCACTGCTCCGGGCGTGTGTTCACTTAGGATGGGTTAAATGCAGAGAATACATTTCACTGCTGGTTATATACTCTCTATATAATCGTGTATGTGACAAATAAAAAAAATATTCTAATTCTAATTCTATTAATTGATAGCAGTGCGGGCCTCAAGTTTGTCACGCTTCACAATCGCCATATTCCATCCACAAACTTTCCTTAAATAAAAATTCTAGCAACATTTAATCACCTTCATGTTTTTCTAAACCTGTATAGGCCTAAATGTCTTATGTTGAACACAAAAAAATATATTTTGAAGAATGCTGGTAACCAAAGAGTTGCTGTTGGTTTTCCATACTATAGAAGTCAATGGCTACCAGCAACTGTTTGGTTACCAGCATTCTTCACAATATCTTCTTTTATGTGCATCAGAAGAAAGAATCTCATACAGGTTTGGAAAACAATGAGGGTGAGTAAATGATAACAGAATATTAATTTTGAGGGGGAATAGCTGACATAATGACTACTACTTTCTGGACCTCCGAGGATCCCTCTCCCCATTTTTGTACAGTTGGCAATCGTTAGTGACTTGCATCACTGCCCTATCTGTGAAACACAACTCCAACATGTCTCAACACACTGACAGCATGTGACAACTCTAATGCAATGCTTTGTCGCACTGCCCGGGCTTATTAGATTGCAGCAAACACACGCTCCGTATTACATTACACACTTCAAGCCCTTCTAATGAACCTTACATGCAGATACATTTTCACATCTTGTTTTTGCAGGTGAGATCTGTTAGCATTTCAAGCCAGAATTTTCACTGGCAATTTTGTAAAGATGACCTGTGTAATGAAACAGACTTGCAAAAATGAACAATACTTTTTTTTAACGTTTTGGGTAAGTTGATGGAACTATCACTTGCCCTATTGGGTCAGCACTATATAGTATTTTTTATTATTATTGTGTATATGCCTTTTTATGTATTGCAAACTTCGATTTTCTGTGATGATTTTCTTGGTTGCAGATTGTGCCTGTCAATTTTGAAACTAGTCAGCTAAGTAAAATTATGGTAACACTTCAGAATAGGTAACAATTTGCACTATTAACTAGTTGCTTATTAGCATGCCTATAATTAACATATTAGCTGTTTATTAGTGCTTATAAAGCACATATTCTGCATGACCACATTCTACATTCCTAATCCTACCCAATACCTAAACTTAACAACTAGTGTTGCTTTCGTCAACGAAAATTGACTAAATATCGTCGTCAATGAACCTTTATCACGTGACGAAAACGAGACGAGACGCAACGTAAATGCTGGTCATGTGACGATGACGATAATTAAATGTATAATGCAATATCGTTGACGAATAAAAACGAGACTAAATATGGTTTACAAAATAAAAACTATGCTAAAATGTCTCTTCATTTTCGTTGACCAAAACGAGACGAAACGAAATGTTATAACGTTATTTCGTCTCGTTTAGTCGTGTTATTATTATTTTGCAGTATTTCTGTTTCATGTGACTTAAGTTCCGTTTTGCACAAACCCCCATTGTCTAAAACTCCTTGTTTGAGGGGGTCCCGTAAGTCAGGGTAAATTCATCAGCATCGGGCAAATCACTTTGGGTGTTACCGGGATAAAAAACCCGACTTTAAGACCATTCGGGAAACTTAAGGGGCTGTCAAGGTTGCCAGGTTTTTGCAACAAAACCCGCCAATTGCTACTCAAAACTAGCCCTATCGCATTTCGAGGGGGGTTCCCCGGTAAATCCAGGGTCTAAATATTCCATTCCAGCATCAGGGGCTAAATATCACGTTATTGGTAGGTGTGTATTGGCAAGGACTGGCGATCTATACGTATCACGATACAAGGTGCGATACGATATATTGCGATACATTGCGATACTGTAAGCAAGGTATATTGGGTATTTGTTATTTTAGGAATAGGATATATTTTTAGGAAAGCTGTCATTAAGAGCACACCACTATATGCAAACCTTAGAAATAAATAAATAAATATAAATTGTTTAACCGAACACACTGGGATCTGCATTTGCAATAATCAGTCCCTGTAATATTCAACATTATTGAACCACTTTTTGTGCAGTATGAGTCAAGGGGGAAAATTTTAAGTGCTTGCAGGATTCTTTACTTAAATGTATGTATAAAATGTATTTTATAAAAAAGACCAAATATAATTTTTAACCCTGTTTAAAAGTTCAGTTTAATTACAATTGTAATATACAATGTCATAACATTTTGATCTGAGAAAAAATTAATCTGCTTAGTATTAATGAAAAATAAAGTTTCCTGGATTCCTAATGAAAACAAAATGTAAACAATAAAATAAATACAGATGTTGAACATTCTCAGAACCTTTCCACTTGGATTTCACAGGTTTTTCAGTTTATATTTATGTTCTGCGTGGAATCACAGAGACCGCGACGCGAGCACCCGCCCCAACTACACAAAACACCCCCGACACGAGAGAAAGCTGCAGCTGCGCGGCGACCCTGCCGCCTGCCGCACCGCATCCTGCTATGATGCATTTTGTTGTTTGTGGTGAATTTGCTTTTAATTTTCTCTAAATCTATACAGTAAAATGACTTGACAATTAATACAGTAATAGTCAGGGTCACTCTGAATAAATATAAATTAGAAGAATGAGCTAACCTATAAAGGAACACTTTTTATGAGTGTTGGAAAATGAAAATATATATACATACATACATTACATATATATATATATATATATTACGCACACAAACATTAAAATTAAGAAATAACAATGAATAAAAAACAATAATATTAACATTTATTAACATTAATATGATAATTAATGTACAATACAAACGTTTATGTACAAAAACAATGTATTTACAAACATTAAAATCAAAAATAAAAGTTAAAAAAAGCAAAAGTGTAAAGGAAACACCGGTATGACAGCTTCTTTACATCCATTTAGACCGCTCTCAGCACCCGTACCGTAAGTGCACGATTAGACGCGCATATTAAAAAAAAGTGCGGCTGACTTGACCGCAGTCGCGCGAAGGCTTTTCACACGGGGCACGGCAAGCACAAAAGCCCAAATGATGCCACACTTCAGCTTTGTACACCGAAACGAGAGCTGGAACAGTTCTTTCATCCTCCATTACTGGCAGCGAACTATATTAACGCGAACATTAGTGGTGTGCTCTAATGCTAGTATTTCCTGTCACTGTTTAAGTTCAGAGATGAAGACTGCTCTCTAGCGGTCGGGATATGAACTCAAAACGAAACAACTGCCATGAATCCTGGATGATTTTTTTTTTTTTAAATATCGATATTCCGTTTTTGAGAATCGATACAGTATCGCCAAACAAAATATCGCGATACTCACGTGTATCGATATTTTCTTACACCCCTAGTTATTGGGGTCGCTTCAATCCGCGGACATGAAAAACAACCCGCGGCAACAGTGTTAAAGAAGCCCAATTCCGCGGGAAAACTGCAGACTTGGCAACAGTCTGCACAGACGCAGGCGACGTCACTTCCTCAAGCTCCACTCGCGGCATTATTTAGAAGGCGACAAAAAACAAAGTTAAGTATGACACAGAGAAAGGGACCAATGGCCGGCTTCATCTAACTTCAGTTTACAATCAATACAAGTAACAGACACACACATTTTATTTATTGTAGCTCGAGCATTCAAGCACCTTGTTTCTCTTTGTTAAACTTGTATTATACAAGTTTCACTTTTTGAATGGAATTAGTGAAATAAATCAACTTTTTGATGATATTCTAATTATATGACCAGCACCTGTATATATTTTTTTCTGGCATTGTCATGTGATGCTATTTTATTTAATTTATTGTTTTTATTTATTTAAATTTATGTGTGTGTACTTCTAACATGTTTGGGTGGTAAAATAAATGTTGTAAATTCAAATCAGAGTGTCTTTGGATGTATTCTTGAGTCTATAAGGTAACAATAATATAATAAGATAACCTTGTTTGAAATGGGTTTGGCTAAAAGAAAATTTTGGTTTCGTCTATACTAGGTACTTATACTATATTGACTGGGTTAAATAGAATTGCATTACTAAAAAGAGACTAAAATACAATTTTCATTGACTAAAACTAGACTAAATGTCATCAGTTTTTGTCGACTAAAACTAGACGAAAATAGTCATGGATAATTCTGACTAAAATAAGACTAAAATGCTCAGACTTTTAGTTGACTGAAACTTGACTAGACTAAAAAGAGTATGAACGTGACTAAAACTAATAAAAACTAAAATGACAGCTTCATACAAAGACTAAAAATAAAATTAAAACAGGCCGCCAAAAACAACACTAACAACTGCCCCACTAACTATTAATAACCAGCAAATTAGGAGTTTGAGGCAAAAGTCATAGTTAATGATTTGTTAATAATGAGAATTGGACCTTAAAATAAAGTGTGACCAAAATTATTGAACTGGCCGACACAAATGAGGTTTCATTGAAATTGCAAAAATGATGTCACAATCTTGGTAGTATCAGTTAAAATTTTGACCTATGGAATGTTTATAAATGTATGATCTTGGATCTTCTAATAAATTTATAATAATTGTATATTTTTAGTTATTGATTATTGTTATTGATCGAATTTGATTGAAATTTATTGAATTTTGTTATTGATCGATATTGGTTTTTGTAAAGAAAATGTACCATTTGATGGACAATAATGTGAAAATGCATATTAATGCAATTTAAAAATACTTAATGTTAAAATTATACATTTCAAATTGGTTTATGTAAACATAGAATTATACATTTTATATAAAATTCTTAATTTAGCATTTGTGAAAACACTGGCAGGCCAATTGAACAAAATTCTGACCAGCACCTCGTCTACCATTGGTTGGAAAACGGATACAGTAGCTCCACCCCAAACTCACACCATTGGTTAAATCATAAGTTTACTACTTAAACAGAAAGCATCACAGAGCTGTGGTGTTTACATTCTTTACAAGTCAACCTACAAACAGCTGACTTGGATAAAATAATAATAATGATTTAAATGGGGGGGGGGGGAAATGACACTTCTCCTTTAAATCCCAAAGCACACTCTACTGTAGCTACTCTATTACTTTCGGTAACAGCTCAATGTAAACATTTGACCTGGCAGGGACGTACATGAGCAGACACCTGTAATTGGAGAGACTCCTTCAGAAGGAAGAGAACAGCAATAAAGAGGAAACATTATTTTAATTATGTCTCACCACAGAGGCCTATAGCCCAGAGGGACTTATCAATGTACCCATCCAGGGGAACGACAGCGAGAAAGACGGAGCCATGCAGACGCATACACAAGCATTTCTGAGACAAAGAGTTTCTTATATGACCCGAGATAAACAGTTTGTTCTTTTGGAGCCCAATAAAATCATGACGCGCACACTAATTTGAGCACGTAAACACCTAATGAGGATTAACAATCTCATTTGGTATTCCCAAAACATCATCTGATGAATTCCCATCTCACAAAACACACTGACTCGTCAAACAGCTGACGCTCACAGGAATTCTTTGGCTTTTTAATTTAGAAACTTTGTTAATTCTCCAAATGTGTCCAAATGTGATGGCTTTCTGAGTTAAACTGGATTTTCAAAGAGAAAAAAAATGACTTTTTGATGATTTTACAAAGACTGCATTACAGTAGCTTAGAATGCCTAAATGGGAAGTAAATCAATTAAAACTTCGACATAATTAATCACAGTTGTCTGTAATTAATCATGTTAGGTGCAATCAATCACACCTAACAGTAAGTAATAATAAATATTGTATATTTAAGTGACTTAAATTACACACCTAATTACACACCTAATTTACACACTGACTCCCAAATTAATGTACAATCAAAATAAAGGAAGCATGTTTGATAATATACTTATTTTTAATATACTTTTGATAAGATAAGTATTTTCAAGGCCAGTATCACAGGTAGGGATGCCAATTAATTAAGTTAGAAATTAATTGATTTTTTTTATTCTTTGTAAACAATACGTTTTTGTTCTTAAAAAATGTATTAATCACAATTTATTTCCAATTTCTAAGAATAAAATGAGTACAGTCATTTAACCTTTATATTTGAAAGTCATGTTTTTTTTGGGGGGGGGGTTATGTGTCAAACAGTACACAATGCTCAAACAAATGAATATGTTTATATTCTCAGCCCTAAAAAATGGGCATTAGCCAAATAAGAAATTCTTTTCAGAGTTCAGAAAAAGTGAAAACAAAATGAAATGTCAGGCACAAAGAAAGAAAGATAGTCATCATTCGCTTTCATTTTTTGGAAAAAAATGCAGAATTAAATGGCTACCGAGGCTGTCCGTCACTGATGTTCTTTTAAAACATTTCCTTTTGTCTGGATGGAACAAATAAATAAACATGGGGTCGATTTTGAGTCTGACTTTAAAAACCATTACAATAGTGCACAAGTGCAAAACACTCACATGTTGTAGTGTTGACGTGGTTTGTGATGTTAATTTATTGAACTGACCTCTGAACTTTCCCTCCGATGACATCATTGGAATGGTATGCCCATCAAAGCCTCTTAAAATCCCTCAAACTGTGACGCGCCAAAAAACGATCTATACTTTCACTCACCCGCAACTCTATAACAGATAATAACACCATACACTAACTTTGCAAAATTACCAAGTTGAAAAAGCTTTTCCATGACTGATATATTCCGCCCTAAAGGCTCTTCTTGATTCCTGTTTTTCAAGGGTATGGTAATGTATCCCTGCACTGTGTGTGTAAGTGATCAAGAGAGAGGTGGTCTGAGGTTTACATGGTTTACAGACATTAGTGCTGCTACATTAGGCCCAGTCAGTTTGTTTTCAGCCCCGTAGCTCCAAACACCACACACACACACCTCTGCTGAGACCAGCTGTCCAGTAATCAGTTGGGTTATCACACACAAGCTTCAGGTTATGATCCGCAACACACCACACCACACCCCGATCTCTATGGTGCCATTTCCTGCCAAAAGCTGCTAACAACATCTAATGAAAATCAACCCAAACACCAACTGGAACAAAATCACTGGAGATTAGTGATAGACTGATACATATCAGCCCAAAAAAATAATCTGTCAGCATTTGGCTAATTTGATATTTTCAGCCAAACTCATCCACCAAAAGCTGTACTCACTTGGCTTCTGAACAGTAATTTTAATTTTCTGTAAACATCCAGCCTTGTTAATGGACTAACATTTGTTTTTTAAATAGGATAATGTGTTTTTGTTTTCAAATACTTTGAGTACATTTTGAGAAAATATTGTCTAAATAAACTGATCATCAATGATCACTAGATTATATAATTTAACCTACATATAAATTATAATAAATCAATATCGCAAAAGATTTTATTTGCTTATTTTGTTATAACCAACTGAAAATGTGTTACCCTGCTCATTACATTTAAATTATTATTAAACATTAAAATAAAGTGACACCATTAAATTATTATTAAGGTCCAATTCTCGCTATTAACATCATTAACTACGACTTTTGCCTCAATAAACTAATTTGCTGCTTATTTAATAGTTAGTAAGGTAGTTGTTCAGTTTAGGTATTGGGTAGAATTAGAGATGTAGAATATACTCATGCAGAATACGTGCTTTATAAGTACTAATAAACAAATATGTTAATAATAGGCATGCTAATAAGCAACTAGTTAATAGTGAGAATTGGTCCCTATTCTTAAGTGTTACCAATTTAACTATATTTTAGCTATTTTTTCTTATGTGAGAATATAGAATATTTAAAAAATTCCACCAAAGAATGCAAACACTGACCAATCAGAATCAAATATTCCAAAGAGCTACGTAATCAACAATATATTCATAATTGACCATCTTATTAAGATATGAGAATTGACACTAAAAGAAAATCATATTAGTTTCACTGCAAATGTGCTATGTATGTATGATGAATTACTTTCATATAAATCTACAAAATTACTGGCCAAAAAAATCTCATATCTTGCTATGAAAATGTAAAACGGCTATTTTTTTCTAATGGATTAGATAAAAAATATTATTGGATCTTATCACAGTTGAACCGCTTATTGGAATGCTCATATGACAGCATATTACAGCCAAACATTCGGCACATTGAGCGATTGCTTCATCGTGTGAGTGTTCTGGCTGCTAAACCACGTCAGGTGTCAATGAACCCTAGCAAGATATTCACAGGCTTCACTACGACCCAGTGCCTGGTACGGTTGTGTTTTAGACAAACACATGAAGTCACCAAACCCTCCATGTGCTGGTCATTTCAGCAAACCAAAGAGGCTCTCCATATTTAATGCTCTGAGAGAGAGAGAGAGAGAGAGAGAGAGTGTGTGTGTGTGTGTGTGTGTGTTGCTTCCTTTCACCAGACTCCATTGGTGCCACTGTTATGGGTAATTTGAACACATTGAGTTTGTGTGTCTGTGTGCGTCTGCGT
Organism: Aspiorhynchus laticeps; assembly: GCA_023376895.1. Taxonomy (NCBI): domain Eukaryota; kingdom Metazoa; phylum Chordata; class Actinopteri; order Cypriniformes; family Cyprinidae; genus Aspiorhynchus; species Aspiorhynchus laticeps. The sequence continues at coordinate 12,695,053 of CM041805.1, forward strand.
GTTGCCTGGAGACGAGTGGCAGCATTTGTGATACCATCTCACTAACATCTCAGTGGAAGCAGTGTGTACTGAGGTCAGGATGACTGCAGACAATACGGCTTGAACATAAAATTACAGATTAATGCAACAGACACACACTGTGAGAAACGCAAATGATGTATCTGCCGTCAGTATATCTACCCGTCATATTTTTTTGCCTTTTCACACTCACTCAGGAATGGTAAACTATTATCTTGTAGCCCTCGAATACATCACACTACTATTGGCTGTGTATTGTACTAAGAGATGAAAACAAATAAATGTTTCATTTAATTCAATTGTTCCTGTTATGCTAGCCTGACTGTCATAAACCATACTGCTATTTTATCCCTATTTCCTAATCCATAAAAAGGCCTTTCAGTAAACTAATATTTTACAGCAGAAAACTAATAAATTGCTCATAACAGTATAGAGTTTATGAATAAATGAGGGCTGGTGTTAGTAGTTATAGATCAGGATTAGGGTTGGATAGTTACAGATACAGACTACCAACACAACAGTAAGGTTTTTTGCGAGTAGTAAAGATTTCAGAAAAATAAAATAAATGCAAATAATAATGCATTTCCAAATTTAAACTACTCCAGTTTTACATTTATCATGTAATGTTGTAAATATAAATATGTATTGCTGTACATTTTAATATAATATTAATAAAGACAATAATATAATAAAGGAGAACGCAGGAGACGAGGAGAACAATTAACATTACTTTTAATGAAGATACCAGGAAACAAGGAGCACAGGGATCAGACAAACACCAAATGATGATTAAGACTGGACACAAAGGCAGGGAAGCACAGGACTTATAAACACTGGGGAAAACTAGATAATTAATGAAACACGGCTGGGGACAAATAAACTAATAATGAACAGGAACAGGAAAAACCAAATAAGGGCACGAGGAAACATGAGGGAGGAAAAACACAGGACACAGGGACACAGGTCTGACAACTATATAATTTATGTGATCAAAATTCTGGCCCAAGATGGCAGGCTAACTGGCTTAAAAGTCTCTCACAGTCCTTATTGTTGATTCACAGGCAAGAGTTGGATAGTTATGGATAGAGTTTAGGATTAGTTGGGATAGACACTTACACTGTTTAGTTCTGGGCATGGATTAGGGTTTGCTACAGCAGTCCAGAAGTCACCCACAAATACATTTAAACACAAGACTTGCCTTCATCTATCATGAACCAGAGCATGCTGTTTATCTCAAATGTATCATGTGTTTACGTGTGCTGACGGAAACACATGTATGTGAAATTTCAGGAAGCACACACATCATGATCAAATCTACCATCATTTCACAATAAGAGCTGAATGAAGCAACAGCTCGCCATTGTCAGGCCCCTCCTACATTTGAGCATCATCACCACAGCAGCTCATTACCAAAAACCCTTCAAAAAATGCATTTCCGCCCATTTAAAGCTCTCCCTTTAGCTTCCAGTGTATCTCATAGTGTGCTTTTATCGGTTTGTTTTGACAGTTTTCTATGACAGCTCTGTTACTTTGTGGCCATTTAGCCTATTGGGACGATCAATAATTCCTTCAGTCCAAATGTTCTGATATTAATAATTTATAATAATTCTGAACAGAATAAAACGTTGACTATCTCGACAGTTATAAAATATATAAAGCAATATATTAAAACTATAAAAGCTAACGAGTAGCCTAAAGGGTGGACATCAAACGAGTAATCATTACTGCACAACTGAACTTTCTGTCACTGTTTTAACGGTAACTACCGCGTAATAGAGTTTTAGTGACTGTGTAATGCAGTTATAACACAGAAACGGCCTCTCAGCTATATGTTGAATTGTTTCTTACCGAGCAGCAGGAGTTTGACCTCTCTGGCCGCTTTCTCTCCGTCATCTCTCAGGTTTCTGTCGATCATTTTACTCCTCTCCACCGCCGCCTTATCCTCCGTGCTTAACGTGCAGCCCATCCTCGCGACGATCCGAAGCGTTTAAATCTCACGCGCAGTATTCAACATGCACCAGATCTCCCTCCGGAAAACCACACGCCCTTCTTTGGAAAAGAAAACCAAGAACCGAGCGCAAAAGAGGGTCTTGAATATCAAAAGATAGAGGATAAGATCTGGCTATTGCCTTGTTTGAACAAGACTGCTCCGTTAGCCCCCGTTATTTCACCGTAAATCCCTTCAAAGGGATGAAAAAAGGTCCGTAAACGCGTCGCGATCCGCTCCCTAGCGCGTCAGTGTTCACGGGCACACGCTGCTTCCTGTTCGCGTGCACGCATGCGCGTTCACGTGTCGAGGCGGGGGCGCGCGCTTGGCCTCAGCATCAGCAGTAAAGGACATGAATGATGCAGGCGAGCATCTCTTGGTGCCAACGAACTGCTGCTTTGCTCTTCTGGCCTGTGTCCAGTTTCAGACAGACTGACAGGATGAATGGGAGCTATTACATTTATTCAGACACCTTCAACATTTCTCACATTATCACAGTTTATTCGCTATAGTTTAGAAAATGGTATAAAATATGACAAGAACTCAGAGTTAAACTGTGTCAGAACAGATTAATCTTGATAACATCAGATTAGTACACAGTTAGATATACCAATTTAGGTTGACCAATTACCAAGCAATGCTTAATTGTGTTCAGTCTGTAAAAAGGTCACATTAGCAATTATAGAAAAAACACTTAAACATGGTCAAGTCAAAGTGTCTGAATAATTTTTGGTCCCAGTTTTACTGGTAGTCCGCTGTATGAATAATTTTTGGGTATGATATGTCACAGTTTACTTTATTTTGCTATCCTCGTTTACATAAATTAACTATAGTGTCCTGCACCCACTAGTAAAAAAAAATATCAAAAATGATATGTCTGAATAATTAATTTTTGTTTTGACTGTATGTCAAAATGAGTTGTAAAATATTGTATTCATGTACTTAAGTAAATATCTTGGCTGAACTTATGTTAAGCTGTCTTAATTACTTTTAAATGACTTAAAACCTGCCATAATAGTTACTTGTTTAGATTAAAATATTAAAGCACAAGATTTCTTAAATTGTTTCTAGCCAAACAGTTACATGGTTTTAAATGATCCAATATTTTGTGCTTCATCATATGTTTTCTCATGTCATTGAGAGTTATGATTCATGTCTTAACCCTAATAAAGCCTACAGGTATATTATAATTGATAAATTAATTTCTGGCCTCTAAATTATCAGCACGATAACAAGGGTGACAGTAATCAAACTGACGTAAACTAAACATGGCAACTAAATCAACAACAGTGTAAATAAAAGCGCCAAGTGGTCAAACAATGCAGCCATATTAATTATTAAGTTTCTAATGTTGTGTTTTCTTAGAAAGCAGATTTGTTGGATATGCCCTCTTCAAGAAACCATTAGTCAATATACCATTAATTCATTCAACAGGTGGATATTAGCAGCTGTTGCTGTAAGCTGTTAAAATATTGACTGACTTTGTACTTTTTAAATGAATTTATGAATGTAGTTTTTTATGCATGTTCTTGCATGCATGTTTATGCATGCTCATGTATTTGTTTACTGGATTTTCTATTCTGTTCATCTCAGCATCCCAGTTGTGTTTTCTCAGGTTCATGAGTTTGTCCTAAACCCATCACATATGCCAGTGTCACAACGGACCATATGTTCCAAGGTCAAATGAACTGTGACCACACCTCACTGCAACATCAACACTGCTGACAACCCTGCGTAGCTTGCAGAAAGAGCCTCAAAAATCATTACACTATCACTCCTCGGTCGAGGATCAGCCTTTTAATATGCGAGCATGACTGTGAGGTTAAAGCAGATAAATTAGGCGGTGAACTCAGACCTTACAGTTGCTTTGAGCTGCTGGGAAACACATCTGCTTTGCGTGAGAATTTGCATTGGATCTCCAAGGATTACAGCACTGTAACCACACATTTACATGAGGCTATTACAGCTTGTATGCAAAGTATGTGACTGTCTGCGACAGTTCTACAGTTCAGTAAGGACATGAGCCAGGTGATAAGACAATAAAAATAATGCGTTTGTCAAAACTATGGAACTGAACATAACAATAATGTGTTATTTAGAGTGTTAAACTTTACATTTTTAGAAGCTTGTGTCAATTTAGCCAGAATATGCTTTAGAAAAATATGCCACATTTTCGAGTAAAATCCTGTGCATTTTTTAATTTTTTGTCTATCATAAGTCTGTAATCGACGCTATATTTGGGAATGTTTTACAGAAATATAACACTTCACAACACTTTTCATTTGTTGTTATTATATTAGTTAACATAAACTAACAAGGAACAGTACTTCTACAGCATTTATTAATCTTAGGTAATGTAAATTTCAGCATTTACTAATGCATTTTTAAAAAAAAAATGTACGTCAATGCACTGTGAACTAACATAATATACAATTGTAGCCTATTTTTAACTAACATTATCAAATATTAATTGATAACATTAACATGAGACCTTGTTTTAAAGTGTCAGCATTGAAAAAATATAATCTTTTATAAATGTATTCATAAATAATCTTTCATAAAAGGGTAAAATATAATAATGCACACTAAGCATATCTCAACAACGGTGACAGCCAACAAATGTAATTTTATTTTAAAAATAAATAATTCATGCCGCTATGCTGGGAAGTTAAACTCTAGCAATACAAATTATGTGGACACTATTCTATAAATATCAAAAATATTAGCTACTGTAATACAGACAGATGGGTCACTGAGATTATGAAAATTACAATAATTCCTGTCCCTGTTTACTGTGACGTCACGCTATAGACCTACTGTGTTATGGCAACAGTAGCTAGGAAAATTCACGCCAAATTTTGGATAATTTACCAACAATCACTAAGTGGACACCAATAGTTGAACACTGCCCTCTGGTGCCCTGTATATATAAACTTGCGTCGACTCTTCTGCTTAATTAGCAGACATAGGTGCATGAACTCATATGAAATGGTTGGGAAAATACAAGTTCATCCAAACTTCTTTTGCACGATTTAAAAATAAAGAAGAGATGTATATTTGTTTATACTCATATTTAGATGTTTGGATTTAATTTTTCTCCAAAGCAACTAAGTAAATTCAAGCTGCCCGTTTTTATGTGTATTCCCTGAAAGGACCCCAAGAACCCCACATAACTACAATCACATTCTCAATTCACTCTGTGTCAAGAAACATCAACACACTGCAGTCTTACAGACCAACTGAAACCTATGAACACTAGAGGACAGTACAAGCTAAAACTTCACTCTGAGAACATTACTCAGAGACAACATTGAAATACAGCTCTCTCTCTTCACAACACACACAGAGAGAGAGAGAGCGCATGTGAGAGGGGAAGTACAGCGAGATATAACATGCAGCGCAGCAATAACTAATAAAAACAACCCTTGAACTTTTTATTGGTTTACTATTTGATATGTCCATTATCAAAGCTATACTTCCACAGCTGCTTGTAAATATAATATCGTTTAATATGTCAGGGAATGAACATGTTTGTCACATTTACTGCGCAATATGAAGTGCTTGATTCTGATTGGTCTTTTGGGGATATTCAGTGGTCTGATATTCTATTTTCTATTCTAAATTTTATGTTTTTCCCCCTCACGTGACTGTCTGGATTGCTTGATTCTGATTGGTCAGCTAAAGTCTTCACTATATGCATACAAACTGTACAGTGTACAGTACATACACACATATGACTGCCTGAAATGCTTGATTCTGATTGGTTAATTGCAGCTTTAGTGATCTGATAATCTGTTCTATAAAATATTGCTTCTATTTCTTTTCTATTTTGTGAGAAATTGTGTAGCTATTATAGAATGTTCAAAAGCAAAGTAAAATCAACATTTAATAATGTTAGAATCCATTACATTCACATATATCACTGTTATTTTTAATCTAGAAATAACACTTTCTCCTTTTCTTTTCTTTCTGATGCTCTCAAGTCTTTTCGAAGTCGATTATATATTTCAAAGTCACTCTTGGGTCTTAACCTGTGTTAAAGCTCAGCTCTCGTCTGATAGTGAGTGAGTGACATTGGCCTTGGCTTCTGAATGCCGTGCGTTACGCGCGCGCTCCACGCCCAGCAGTGCGTTATCGCGCTCAGATAACTCCGTCTTAACGAGGGTCTCCGGGTGTGATGCGCAGCAATCCAGTCCTAAATCTCCTCCTCTGCAACCTTCGATCCCTGGAACTTACATCATAATTCCCAGGACGACCTCATGCTCGCACCTGACGCGCCGCCGGTCAGTGTTGGTCCAGGCTGCTGCTCGCCATCATGACCTGCTGTGATCTGAAATGCGGGCTCATCACTGGGACCGTGCTGGGCGCCCTGATCGCCTTGCTGGGCGTGGATTCTCATCCCTGTGGGCAACATGTTCATTGAAAACACCGTGCACACGGTAAGTCGCCGTCTTTTTATATCAATATTCGGCGCACATGCATTTGCAGATATTCCAGAAAGGCATATACAGTACATGATGAAGTTGCTGTGGAGAAATATTCTGAATAATTTAGGAACAGTCAATGTAGGGTACAACGTACTATCAATGATGTATTAGATTAAATAAAATTGGGTTTATGGGTCAAGGGCATTTTTTAATAAATGTATAATTGGGGCAAGTTGTCACATGTAATTTATATTAAATTTATTGATTAGAAATGTACATGTTTTGCTCTTTAATAAACTGTTTATATTTCGCTTAAAAGCCATTAAATAGCATCTAATACATTTCCCATAAAGATAAATTGTGTATTAGATAGTATTTTATATTTAATGTATTTAAACAGCAGGTTCTCGACTTACCTCATGGTGTCAAGGTCAATGACAGTGTGTGTTAAATGAGCTCTATTTCTATATTTATGCAAAAAACATTGGAAATGTACAGTAGAATTATTTTAGACTTAAAGGTGTGTGCCTATACAGAAATTGACTGAAAATAACACCATATTGAGAAATATTCACTGGATTGTGACAACTTGCCCCAGCCTACCCCATTTTGAATTGTACACAAGTAGTATAAAAAGTGTATAAAGTATCTGACACTAAGTATGTTTTGTGTCTCTTAAGGAAACGGTGCTGGAAAACGGGACTTTAGCATTTGACACCTGGACGTCTGTAGACACGGCGATATACAGGCAGTTTTGGCTGTTTGACGTGCAGAACCCTGATGACGTTGTGAGTCAAGGGGCCAAACCTGTGCTGGTGCAGAAAGGACCATACACGTACAAGTAAGACTTGCTATTTAAATAGACTTGCAATCAATACTCATGTGAACAAACCATTTTTCTTGATCTCTTAAAGGTAGAGAAAGCAAAATCAAGCATATTCACTCTTTGAGCTTTAAAATGTACTCAGAAACATCCCTATCTCTTGAACTACCTGAAATAAAGCAGAACGAATCCCAAAGCATCAGCCGTTTGCCAAAGTATAGGCCATTTTACCTACTTCTGAGACTTGTGCTTAAACATAGACTATCAACATAAGCGCTTCAAGCTTGTTCAAAAGTTTTATCATGCTGTTGTCATTTAATTGTAAGTTGATAAGCAAAAATGTATCTGATGGGAGGATGCTTATCTAATTAAGGCAAATGTTACACTCCATGCTTATGTCTGTCATGTTCTAAAGTAATATAATGTGCAGAATACTTAAATGTGAGAACGCTTGCACTTTTTTATTTTACTATATTTTATTTTTGGTCTTTTATCTGTTTTTGTTAATTACATATATATATATATATATATATATATATATATATATATATAATATACTTTTATATTACATTAGGGGAGTCAGTTCACTTAAATTACCAAGGATACAAATAATTAATAAAATCAACAAAAATTACATTTCTGTTATACATTCTAAAAAGTATGGCCTTTCTCTGTTATATATGACCAGTAAACACCACCTAACTTTTGTTTTTCTTGCAATTTCAAGCCACTAAATGCTCATAATGTATTTCTTTATGGTCTAATATGCTCTCTGTTGTCCTCTAGGACGCGTTTTATCCCCAAAACAAATATCACCTTCAATGATAACTACACTGTGTCCTTTGTGCTGCCGTTGGGAGCCATCTTTGAGCCTAGCATGTCAGTAGGCCCAGAGGAAGACGTATTCACATCGCTCAATCTAGCTGTAGCAGTATGTATTTCAACAACCATCTCTTGCCATCTTTCTCACCCGTCTGTCATTCTCTTTGTCTGTTTTCCTCCCTTGTCCTCCATGAGGAGTTAATGTGATGCATATTTCTCAAGACTGGAGTAATGGCTGCTGAAAATCCAGCTCTGCCATCAGAGTTAAATACGTGTTCAAATAAATGACATGTTAAAGTATAAAAATAGAAAACAGTTATTTTAAATTGTAATAATATTTCACAATATTACTGTTTTACTGTATCTTCAAATAAATGAAGCCTTGGTGAGCATAAGAGGCTTCCAGCAAAAACATTTAAAAAATCATACCGATCCCAACATGTTGAAAAATAGTAAGTAAATACATGAAATATTAATCTTTCTTACAAACTCTTTTCGCTCACATGCCTAAGGTTGCTAACCCCTGATATTGATAACATTGCTTCAGCATTTGTTGTCAGCTGTGAAGCAAGTCAGTCAAAGTTTGTCATATCATTGATAAAATGTTGATATCTGTGATTATCTGTCAAGAGTCAGCACAGCACCTATGTTAAAATTTAACCAACAATGCTGCATAATCATCACCTCATCATTTTCATAGATTATATTCATAATTGCAGGTGATGTTCAGTCGGATAAAAGTGCTGTAGAGATAAAAAAAAAAAAATGCAAATACATTCTCTAGATGTTGTTGATTCCAAGGTTTTTTTTGAATTTATGACAGGTTATGTTTCCGTGCGTGTGCTGTGATCAACTTGAACTTTATTTTCTTCTCTTCCAGGGTGTTTACAGTTTACTAGATCATAGCCTTGCAAACTTGCTCATCCAACGCTCCAATTCCACACTCTTCCAGAATAGGACTGTTAAGGAATTGTTGTGGGGCTACAAAGACCCAATGCTGAGCAGCACACTTGGAGTTTTTTATCCAGTAAGGCTTCATGGCATTCACTTGCTAATAAAGGATGTTTATAGCTTCACTATTGATAAACAATTTCATATATACAAATGCAATTAGACCATTTTTATTGTGAATGAGCAAAATCATTTGTAACATATGCAAATATATGATTTAAGATGTATGAAAGAATACAAAAATTAAGAATGTAAGAATACTTAAAGGAATAATTCACCCAAAAATGAAATTTGCTGAATATTTACTCATATTTACTTTAATATTTACTTTAACCCTACCTCAGGCCTTCATATATGTAGAGGAGTTTGTTTCTTCATCTGAACAGATTTGGAGAAATTTAGCATTACATCACTTGCTCACTAATGGATCCTCTGCAGTGAATGGGTGCCGTCAGAATGAGAGCCCAAACAGCCGATAAAAACATCACAATAATCCACAAGTAATCCAAGTCCATCAATTAATCTCCTGTGAAGTGAAAAGATGGATGTTTGTACAAAACAAATCCATCATTATTGTATTTTAACTTTAAACTGTCTCTTCTGGCCAAAATAATAGTCCATAATCCATCATAATGCTTCCTCCAGTGAAAAAGTCCATCCACTGTTGTCCTCTCACTTTATAATCCATCAACATATTTGTTTAGGACCCTTTGGATTGTTTTCATTTGTAAACAGTGCTTCATCTGAGCATATTTCTCTCCTGATTCAGGCAACATGGCTTTTTTACTGGAAGAAACATTATGAACTCCTACTTTTGCCGGAAACAAATGTTTGAAGTTAAAACATGATGAAGTTGTTTTTTACGAACATTCTTGTATTTCTTGCATTACACGACAATAATTGATGGACTGGAATTGTGTGGATTATTGTGATGTTTTTATCAGCTCTTTGGACTCTCATTTTTGACGGCACCCATTCCATTGTTGAGAAAGAAATGTAATGCTAAATTTCTCCAAATCTGTTCCGATGAAGAAACAAACTCATCTAGATTTTGGATGGCCTGAGGGTGAGTACATTTTCAGCAAATTTTAATTTTGAGTGAACTATTCCTTTAAAGACCCCATGATGGATTAGATTAGCCTTGAAGCTAATCCACAAAATTTCTCTTCAGTCTGAATGTCATAAATTAAAAATGCTTATGTTTCCAGTTTTTACTGCCCTATTTGTTGGGTTATATGCACTCTAACATTCAATAAAATATTACCTATGTTTTTTTGTTTTCTTTTAGTACAATGACACCTTCGATGGACCATACACTGTATTCACAGGCAAAGATGACATCAATAAGGTAGCCACAATCGAACGCTGGGCAGGTGAACCGTAAGTATATGTTACATTAGCATGAAGAATTTGCATAACGTGGAACATTTCCATGGTTCTTTGGGTTGGAGATGGGTTTGTCGTTCTCCAAAAATGACCTAGACTTTAAATGTAGATACGGTATATACACAACCAACTGTCAGTAATTTTGTTTATGATTTAAGTAATCAATGAATCAATCACTTTCTTCAACACAGCATTAGTAAATCTCAGACTATCAATCTCATCAAAAATCTTTGTTGTACAGATCACTGAGTTACTGGAATGACTTTTATTGCAACAAGATAAACGGAACAGGCAAGTTTACCTCTAACATATTACACTGATACTGAATTATTTGTGAAGTAATTACATTATTGTTGACATGTATGCAAATATATAGTATGACTTTTGTCCAACAGCTATTTGCCTAAAACCGAGGTGTATGTGTCCAATAAAGACATAGTGTGCAGGTCTTATACTATAGTTTCTCATCTGGTTTAATTATTAATCATCTATTGATTTTGAGCACTTCTACAAGGAGACCAGTTGTTTTATGGTTTCTGATATAAAGTTCAACAAATGTAATACTTCACACAATAATCACATTATTCAATTTTGTATTCATATGTGAACAGATGGTTCCTCCTTCCACCCGTTCCTGGACAAGAAAGAACCCCTGTTCTTCTTTTCTTCCGATATCTGCAGGTATTTTCAGTTTGTTCCCTGGATAATCAGTAGAAAATGTAAATAAAATGTGTTTTAAAATGATAAAGATGACTTTTTTTAATGACAAAATATGAACCAGATGCAATCATCTGAGATTAGACTTTTTCTCAAAACTAGCTTCACTTCTGTCTCAGAACTAACTTTTAAGCAGGTGGTCTCAACGTGATTATGAGTCAATTGCTTATGATTATCTTTCTTTACATTAAATGCCATTTGTTACGGCATTCATACATTTTATTGGAGATATAAATTTCCAGATACTTTATGAGGACACTGTATATATTGAAATGCCATGTTCTCATAATCTATTGATTAAAGTCTGGTTGGGTTCATGGACTTTTCTCTCTCCGCATGCGATTAGATTTGTTCTGGAATCCTGATATATACAGATATAGTGTATCTAAGTGGAGGTTTTCATGCGTTCATGCGAGGTTTCATTTTGTTTGCCATTACCACCAGAGGTCAGGCCACTCCTTCTGAAGGGTCATAGATGTCAGAAAAACTCTAGCAATGCCAGCAGTTACTCTCTTTTATCATAATACATCATGTGTGACTGTAAAGCCATAACTGCTGGAGATCAAAGCTAGACAGTATTTTTTTTTTTTTGTCACATGATAAGTGTTACATAATGTATTACTGAGACCATGTCTCTAGGCTTTTGAAATATTTTTTCCTCATGTTTTCACTCATGCATATACAATGGCTAAAAAGTATTCAGACACTTAAAACATGCTTAAAACTGTATGAATGCTATTGCATTATATGCAAAATATCAAATCAAATGTATAATTTTAAAATCTAAAGGATACTAGTATTTCACAAAAAAAGTAAAAAATGCATAAACTTTTATTATATCAGTTTAATACAATTAATATACATAACTGTTCAAAAGACTGAAGTAAGATTTTTTTTTGTTGTTGAGCAAGGACACATTAAATTGATCAAAAGTGACAGTAAAGACTTTTTATAATGTTACATAAATGATCTATTTCAAAATGATGCTGTTATGCTCCTCTATTTATGTTTTTTTATTATTATTCATCAAAGAACCCTGAAAAAATATACATCACAGTTTCCACAAAAACATAAGCACTGTTTTCAACATTGATACTAATATTAAATGTTCATGGATCATGTGACAGTGAGGACTGGAGTAATGGCAGCTGAAAATTCAGTTTTGCCATCACAGGAATCAAAAGAGATTTCAACTATATTAAAATAGAAAACAGGTATTTTAAATTGTAATAACATTTCACAATATTCCTGTTTTTACTGTGTTTTTAATTAAATAAATGCAGCCTTGGTGAGCATAAAAAAAAAAAATATATATATATATATATATATATATATAATATATATATATATATAGATATATATATAGATATTTATATATATATATATGTGTGTGTGTGTGTGTGTGTGTGATTATATCAATTATAAAATAATTAATATACTGTTTAATACACTCCTTCCCCCTTTGCAAGACATACATTTGTAATAAATATCAAACTTGTCCTCTAGGGCAATATCTGCTGTGTATGAGAGAACTGTTGACCTGAAGGGAATCGATGTGTATCGGTACATGTTACCTCCTGAAGCTCTGGCCTCTCCAGTGGAGAACCCAGATAACCAGTGCTACTGTACAGACCCTGTGATCACCAAAAACTGCACTACGGCTGGACTTCTTGACCTCACCCCATGTAGAGGTCAGTGCTTTGGGCCTCGTATGAAGTCAGATGAGACCAGAGTTGAAACTAAAGTTTATTGAATGCGTTATTCGTTTTTATATTCAATATTTTTCAACAGGAACCCCAGTATTCCTCTCTCTACCCCACTTCCTCCATGGCAGCAATGATCTCCATCAAGGTGTGATCGGACTGAACCCAAACCTCGATGAGCACTCGATATTTCTTGATGTTGAACCGGTGAGGAACACATTTCAGTTTGCATAAGTTTTCTTTTATTAAAAGGAAGAAGCTTTAAGATAAGATAATGGTTATGCATCTTGTGTCATTTGTAGATTACAGGTTTCACTCTGAGATTTGCAAAAAGACTTCAGCTCAACATGTTGTACGGCCCATCAGATAGTATTGTGTATGTAAACAGACATCACACATTGTCATTGATGCACTGCACTTTGCCAAATTCATACATGCACGGCCTAACATGATGTCCTGTGTCTTTCTTTCTCAGAATTTTGAACAAAATCAAGGACCACACAATTTTCCCTATTTTGTGGGTGAACGAGGTAAGAGCTAATGAAGCATCTATTTCATTAAAGCACTTAGTTCCAGCTAAAACTTATAGGTCCAAAAAAGCACCTATAATAACCTTAGTATACTAAGAGGAAATATAAAAGAGGAAATATGTCGGTTTGCTGCCTTGAATATTCTTTTGTTAAATAATTGGCCTTAAAACATTTATTTTATTTCAATTATTAAGTAATTGATAGTGATTGATCCAACTAAAGCATATAGATAAAATAAGTACACTCTAGTTCCGTTATCTCTACTTTAATTTTGTACTTTAGACCCATTGGGACCAACAAAGTAATTTCTGAAATCTTACATCTGATATATCAGAAGAATTATTACGGCCCATAAACAGCTAATCTCACACATGTCTGACCCATGGACCATCTGATAGTTTCATCAGAGCAGGATTAGGTGCTGACTGACTGTAATATTTTGTCTTTTATTTGTGTTAGACGGCAGTTCTGGACGATGAGACGGCCGACATGTTCAAGAAAGAGCTGATTTCTCGGATGGAGCTGTTGGAAGGTTTTCAGATCGGACTCATAGTGGTTGGCTTAGTCTTATTCGCCAGCTGTTTGATCGGATTGATTGTGGTGTGCACGAAACTGAGCAATAACAAACAATCTTTGATTGTTAAATAAAGGGAGGGATGCTTGGTGCTTTTTGTTTGATTTTTTTGATAGCGCACTTTGTAGGAATTGTATATTGTAATTGTCTTTTTTGCGCTCAGAGTACTGCAATTCTATTTATATAATTTATAAACTCTGCATTTTCGTGGAGCAAAATGATTTCATGTATTTCGCTTGATATTGTATCAAGTCATGCTTTAAATAGTTATCAGGGCAAAAATTCTGCCATTTTGTGGTTGTACTATGGTTCATTTAAATATGAAATAATTTTATATGTCAGCACAATTTCAGTAAAACAAAGAACTGTGAAACTTGGCCTCATTGTGATTTGTGTTTTCTGGAATATATTTTTTTTCTGTACTCTGTGTAGTTGTTGCCGTCAACTACACAACTAAAACTAAAATAAGTTGTTGCCGTCTACACATCTCAAATCGCATATCAAGTTTTGCCTCATGCGTAAGAACAATCACCAGTCTGATAAACAGACACAGAAGAAATTCCGGAACAGATTTCTCTGTTATACCCTGTAAATCCATATGATTTACTTTCCATTCTCCAATGGCTGCTAAATCAGAATGGGAGGTTTTGTAGAACAAGAGGCTTGGGGTTGAGTGGGAAACAAGGGTTTGTTTAATATGATAGTAGGCCTGGTAGCTTCCTCCCTCCTTCCTGCTTTATGAATTATAAAACGCAACTGGTCATCTCTGACTGCTGCTTTTCTGTCCTGGTTTGACCCATGGGTTTTAAACAACTAAAAGCCAGAGCAAACAGCATGTAGGTTACACTACTTTAGAATAAAGGCTACTAACAGAAGAATATGCGTAATCGTTTGTTAATGATATTTCAACAGTAAGTACAAATACTGTATGATGCATTATAAGAAGGGTGCATAGTATTTCAGAACCAAATTGTGCTGTATATGTATGTGTGTATGTATGTATATGTGTGTGTATATACAGTATCTCACAGAAGTGAGTACACCCTCACATTTTTGTAAATATTTTATTATATCTTTTCATGTGACAACACTGAAGAAATGACACTTTGCTACAATGTAAAGTAGTGAGTGTACAGCTTGTATAACAGTGTAAATTTGCTGTCCCCTCAAAATAACTCAACACACAGCCATTAATGTCTAAACCGCTGGCCACAAAAGTGAGTACACCCCTAAGTGAAAATGTCCAAATTGGGCCCAATTAGCACTTTTCTCTCCCTGGTGTCATGTGACTCGTTAGTGTTACAAGGTCTCAGGTGTGAATGGGGAGCAGGTATGTTAAATTTGGTGTTATCGCTCTCACTCTCTCATACTGGTCACTGGAAGTTCAACATGGCACCTCATGGCAAAGAACTCTCTGAGGATCTGAAAAAAATAATTGTTGCTCTACATAAAGATGGCGTAGACTATAAGAAGATTGCCAAGACCCTGAAACTGAGCTGCAGCACGGTGGCCAAGGTCATACAGCGGTTTAACATGACCGGTTCCACTCAGAACAGGCCTCGCCATGGTCGACCAAAGAAGTTGAGTACACGTGCGCAGCATCATATCCAGAGGTTGTGTTTGGGAAATAGACGTATGAGTGCTGCCAGCATTGCCGCAGAGGTTGAAGGGGTGGGGGGGGGGGGGGTCAGCCTGTCAGTGCTCAGACCTTACGCCGCACACTGCATCAAATTGGTCTGCATGGCTGTCGTCCCAGAAGGAAGCCTCTTCTAAAGATGATGCACAAGAAAGCCCGCAAACAGTTTGCTGGAGACAAGCAGACTAAGGACATGGATTACTGGAACCATGTCCTGTGGTCTGATGAGACCAAGATAAACTTATTTGGTTCAGATGGTGTCAAGCGTGTGTCGCGGCAACCAGGTGAGGAGTACAAAGACAAGTGTGTCTTGCCTACAGTCAAGCATGGTTGTGGGAGTGTCATGGTCTGGGGCTGCATGAGTGCTGTCTGCACTGGGGAGCTACAGTTCATTGAGGGAACCATTAATGCCAACATGTACTGTGACATACTGAAGCAGAGCATGATCCCCTCCCTTCGGAGACTGGTCTGCAGGGCAGTATTCCAACATGATCACGACCCAAAACACACCTCCAAGACGACCACTGCCTTGCTAAAGAAGCCGAGGGTAAAGGTGATGGACTGCCCAAGCATGTCTCCAGACCTAAACCCTATTGAGCATCTGTGGGGCATCCTCAAACGGAAGTTGGAGGAGCGTAAGGTCTCTAACATCTTCCAGTGACTCCAGTGGCAACCTGTGAAGCTCTGGTGAACTCCATGCCCAAGAGGGTTAAGGCAGTGCTGGAAAATAATGGTGGCCACACAAAATATTGACACTTTGGGCCCAATTTGGACATTTTCACTTAGGGGTGTACTCACTTTTGTGGCCAGCGGTTTAGACATTAATGGCTGTGTGTTGAGTTATAGGCGACAGCAAATTTACACTGTTATACAAGCTGTACACTCACTACTTTACATTGTAGCAAAGTGTCATTTCTTCAGTGTTGTCACATGAAAAGATATAATAAAATATTTACAAAAATGTGAGGGGTGTACTCAGGGCCGTCACTAGTGTGGTGAAAGGTGGTGACAAATATCTCAACCGACTGGCTGATGCCAGCCTAAAAAGACACTTAGGGCAGTTGACGGGTCACTGCTGTGCGTTGTCACGAAAGCTTATAGTTTGCACGTGTTTTTAAGCCTTGCCAATTTAAACATTCAAAAGAGTTTAAAGCATTTAAACAAAAGACACGGAAAAGCTCAACCGAGTAGCCTACTCGCGCACTGTGTTCGGTGCGCACGCAGCAAGCCGTGTCTCACAGACAGCAAGACCGAACCGAGCTCTCATCGCGTCCGCCTGCACCCGAACGAACAAATACAAATCGCAGTTTAAACATGCAAACAGAAAAAGATGTGAAAGAGCCCAATTCAGCACTCCTGCGTGGTGTTCTGTGCACACAGGCGTCTCAAAACGCTTGAACACCGAATTTGCCTCTTCTTGCTCTTGTACCTACAAATACATCCAAAATTATGTCAAAATACCCGTCTTGGAGAGTATCCTCGAAAAAACTGTTGGTTATGTCTTAAGTGAAAGTAAACAGTTGAGAAAGAAATCAGATGTGCATCATTACATTGGATACATTGTCTCTTAAAGTGACCGCGCATAATTTACTATCTGCTGTCGGTGTCCTTAATGTTAATCCAAGAAAATGAAAGAAAGAAAATCACTCACTGCTCTTGACTGAATTACTTTGTAGTTTTAACAAGAATAAATCCACAGTCAAACCAAAAATTATTCAGACACCAGATATAATTTTCGATATATATTTTTTAGTGGGTGCAGGACACTATAGCTCATTTACGTAAGTGAGTATAGCAAAATAAAGTAAACTGTGACATATTTTACCCAAAAATACCAGTGAAATTGATAAAAAAAAATTGGGACCAAAAATTCTTCAGACACTTTGACTTGACCATGTTTTGCTTACGTGTTTTTTCTTTAATTGCTAATGTGACCTTTTTACAGACTGAACAAAATGAAGCATTGCTTGGTATTTGTTCAACAAAGTATTGATAGTTGTGTAAATTGTGCTCATTCGTGCAAAATTGTGCTCATTCGTGCAAAAAAATGATCTCTGTGAAGAATTTCAGTCAGGTTTCAAGCCCCGCCATAGCACAGAAACTGCACTTGTTAAAATTACAAATGACTTGCTTCTTGCATCAGACAAAGGCTGCATCTCATTGCTAGTTTTACTTGATCTTAGTGCCGCGTTCGACACTATAGATCATGAAATACTCGTAGATCGATTACAAAACTATACAGGTATTCAAGGGCAGGCTTTAAGATGGTTTAGATCCTACCTGTCCGATCGCTACCACTTTGTTTATTTAAACGGGGAGTCATCTCAATTATCACCAGTAAAGTATGGAGTACCACAAGGATCTGTTCTAGGTCCTCTGCTGTTTTCAATATACATGCTGCCCCTTGGTAATATTATTAGAAAATACGGGATTAGTTTCCATTGCTATGCTGATGATACTCAACTATATATCTCAACAAGACCAGACGAAACTTCTAAAATATCTAAGTTAACTGAGTGTGTTAAAAATGTAAAAGATTGGATGACCAATAATTTTCTCCTATTAAATTCAGATAAGACAGAGATATTACTTATTGGACCAAATAACAGTACACAGAATCTCTTGGATTACAATTTGCAACTAGACGGATGTCCTGTTACTTCCTCTACAGTCAAAAATCTGGGTGTTATATTAGACAGCAACTTGTCTTTTGAAAAACATATTTCCAATGTTACAAAAACAGCATTCTTCCATCTTAGAAACATTGCCAAGCTAAGGAACATGTTACCTGTTTCTGATGCAGAAAAGCTAGTTCACGCATTCATGACCTCTAGACTGGACTATTGTAATGCACTGCTAGGTGGTTGTCCTGCATCTTCAATAAACAAGCTACAAGTAGTCCAAAATGCAGCAGCTAGAGTCCTTACCAGGTCAAGAAAATATGATCATATTACCCCAATTTTACAGTCTCTGCACTGGCTACCTATTAAGTACCGTATCAGTTACAAAATATTATTACTTACCTATAAGGCCCTAAATGGTTTAGCTCCTGCGTACCTAACTAGTCTTCTATCTCGCTACAATCCATCACGCTCCCTAAGGTCGCAAAACTCTGGACTCTTGGTAGTACCTAGAATAGCAAAGTCCACTAAAGGAGGTAGAGCTTTTTCATATTTGGCTCCCAAACTCTGGAATAGCCTTTCTGATAACGTTCGGGGTTCAGACACACTCTCTCTGTTTAAATCTAGATTAAAGACACATCTCTTTAGCCAAGCATTCATATAATGCATTCATATAATGTATCTCATAATCTTGTACTGCAGTTATATCTGATCAAAACGCACATTATTATTCTTTAGCTTGGGTTGAACAAATAATTTTTGCTTGAATGGAACAACAGCTACGCTAATTATGTCTCTTTGTTTATCTGTTTATGCCACGGGATTTACATCCCGTGGTAACTAGGCGTT
Source organism: Aspiorhynchus laticeps (assembly GCA_023376895.1). Taxonomy (NCBI): domain Eukaryota; kingdom Metazoa; phylum Chordata; class Actinopteri; order Cypriniformes; family Cyprinidae; genus Aspiorhynchus; species Aspiorhynchus laticeps. The sequence continues at coordinate 12,714,097 of CM041805.1, forward strand.
ACACAAGCTTCAGTCTGGATCCAGCCCTTAAATGATCTGAGATGACCAAACACCTGAGAAGAGATGATGCCGACCCCTCGGAGGACCTCAGAGGATGCCAACCTCTGATCCCCCAACAACATATAGAATTAACAAATTTTGCCATAAGTTAATATATTAAGCTTCTACAATGTATAAATATATTGTAGAAACTTAATTTCCTGTAAAGCGCTTTGCAACGATTGTATCGTAAAAGGCGCTATACAAATAAACTTGAATTGAATTGAATTAAATATTGTCATACTAACAGTTGTCTGAATTTTTGGTTGATTGTAAATCAATACATACCTTTCTATCAAAGTTATCTGACATTATCAGGATGAATTTGATCTGACACAGTTTAACTCGGAGTTCTTGTCATATTTTATTACCATTTTCTAAACTATAGCAAATAAACTGATAATGTGAGAAATGCTGAAGGTGTCTGAATAAATTTTGGTTTGACTGTATATTTAATTTTTACAGTGAAGACTATGCACTGCTATTATTCAGTTTCTGTACCTGGACACCTACAAACTTGAAAAAACTTAAACATTGTGTAAGTATCACAAATAAATAAACAGAACGGACATACAAATTAAACAATTTCAAACAGGGCCCACTGGTACAACCTGCACCGGGGCCCCGCAAACCCCAGCTACGGCCCTGGGTGTACTCACTTCTGTGAGATACTGTATATATATACAAACCCGATTCCAAAAAAGTTGGGACACTGTACAAATTGTGAATAAAAAAGGAATGCAATAATTTACAAATCTCATAAACTTATATTTTATTCACAATAGAATATAGATAACATATCAAATGTTGAAAGTGAGACATTTTGAAATGTCATGCCAAATATTGGCTCATTTTGGATTTCATGAGAGCTACACATTCCAAAAAAGTTGGGACAGGTAGCAATAAGAGGCCGGAAAAGTTAAATGTACATATAAGGAACAGCTGGAGGACCAATTTGCAACTTATTAGGTCAATTGTCAACATGATTGGGTATAAAAAGAGCCTCTCAGAGTGGCAGTGTCTCTCAGAAGTCAAGATGGGAAGAGGATCACCAATTCCCTCAATGCTGCGGCGAAAAATAGTGGAGCAATATCAGAAAGGAGTTTCTCAGAGAAAAATTGCAAAGAGTTTGAAGTTATCATCATCTACAGTGCATAATATCATCCAAAGATTCAGAGAATCTGGAACAATCTCTGTGCGTAAGGGTCAAGGCCGGAAAACCATACTGGATGCCCGTGATCTTCGGGCCCTTAGACGGCACTGCATCACATACAGGAATGCTACTGTAATGGAAATCACAACATGGGCTCAGGAATACTTCCAGAAAACATTGTCGGTGAACACAATCCACCGTGCCATTCGCCGTTGCCGGCTAAAACTCTATAGGTCAAAAAAGAAGCCATATCTAAACATGATCCAGAAGCGCAGGCGTTTTCTCTGGGCCAAGGCTCATTTAAAATGGACTGTGGCAAAGTGGAAAACTGTTCTGTGGTCAGACGAATCAAAATTTGAAGTTCTTTTTGGAAAACTGGGACGCCATGTCATCCGGACTAAAGAGGACAAGGACAACCCAAGTTGTTATCAGCGCTCAGTTCAGAAGCCTCCATCTCTGATGGTATGGGGTTGCATGAGTGCGTGTGGCATGGGCAGCTTACACATCTGGAAAGGCACCATCAATGCTGAAAGGTATATCCAAGTTCTAGAACAACATATGCTCCCATCCAGACGTCGTCTCTTTCAGGGAAGACCTTGCATTCTCCAACATGACAATGCCAGACCACATACTGCATCAGTTACAACATCATGGCTGCATAGAAGAAGGATCCAGGTACTGAAATGGCCAGCCTGCAGTCCAGATCTGTCACCCATAGAAAACATTTGGCGCATCATAAAGAGGAAGATGCGACAAAGAAGACCTAAGACAGTTGAGCAACTAGAAGCCTGTATTAGACAAGAATGGGACAACATTCCTATTCCTAAACTTGAGCAACTTGTCTCCTCAGTCCCCAGACGTTTGCAGACTGTTATAAAAAGAAGAGGGGATGTCACACAGTGGTAAACATGGCCTTGTCCCAACTTTTGTGAGATGTGTTGATGCCATGAAATTTAAAATCAACTTATTTTTCCCTTAAAATTATACATTTTCTCAGTTTAAACATTTGATATGTCATCTATGTTGTATTCTGAATAAAATATTGACATTTGAAACTTCCACATCATTGCATTCTGTTTTTATTCACAATTTGTACAGTGTCCCAACTTTTTTGGAATCGGGTTTGTTATATATATATATATATATATATATATATATATATATATATATATATATAGCTTGTGTGTGTGTGTGGTGTGTGTGTGTGTGTGTGTGTGTGTGTGTGTGTGTGTGTGTGTGTGTATATATATGTGTGTGTGTTTGTGTGTGTATATCTTCTCCTCCAAGTCATGTATTCCGCCATTATGAAGAATACCAGGAGTATCACGCGCATGCATTGTTTACGTGCAGAGATACTTTCAATAATGGCAGAAGACATGATTTGAAGGAGAATAATTGTTGAATAAAGTCGTTATTTCTGTTTTCTTTGCACACAAAAAGTAACACAAACCGTTTCTGCTTCTCTGTAAGTTATCGAAACATGAAACTAACGACACATCAAACACAAGACGCGCGAGTTTGCGTTGTATTACTGAACGTTACGTGAAAACAAATAACGTTAGTTGCCCGGTACGGTTCCGTTAACACAACACATATTAACCTAAAATGCGGTTGTGAGTCCTGAAAATCGAGTAAATAACTGACCTGTGAACGTAACTTATGCATTCAAACACAAGACTGACGATCTTATTCTGCTGCGCCGTGAATTTGGTTTTCATTATGTTTCATGTGTAACTTAATGTTGCTGTCTTCATAACTTGACTCTTTATGAGTTTAATCTGATTAATATTAAGTACTACTCATATGAATCAATTTTCAGATTGTTTTGTAAAGAGTCTGTAACACATGGGACAGATTAAAGTTGTTTAATGCAGTTGTTCAGGCTTATATCATTAATAAATAGGAATACACAAATCAAGACATTTAATAAAATAAAATTATCATTAACATTCACAGGGAAAACAGCATGTTCGCTATAGTAGCCTATTATATTAAAACATATGTTACTCCAAATGCCCTTCGAAGAGGGCACAAAATGCCATAGAAAAAAATGTGAACATGAAACGTCTGCAAAATGCAGATTCAGTCAAAAACATCTGAAATTTGGCATTAAACAATTAAATTTAGGCATTTCAGAGAGAGAGAAAAACTACAAATGTGAATGAAATTATTCTAATAGAGAAATCTATTGCAAAATGGAAGTGTGACTGAATTTCTCATTTGTTTTTAGAGCTGAACTTTTCACTATTTACAGATACTCAAAATGCAAAAAGAGATACAGACATAAGTTAATCCAAAATTGGAGGCTGTACAATGCTATACATCATCTAAAATGAGTGACAATCACATTACAGCTGTGCACACTGAGCAAACCACAAAACATTAACATGACATTCATTTCCAACATCAAACATGTGCCTGTATAACAATGATACAATATGCATGATCACATGCCTTTTTGGGCCTATCCTTATGTGATTTAAACACTGTGGTACTTCTGGGGCTTAAGTAAATCTACTTTACAAAATATCTACTTTAAACCGATTTCATTCTGGTTCAGTATGCACCTTATTTTTTAACGTAAGATCGGAGGTAGCCATTTGTAACTTGAATGTGCATGGCTTCCATTGTCATATGCTTTCAGCTGTCCGTTTTGCTGCTTGATATTAAAAACTGGTATTTATTCATTATAATATTTTAATGTATTGTCATTATAAACGCACTAGTTTGTAGAGCAAATAGTTTTACTGTTTAGTGCGTTTTTGTTGTTTTCATAGTTATTTTCCAGTTAGGCTTATGAATCAAAGTCTCACACATTCACAGAAAACAGCTAACTTCATGTTGAAAAATAATGTGGATACCATGTTAGGAAAAGAAGAAAACGTGCGCATACAATCTACATTTGAATCCAAGAGTTCACCCATGAAAATTTACCCTCATTTCATTCTTTCTTTCAGGAATACAAAAGGAGATATTTTGCAGAATGATCATGCTGCTCTTTTCCATACACTGAAAACATGACCACTGACTGTCAAGCTTCTTAAAGGACAAAAACGTTTCATAAAAGTGGTCCATACGACATCTGCAGAAGGTCATGAGGGTGAGTAAATGATGACGAACCAGTCATTTTTCTAAGGAAGAAATTATGTGTTTTGGATTAATGATGTTTCCCAAAGCACAACACTTGGCAAAAACACAACACTTTACAGTATTATGGGCTTAGAGAGCCACCTGTCTGGTACAGTTTGAAATGTCTCCAAACCATCTTCTCTCCCTCTCACTTCCCGTATGAACATCTGTGGTGCAGCTGGGATGATGTTCTTTGGTCTATGCGTCATGTTTTTATCTCCAAGAAATATTCTCATGAGCTGTTCAGTGACCATAAACAATTCATTAGCTAGAAAACAAGCTTTTACAAGCTTGAGATGAGCTCTAATCCACAAATTATCATCTCAATGTAGGGAGGCCATTGATTGACTTTAGAAGACTACTATTAATATTTAATGTAGCCATGTAGTTCAGTCAGGGGTCATGAAGAGTTGTAGATGGTAGAATGGACAAATTTGTTCCATTTTATAGAAATGTTCCTAAATTTCTTTCCCTAAACACGTCATTTATATCAAACTTGGATTGCTAGAAAATACTTCTAATCACAATGTTCTGCAGGGATATTAAAGAAGCTAATTCAACTTTACATCTATAAGTTAACAGAATACTCTCAAGATCCATATCTAATAAGAATTTATCTGATACGTTCTAGAAAACAAAACAATTTCTGTGGGTTTTTTGTCCATGTCTGTTAGCTTTGAGGCTAAGGCTGATGCATATGTAGTCCTAAAATTTGACAGACCTTTAGCAGATATGTACATTTGCAATTTACAGCCTTTCTCTTTCAGTAAACAAACCAAAATATTGATGACTAAACTTTTTTTGTCTGTTGAAATGCGCTCTAGAATGATACTGTCCCATTTAGTAATACTTCACTAGCATTAGCAAGCAGAAATAAATGTTCCTGGCTGTAAGGTAAACTAAAGGCTGTTAAAAAGGGACGAGCCCCTCCATATGTCCCGCCCCAAATGCCTGTTTCAATAGGAAATACATCAACACAGGAAAAAAAACTGTCTTCATCAAGCCATTTCATTGGGTCTTAAAGGACTTTGTGTTACTAAATGGTTTGTTCTGAAATGCCACATTCACATAAAATGATAACAATACTACCGTATGACATTTGGCATTTTGTATTATGCTGCTTGAAACACAAATTGGCTTGAGTGCCTGTGTGTGAGGATGTCTCAGAGTCCTCTGTATATAAGACTGCTGTACAGGAAGCACCTGAGATGCTTTGAGCTTGAAGAAAAACCACAATTGAGGTTCATAACAGAAGAGTCTTCTCCAGCGTTCTCCTCCTTTACTTTCCACTTTATTTTCCTCTCTCCTGATGCATGTCTTTATTCCTTTTCGTCATCTCTCCATCCATTTCCTTTGTTCATGTTTCGACTCTATTCCTCTTGTAAGTGGTTCCGGCGGTTCCTGCTCTTCCTGTGGTCCAGCAAGGGTTTGAGTTTGCCCAGATCACCTCTCATGGGGCTCTGTATGTTCTGCAGACTCTGCATCTGTTTGTGTTCCTTGCAGTATTGGTGCATGGCCAACGTCTCAGCCGGGCTGAAGGCCGACACCAGGGCTTTAGGGTGCAGTGAGGCTGCCCAGCCCCAGGGAGAATGTTTATTACTCAGAGCGCTGACCAGAGCTTCGCTCAGAATCTGGAGACGGATTTTAGCAAGTGTGCGCTTGAAACCATTCTCTGTGGCCAGGCAGTAATACACACCCTGATCCGAAGAATGCACTGAACGGATGAGCAAACCGTGATTGGTGGACACCACACGATCGCTCAGCTTCACCTGCACACAGAGAAAAGAATGACCGGTGAATGTGTAATTTTTAAATGCTTATTGAATACAAAAATTCATAAAAAAGCTTTTTATGATCCTTTTTGGGTAGAGTCGTGTTTGTTTTGGTGATCAAAATACTATTTTTGCAGTGTAATGAACTATAAAAGAGGTTTCTCCCATTTAGAATGTACAAATTGTAGATGTTTATGCTTTATTAATTTAGAATAATGTAGTCATATATACTACTTAGGGGTGGGTGATATACCCGGTATATCTTCTCTATTGCGGTTACAGGCTCACGTGACGTTGCTCACGTGACGTCACAAAAACGTATTGTTTGTACACTTTTTAAACATTGCGGTTTAAAAACAAGTGATTTTAAGCTGTTCAAACACAATCAACAGCGAAAGAGAACTCATTTTGCTATAAGCTCGCACTGTGTGAGAGACGCACGCACATGGAGATGGTGCTCATAGAGATATTTTTGCCGCTTTATAGGCCTTTAACTGTTAAATACACACACTTGTATGTGTCAAAATGCCTGTCTATGTAAGTATCCTCGTAAATACAGTAATTTAGGTCTTAAGTGAAAGCAAACAGCTAAGAAAGAAAACACGTGTTTATTAACAGTATATTGGCTCCGGACAGCTCTTAAAGTGACAGCAGTCTAATATTCCTGCTGGCTGTCATTCATGTTAATCAAACAACAAAAGAGAAAAAATCTTGACTAAATCACTTTTGTAACTTTAATATATATTAATAATATATATTTAATTTACATAGTGAAGAATATGCAGTGTTTTATATATTTGATTACTTTAGGAAAGGAAAGGACGTGACGTGTGGCCAAGTATGGTGACCCATACTCAGAATTTGTGCTCTGCATTTAACCCATTCAAGTGCACACACACAGCAGTGAGTAGTGAACAAACACACACACACCATGAACACACACCCGGAGCAGTGGGCAGCCATTTTTGCTGCGGCACCCGGGGAGCAGTTGGGGGTTCGGTGTCTTGCTCAAGGGTCTCACCTCCGTCGTGGTATTGAGGTGGAGAGAGCCCTGTACATTCACTCCCCCCACCTACAATTCCTGCCGGACCTGAGACTGGAACCCGCGACCTTCGGGTTACAAGTCCGACTCTCTATCCATTAGGCCATGACTGCCCCACATTACTTTATACAATGTACATGTAGCATTTCTTATTTATTTGTTCTACTGTAGTTTTTTTGTCATATTGCTTTTACTTAGTTTCTTATTTTTGTTTAATCGCTGACTGTTTACTTGTCTTCGGTGAGCTTGAGTTTGTTTGTTTTTTTAAATATAGGCTAGTATTAGTTTTTTTGTAATGTTGACACTGGTGACAAGAATTATGAAATTGATATGGTATCAAACATTTTGATATCATAAAGGCCTTATTTTTAAGCAAAAATAACACTATTGTGATATATATCCTTAGAGACAAGAAGTTTTGAGCATCCCTATGCGTCTATTATTTTCTTATTTTTCACCATTGACAGTTTAGGAGGAGTCAGTCTGTTTGATGATTACAAACATATTTTATTGAAATGAAATATCGATAGCCTGGAGCAATGTACTGTGCATTGGCTGTTGAGGATGAGTGTTTAATGTTGTGTCATTTTGGACAGGGTTGTCTGACCTCTTTCCTGCGATCGTTGTCTCTCTGAATGAGCCATTTAACCGAGGCCTGTGGAGATTTGGGCTGACACTCCAGGAAGGTGGTGTTGTTTTTGACTCCATACTGAGTCATCTCCACTGCATTCCTGTAGGCTGAAACAAGACCTCAAGCGTTAGCCAAAGCTCTCGAACACTTAACACATACTAATTGTACTGCCGTAATTCAGCTGACACGCTAACATCTGCGGATGAGGGTTCACAGAGTATGCAGTAAAATATACTCTTAAGAGTAGTGGGCCACATTAGTGTGTAATTTGATAAGTGACCCTGTACACTGGCCAATGATGTCATACATTCAACATCTGTTTTGACATTATGCTACTTTTGTTTAGTGCATACAGCTGGGATAACGTTTCCACTCATCGTTAAGATTGCTATTTATTAATTCTGATGCATCTGAAGTGTTGAACTGAGTCATCTGGATTGCTGACAGTATCAGTGCCAATTGTATTCAAATTAACAGGTGTTCTGGTCCCATGACAGATTCTTTCACAAGGAGAGAGAGAATCAGACAAACATGAGAGAAAGAAGGAAACGAGTGGTGGAAGAAGAGAGAGGGAAATGTGTGAGGCTGCATGTCAATTAGCATTAAAGTTAAGCACCGAAATGTATTTCATTAGGAAAATACATTGTATGTGTATGTATTAAAATAGTGTGCTAGTATTGAAAAACTCAACATGTCATAAAATGACTTTGATGCATGAGCATTTTAGCATTAGCATTGGCTACGTTCACGTTAGAATTAGAATAATTACAAGATGACAACTTGGAGATTCTACTCTGAGCAGTTTGAAACGATTAGTTTCTATAACAACGCTCATAACGCCAAATTTGTGGCTATGTTGTTGATGAGTAAAATACTTAGTCACTAGATTGATTCAGCTCTAGATGGTCTTGCAAATGATTAATTATGTGTCCCCACCAGACGTGACTTAGTTTCTAGCAACACACAATTTGTCCTTGCTATTAGAAAGCAAAAATGCAGCACAGTGTGGCAAAGCCAGTCATTTCATTAGGAATCCATGAAATATTTCCCTATGCAGATTCTGCAACTGGTTTAAGTTGATCTTGCAGATTCGCTGTGCTAACTAACAAAAAGTTGGTTTTAAAGTGACAGTGACTATGTTTACATGGACATCAGTAATCTAATTATTTACCTTATTCTGAATAAGACAATATTATGATTAAGGTGTTTACATGAGTTGCTTTTAGAATAATCCTTTCATGTTCCCGTTTTACATGTTATAGTACATAGATCTATTAATGGCATGCGTCATTACGTCACCACGCGACGCCATCTGACGTCCCCTCCAGAATTTCACGTATAAACATATAGTTCGTCTTCGTGATGATGCCATATACAGTTTTGGGTGTTTCATTTTTCATTTTATGAAAGTTTCAAGTGCAGTTAATTATTTTCGTCCATACAGACGATGGCGGTGTTGAAGCTCTTTTATTTGCCGTCAAACGGTTGATCACTGCCGTGTGTGTGTCCTGTCGCAAAATGCGGTGAAAAGTCCTACACGACAGTAATAGTTTGATTAAGGTGTTTACATGTCTGTACCGCACTTCAGTAATGCGACTAAAATAGGAATACTCCACGTCTTAATTCGATTTGTGTTTACTTCGATTATTACTTTAGCCGGATTAAGGTAATCAAAAATCTCTGTTTACATGGTAGACTCTTAATCAGAGTATTGTCTTAATCGTATTAAAATTGGATTATTGATGTCCATGTAAACGTAGTGATTGTGTGAACACTGATTCATATAACACTACACTGTTGACAGTAGACAATGGACTGGTTTTGCTGACAAAATTTCACTGATGTGACTGTTGACTCTGCTGCTGACGCTTTTTACGTGATGTTGAGTTTTCATTAAAGTTCACCCAAAAATAAAAGTTCTGTCATTAATTACTCGCCCTCATGTCGTTCCAAACCTGTAAGGCTTTCGTTCATCTTCGGAACTCAAATTAAGATATTTTTGATGAAATCCGAGAGCTTTCTGACCCTGCATAGACCGCAATGCAACTGACACGTTCAAGGCCCAGAAAGGTAGGTCATCATTAAAATAGTCCGTCTGTGGTTCAACCTTAATTTTATGAAGCTATGAGAATATTATTTGTATGCAAAGAAAACAAAAATAACAACTTTATTCAACAATTTCTTCTCTTTCGGGTTTGGAACAACATGCGGGTGAGTAATTAATGACAGAATTTTCATCTTTAGGTGAACTATCCCTTTAAAGTTTCATGAGTTTTCAACTTGCAATTATGTGTTTAACCAAATGAAGCTGCAGTTACAAGAAAAAGCAGCAATTGTCAGAAATAGATGCGGTTTTGAAATACAGAGAAATAAAAATAAAGAAATAGTTGCATTTACGAGAAAAGGTTGCAATTACAAGAAACAAAGGCGCAATTGTGAGATATAAAATCTCATTATGATATATAAATTCGCAATGACTTTGTATCAAATAAATGGAAACAGGTTTTTCAAACTGCCTGTCACAAAACTGCTTATTGAAAACTTAAATTCTTGTCTCAGCACATAACTTTGTGACTTTATTTGCCTAGCCCAAGTGTTGACATGCAGGTAGTCATTACCTTTGAGATTGAACCCTCTGCACTGAGTCAGTGGATTCCCATGCATAATATCCTGCCTTCTGCTTCTCCTGGAAAAACATTTACATAGGATTAATCCAGCACATTTTCATATATGCATTCTTTCCTTTCACTCTTACATTCTGTCACTGCCTGAATGTTTGCACAATATTCTTTTTATAAAACACATTCCTTGTCATGAAAGTCAAATTTTAGTTTAATTTCTCATAATTAACATGATTCAGCTGTCACAAGTGCAGTGAAATGAAATGTCTGTTTTTCCACTTCAATACTCCGGAATGGATGTTTTGATGGCTGTGCCTTCCATCAATATTTTCTGTACTCAATACATCTGGCATCAAGAAAAACTGTTTGGCTAAGGTATCAGATTAACATGTCCCGTTCTGAAACAAGCCACAGTGTAAACACTTATGAATATGTAATATGTGGGCTGTTCTGTTTGAGTGACAGACTGTATGTGTGCGGTCTGAGTAGCAAAGACTGAATGGTTTCTGAAGTGTTGCCACACAGTTGCCAAAGTGTTCTGAGTGATTCTTACTGCATTGCTATGCAGTTGCTTATTGGCCCAAGTCAGAAATACCCACCCTCAAGTCTCTGATATTCTAGTCCCTCGATATGTCTTAGGCTTTTTAAAATCTGTTTCATCGTCTGCCAGAAAAATATTAAGCCAGAACTCTTTAAAATGTAATAGTGACAAAATGAATTTTAATATGTAGGGTTAGAGGCTTGTTCAAATTCCGCGAATAATCTTGCGACCCAGACTGTGTGTCTCTGCTTTATGACTAAATGAATGAATGAATGAATGAATGAATGAATGAATGATGCATTTATATAGCGCTTTTATTGTGTATCGCCATACACCCAAAGCGCTTTACAATCAAGTGGGGGGTCTCTCCTCAACCACCACCAGTGTGCAGCATCCACTTGGATGATGCGACGGCAGCCACAGGACAACGGCGCCAGTGCGCTCACCACACACCAGCTACAGGTGGAGAGGAGAGAGAGATAGAGCCAATCAAGTGGATGGGGATTATTAGAAGGCCATGATTGACAAGGGCCAGTGGAGGGAAATTGGCCAGGACACCGGGGTTACACCCCTACACTTTACAAGAAGTGCCATGGGATTTTTAATGACCACAGGGAGTCAGGACCTCGGTTTAACGTCTCATCCGAAAGACGGTGCTCTTTTTACAGTATAGTGTCCCCGTCACTATACTGGGGTGTCAGGACCCACACAGACCACAGGGTGAGCACCCCCTGCTGGCCTCACTAACACCTCTACCAACAGCAACCTAGTTTTCCCAGGAGGTCTCCCATCCAGGTACTGACCAGGCTCAACCCTGCTTAGCTTCAGTGGGCAACCAGTCTAGGGCTGCAGGGTGATATGGCTGTGGCCATATCACCCTGAAACCAAAGCTGTGTCTCATCATTTATTTCTGCCCCACTGCTGCTGCAGTTTATGCCACCCTGAGTGTTAGTGTGTGTGTGTACCTCTTGCCAGTAGGGTAGAATCGAGAACAGCTGAGCCCATCCCAGGCGCAGTACGGGTCCCGCGCTAAGCAGCAGTCTGCACAGGCAGAGCCGTATGCCATGCAGCGGTGCAAAGACACCTGGGAAACTCCGTGCTCAGAGCTAACATACAGCTGTTGCTGTAACACATACAAGCCAGATATCTCAAAAGCTGTTCCTTTAACCCACAGGACTGGTGACAAGATAATTACCCGGAATTAAAGCAACAACATTTCCCCCGCCACCCCCACTTACTATATGTAGCACTTAATCACAAAATGGAGCTAGATGAAAGAGCTACTAAATGTAGTTACCTTTTTAGATGAGATTCTTAGGTTGGTGATAGGAGATTGCTTCTGAAAATCAAAAAAAAAAAAGAAATGGTGAATGAAGTAAAATGTTTTATTTTTATTTTTATTTTTTTTTACAATAAATAAATTAATGCATTTAATGCATACAATGCCTATTCCTATGAACATTTATATATTAAATTTCAACAGTTTTTATTTATTTATTGTGGTAAAAAATGTCAAGGTGGTGTAACTGTAAGAATTTTATATAATCTTATACAAATATTTACAACAATGTAGAGTTAGTGTGGTACAACCAACATGGAATTTCTTTGTGTCTGTTGGTAGCGGGTTTCATTTCATTTTCATGATTTTTATTATTTCATCTTTTTCCTTTTTCAAAATATTCAAAATTCTGTTTCATAATTCCTTTTTCTGTGGCAGTGCATCAAGCTTTGTCACATGACACTTCTCAGTCACAATAACACTGCGTGACTGATGTTATGGTTTTAGTCCAAATTTTCATAAGCTTGTTGTGATATAAGTGGTATTCCTATTTCCTCACATATGTGCAAGTAAATATATTTTGTGCTTTAAACACCTTAAAATGATCATGTTAGTTGAACGTCTATAGATGCCATCACATTTGTCTATATTGCAACTCCAAAAATGGCAATGTCAAATGGTATAATAACCCCAAGAAAATTGCATGCTATTCATGATTCAAAAATTCATAATGTTTGTAAAAGGAAAAAAAAAAGTTCACTTTTGAAGGGAAAATGTGATCACTTTTCACTTGATGGTTACACCATTTGACAATTTATAAATATGACATTTCTGAAAGGTGGGCATATGTTTTAAACTACATTTAAAAAAAAAAAGCTTTTCATTATAATGGACATCCTTAGCCTATTTGCCATTTGAATCAATTAAACAAAACAATTTTTAGGTGGTTTTAGTGGTTTTTTTTAGGGTGGTTTTGAGTTTTTATGTGCAAATTTGTGAGTGTGTGTTCAGATGCCAAATTAAACATCCCACTGAGCTGTGTGTGTGGTATTTCATGGTCCATGAATTGATTCATTATGCCTAAACCTATTTTGACGATTTCGAGCCACTCAAAGCAGATCATAAGAAACCTCACAGAGTAACCTTTTCCTCACCTCATGCCCAGTCTTTGTTCCCATTAAAAATCTGCCTTCCCTTAGAACAACATTGAGTTTTAATAAACGCTTTGTGGCACTGCCAGCTCTGCTCCTCTAGATACTTTGATGTGTGATGTGTGGCGAGAACTCAGACCTTAAACACTTCCAGCTCCTCCAGGATTAGATCCTCATCCAGAGAGCCATTTGACGGCAGAACCACGACCTTCTGTACCGTGCCTTTATCTGTGAGCAGAATATCAGAACATCAGAAGAGTATTGGACAGTCTAGAAAGCAAAAACAACCTTGATAATGTGGTCTTGGTTTGAACTGCTTATGAACTTTCCATTGTTCTCAGATTTTCTCTTTGAAATATTTTAGCTTGTGTGTGTGTGTATCTGGGTTGGTTTATGATGTTGTTGAGCATCTGTTCTGAGAAACAGATCTGCAAACTAGACTTCAGAGAAAAAATGTGTGGTTGCCAAGGTGTTCTGGGTGGTTGCTAGGTGATTTTCACGTCAAAAGAGCCCACCCTCTAGTCCCTAGATATGGCCCGTGGCCCTACTTCAATGTAAGTCTAAGCATTTTGGGGTTTTTTGCCATCTGCCTGGTGGAAATTATTTATTGGATCTCTTCAACTGTAGAAACATGTGATGAGTTTGATGCCATTTGCAGCTTATGAACCTTAAATGTCAAGCTCATCCATTCTGTGAGGTCATGATAGGTGTGTATATTTTGCTCCAGATCCTCAGAGAGAAGAACGATGGAGAATTCGGCTCAAACTCTGGAAATTCCCATTTTAAATAGCCAACATTTCTAGACGAAACCCTGCCAAGGAGCAGGCAGGCCGCTCCGCACAATGCTCCTGGCTTTCTATCAGGAATTTTGATAGGCAAATACAAACAGCTGTGATTTTGAATTCTCTCCAAATGTCCCTATCCTCGTTCCCTAGTAACCGCTGAGCCTGTCTGCTGTCATGTCTCTGATTCTGTTCTCAGATAAACGCTTTCTTTCATTCTTCCATTGCCATCTCAAAAGTTAACATCATGTCTTGTGCTGTGACACGGCAGGAATCATAATATCTTCCATTTAACTGATACAGAAGAGAGAGAGATGTTTGTTAAAAATGAATAATGATAATATTTGTGCAGCTTGTGTAGACTCTCTGCCCCCTAGTGGTGGTCAGTGGCAGACAGATTTATGTCTATGATCTCTGGATGGGTTATATTTCTGTAAGGAATGGAATAGTATAGAATAACTATTTTTTAATTTAATTTTATATTATAGTATTGAATATGCTTTACAGTAGTGAAAAGCATTTCCCACAATATTTCTGCTTGTGACAGCTAAAGAAAATTAAGAAATATGATTTCTTGTTTATGTATTTTTAAGCATTATAATTAAGTTAGACTATTTTATTTTTAATAATAATAATAATATTTTGAATATGAATTGCATGGAAGCCTGTTCCCACCACTGAATAAAAATTGTGACTTTTTATCTCGCAATTCTGACACTTTTTCTCAGAATTCCATGATACAAACCAGCAATTCTGAGAAATGAAGTTGCAATTCTGAGAAATAAAGTCAGTATTGTTCATATCTCACAATTCTGAGAACAAAAGTCAGAATTGCGAGTTTATATCTTGCAGTTCTGCAGTTGCAGTTTGTATAGCACAATTCTGACTTTATTTCTCACAATTGCAAGTTCATATCTCGCAATTTTGAGGAAAAAAGTCAGAATTGTGAGTTCATATCCTGCAAATTTTGACTTATTATATCTTGCAAATGTGAGTTTATATCAAGCAATTCTCACTTAATTTCTCAGAATTGCGAGATTATGTCTCACTATTCTGAGAGAAAAGTCAGAATTGCAAGTTTGTATCACAATTTCGAGGGGGAAAAAAGACAGAATTGGGAGATAAAATGTTGAAATTACCTTTTTTTTTATTTTTATTCAGTGGCAGAAACAGGCTTCCATAGAATTGTACTAAAATATTCAAATTAAAATATTATTGTTATAAAGTCATCCTGTGGCCCCCTTGGAAGTTTGTTGAGGCCCTAGTGGATCCTGACCCCTGGTTGAGAATCACTGCTTTAAAATATAGTATAGTATAGATTTTTTTTAGTATGGTGAAAATGGGATGTTGCAGGCCAGATTCAATCCTGCATCACCCACCAAAGCTCAGTGTTTCATGAGCATGTATGCTAACTGCTGCAACATGTCTCCTAAAATACTCTTTTTAAAAGTAATTGGAAAAACAGATGAATATAAGATTACATTTATATGGGATTTTATATAAAATTATAAGGAACTCTGTTTTTGTATAATGTAAACAGTATGTTATGGTATGAAGCAGTGTGGTATAACAGTCGAGTGCATACTTACTGCCATAATTTACCGTATAATTTTAAAATATTTTAAATGAAGTATAATTTAACTGACAAATCACTTTCAGTAAAATGTTATCAGTCAGGAAAACAAATTCCAACTTTTCTGCCTTTCTCATTTTTAGGTGGAAAAAGCTCATTAGTCTGTTGAAAAGGTCAACAAGCAGTCAAGCAAAGTTAAGTGTGCCAGGTCCTTCCACAAACAGATTACATGAGGTAGTTGTTGAAATGTATTGTGGAACATTTGAACTGTTTTAAGAGTAGGTTAATGCTCTAGAATAGTCATTTGTTTTTGTTGAGATTTGTCATACTCTGGGGTTTTACCTGTGCCCAGGAATAGAACCTGGTAGTGTCCGTCCGCAGCGGTGACCTGGTCCACAGCTATAGAGGTGTATTTGTAATCGGCATGTGTCCGCACCACCAGAGGTTTCCTGCCGACCGGGTAGATGGGGTTAAACATGACGGGGTGATTCCTCACGAACGTCACCACGTCATCTGGAAACTCTTTAGTACTCTGGATATGAGGGGTGAACGCACCACCAGGACACTGACAGGAAGAGGATAAAAACAATTTAAAGCTTAGACAATCATGCTGTAGATTATGAAAGCTTTATCACTTTAATTGGGTCTTTTTGTCATAATATTAGTGAGTCTTTGTTTCATGCGAGTGTATGTCATTTTAAAAGTTCCCCCAAAAGTATAAAAGTCCAATATTATTCATTTAAGTGGGGAATAAACCCTTTGTGGCTCTTTAACATTACACTGGACATACACATAATAATAATTTAGTATTACATTAATAAAATAACATCATTCTATATGTTTTCATAGAAAAATATTATTAAAAATTCCCATCGCATCATTTATCTAAAAAATAAATGACCATGAGTATAGACCAGAAATCAAACCTACAAATTTCACATATATATATTTAACTGAAAAAATTCTATATTAAAATAGTATTATTTTATAGTAAATTATTGTAAAATTATCATATCTAAAAATAGATCTATAATAAATAAAATACAAGTTATTCTGATAATCCAGAACAGAAATCAAATCTACAAATTTCATGTAATTTAAAAAATAAATAAATACAAAAATTGTATTAAATTAAGAAATTGCAATCTACAATATATTTATGAAATATTTGTAAAATAATAAATATTTATAAACAGTAGTATAGTAATATTCTATATTATATTATTATTGTAAAATATTGTTAAAAATTATCACACATGCATACAAAATTAATTACCTTAAATGATAAGCTTTTGTAACAGAGGATTGACCAGAAATCAAATGTGCAAATTAACTCAACTGAATTATATTTTTAAAATAGTACTATTCTATATAATTTTGGTAAAATATTATTAAAAGTTATCACAAAAATGACCTTGAAATATAAGCCTCACTGAGGATAGACCAGAAATCTCCTAATTTCATGTCTAAACTAAACTAAAAATAAGATTATGATGATGATTATTTCGGCAAACATTCTCACCTCCAGTTTATTTGCCTTTTCAACTAAACTGTGTAAATCACAAATATGTAAAGGTGTTCTAAACAGAGTGACTGAAGGCAGGACGTGAATGTGTGTGACTCACAGTTCCCGGTCGTGGGTATGGGATCCGGCCCTGGAAAGCCACCCACTGGAAGCTGGGTCCTTCCCTGTGTGCAAACGGTCCGTTGAAGACCGTCAGGATGTCAGCCATGTTGTACACACAGACAGCAGAACCTCTGAACACAGAACTGGATAGAATAACACAAAACACACAGAGCTATTTAACATGAAGCAAGTCAGACAGTAAAAGACAGTCTTGCACATCCTTCCTAAGCATTTGGATGGAAGGGATGATGTAACATGGTTACACTGGAGACTCCATCCACAGAGAGAGAGAAATGCAGCATAAAGGAAAGGGACACCGCTTTGGTTACACTCTGGGATGAAGTGTGGTTTGGCTGGACATCCTAGAGTTTGATCAGACAGCAAGACAAAGAATTTCTGTGTTTGATCGCAAAACAAAGGGAAAGAGACAAAATATAATGATAAATAACAGAGCAGGGCATGGACAAAGAAGCTGTCGCTGTTTGGATTGGCCTCATTAGGAAAACCACACAGAGTTAACGTGGTTGAAGAATGAACCACAGCTCGGAAACCTTGACCGAAATCTCACCTCATTAAACCACAACTCACATACACACACACCCCAACATACACTCATTCAAACCCACCATAACAAACATAATGAAATGACCCAGAGCAAATGAGAGCTCATATCTGAACTGTTTCACCTAAACAATGAGATAATAAATGAAGACCACTGGCTTCTCGGATCTGTCTCTTAAGGAAAAACAACTATTGAGTTTTTGAAGACATTTCAACGTCTTAAACTGTGCTCAAATCAAATGACCTCTGTACTGTACCTAAACATTTATTATCCAGTACTTTAAGTAAGGTAAATGATTGGAGTTATGCTTGTTAGTGTAAAAAATTGGAGTTGCTTTATTATAATTTTTTTTAAAGAGAATTGATTTTCAGGGGCACTTTTGACCTTTTAGTTTTAGTTTTTTTCTAACTATATAAAAACACAGTCTGCCATCCTTTTTGTGCTGAATACTTCAACCCCAAAGTTTAGAATATCATTTTAATAAACGTTTTTTAAATATTATTTATAACATAAAAATTACATGTATAAAAAAATATAAATAAATTATTATAAAGTAAATATAAATTATATATTTTAGAATATAGTATATAATACATGCAAATGTTTACAATCTAGAATATTTACAAATAGTATATAGAAGGAATATATGAAATATTAATGATATGTATTATATAAGAGTAATATACATTTATAAACTCATAATATATCAAATTAAATACTACAATGTCATTAAATGTAATAAATAGATTAGAATGTATATAGACAATACAAATATTGATTATATACAAATAATAGACCATAGAAAGAAAAGAAGATGCATATATGAATGTATCTGATGATTTCCGATGCAAAAAAAAACTCTAAATACTCTAAATTAGTGTTTTTATCAGGCTCCTATGTTTAGGTTCAGTAATTTCACTTTAATGGCAATGAAAAAAGTTATTAGTCAGTTATTGAATGATTTATTTAAAAAAAATAGGCCGACAGAATATTTGAAATATTCAGCAAGACCACACAGATGTCTGTTTCATCACAGTGAAAAGCTGTTGGATGAACTAAGATTAGATATTTGTTTGTAAAGGAGTGAGCGTTCCCTTCCTTTACCGCCCTCAGGTGGGATCACATTTTCCCAGAAACCCTGTCATCCCCTCAGCTCCAACCCCGTCTGACCTATATTTGGCAAATTCACACACAAAAACATGCGCACGCATATATACACACATTAGCGGCAAGCTCAATATTGCTATTGGCTTTACCTTGTAGATGTGAAAACTCCAAAGATGAGAAGGCCCTTTGAGTGGTCCGTCTCCAATAAAAACACATTCTCTGGAAGGAAAGAGACAAACACTCACTCAATAGCTGAACATCTGTCCCACAACATTGTTACTCGGTTCTAGTTTGGCCTAACAAGAATAAAACAGGTGAACGCGTGTAAATCCATCACAGGCTTTAACCCTCCAGTGTAAACGGTCTGTGCTGAGTGTTTTATGATCGTAAAAGGATTTTAATGAGGTGAAAAGCTTTACTAATCACCTACGGCTGTTGCTGGACACTGACAAACACCAAAATGGCTGGTTTATGGTTAATGACCGGTAATTATAGAAAGCTGTTTAACTAGAACGTGAAATTTGTAAGGCTTTTGAAGGAGTGTTTGGGTTAAATACAGGTTAAGAACTAACAATACCATATTTAATTAGGGTTCAATGGGGTTAAATGCCCCTTGGGATTTTTTTCTAGTCCTAAAATATATGGCAATCAAATAAATATATATCTTGTTACTGAATAATAATACAATTAATACATAATTTTAATACATAAAATATATACATTGTATAAAAAGAAACGTTTGTTTAAAATAAATTAGTTTTTATACTATAACAATAACAATAAATTATGCATAATTACATGCAAGTAACCCTAAACCAAACCCTAACCATATAGTAAGTACTTGTAGTTAATTAATATTACTCAGTACTTAAATGTGTAATTACACTGTAACAAGGACACCTTAACATAAAGTGTAACCAAACTTTCTTTTTGTTTGCTTTTAAAGTTTTAAAAATCTTGTTTATTGAATGTGGTAATCGACAGCATTTCTAAATGTAGTCCATATCTTAAATTTTTCGAAACAAAACATTCCTTTAAGTAAAACCTGTGTGTGTGTCGTGTGTACCTACTTAACCTCATTTTGTGGACAAAATCAAAGTCTTTGGCAAAACATACCCTGAAGCAAGCTAAACCTGACAAAATCCTCCTAAACCTCTTTTTGGGGACCTCCTAATTTGTAAAAACTGTATAAAAATCATTATTTTTATTTTTTTATTTTTTTGATTGTGAAAATGCAGAAGGTTTTCTGTTAGAGTGTGGGTTAGATTTAGATTAACATATTTATAACTAGATGTACTATATAAAAACAATAGGAGTCTATGCAATTTCCTCATTTACTGTAGATTTTGGTCCCTATGAGGAAAACAGCTTCTAGTGTTTTTTTTGTGAAAATCTAGAAAATGGCAGAAAATTTTGTGTGAAATGTAGGTTTAGGGTAAGGGGATAGAAAATACAGTTTGTACAGTATAAAAACTATTGCATCTATGGAATGTCCCCATAAAACTTGGAAACTCAACATGTGTGTGTGTGTGTGTGTGTAGTCTCACCGAGCTCATCAAAGTGGGTCTCTGTACCGTCCTCCTCTAGAACCGAACATACCAGCCGAGCCTTCAGAAATGTGGTCCACTTGTTCACCAAACTGCGTTGACCACCAGTGTCATTCTAAATAGAATTTACAATGACTTAAAATAAATTATAAATACATTTATATATTATACAGTTCATATTAATGATATTACTATTTAAAATAAGATTTTACTATTTTAAAAAATGTACCTCCCTGAACATGATTGCATAACTCAAGATACTCAAACACACACACAGACTTACAGGGCAGACTCGAGCCACCATAGCGTGGATGTTCTTAGTGTTTCCACTACTGTCTGTCAGTCTCTCACGCATGAAGAAGTAAAGTTTGGCGTCGTTTGGGTCTGAGCCATCAGGAATAAAGTGTGCATCGATGAACACTGGCTCTAGTCAAAAGAGAAGAATAACTACAGCTTAAACACTCAATTTGCTCCATCAACCACAAAAGAGAAATAAGTAGATTGTACTGTATCATTTCTTGCCTAAAGAATCAAACATCTCTGCATGGTGCTAATGCCTAAGTTTATATGAAACACAATACAGCTGCTGGCAAACTGAGTGAAGAAAATATATCTCTCAGATCCAGATCAAATATGCATTTCATTGTGTATATTTGGATTGTATCACACAAAAGATAATGTGACCTCTTGAGAAAACCGTTATGCATGTACAATATGTTTTCATTTTCCTGGTGGAATCATTGTAAACAGATATTGAGTCTATCCTGTCTTCAGCTATTTCCTTTGACGTGGGCAAAGATGGTTTTTACTTTGTGGTTTGTGTATTATTTTACTGAAATGGCATGGAACATGAACATGTAATTTAATGCTCCACATAAATAATTATTTGTAGCTTCAAGAAAACATTATGCACAATTTCCTGACAGAACAGTCAAATCAAATCAAATGTAGGGTTTGTACCGCTCAGCCATTTGGAGTTATGTTGGTCCGTCCTCACTGCGTTCCTTGTGGTCAGGCTCCTGAAGATTGCTGCGTCTGTCCCCATGAAGTCAATGTACATGCCAGAGAACAGCTCCTGATCTAACCACAGACAGAGACAGAGACGTGTCCCACAGTTGCTTTATACAGATGTTGCATGTTCAGTGAAAATCTTTTCACATTTTTATCGTGCCAGATGTGGATTTTATCTTCTTCATCTTCTCAGATGAATAGTAAGGTTGGTGAATTAAACTAGGAAAGACAATAGATTAAAATTATTTATTAGGATTCATTTTAATCCTATTTTTGTAAAATAGGAAGTATAAACGATTTCGCTTATGTTAAATGTCCTGTCTGGGATTGATTTATGAATAAATTGAAACTGTTATGATGTCAAATGTAATAAATGCATTAATGTAGTTTAAACGTTATTAAACATTTACTCAAATGCGTTGACACTTTAACTTGACAGCCCTGTTTAAAATACATTTTTGTAAACCCACTTATATTGCATGTAACGTATAAAAAATGGCTAAACACATCTGTCTGTTAAATACAAGACCTGTGAATTTATTGCGGCTGTACATTTCTCTGCGGTGCGCTTTATTAATGACCTGCTCGAGTCTCCATTCCCCAAATCTCTCCTTCCTTTCATCACTCCACTACTCTATCACTTCATCACTCCCTATTTGCTGGGCCCTGTGGTTGACGTGTGGCTAAGGGCCAAGTGTATGATGGAAATTGTCAGACGGACATCAGACTGAGAAAGCTGTAGGCTGTCATGTCAAGGACCGTCAGTCTTTGATGCCGTCTAGACGGTTAGGAACTGTTCTACTTAATGGAATAAGCACTTAAAACTTTCTCTCATATACAGATGAATCAATGATGACCTATAACATATTATATTTAGGTGTGCGTGTGTGATTTTTGTAGGCGAGTGTGTGACACATGCAATTAGTTCTCATGAGGTGTAAACTGGGAGATGATGCATATGTGTTTCAGGGTTATTATAGTTAATTAAAATTAAAGCGATAAACAACAGATTGAAATAAACGATAAACATTACATGAAAAGCTAGTTGCCAAGGCAACATTTCTTTTTTTTCATTTAGTTTAGCATTGTGCTAAAAGACCTAAACTAAAAGTGAAAAAAATAAATAAAAGAAAAACTGTATAAACATTTAAAAAATAATAATACATCATTTTTTAAAAAGTATAAAACTGAAAAGAAAACTTCAAGAATTCAAATAAAATTAAAGTAAAATGGAAAATATAAAAAATATAGCATTCAAAATATTAATAAAAACTATGTGTTTCAATGATACTAAAATAACACTGTTGTTTTATGTTGCAGTTGTAATGACTCTCTGGTGTGTGAAAGCATGAATGTGTGTGTAATTTAGCCCATTGGCTGTGTCAACAGCAACCCAACACCAGCTAGCCAATTACAGATCAAAGGATTAAGGAGGCGGCACTGAGTGACCCAAAGTTGTCACATCGGAGGGGGGAAAACAGCCACAAAACGTGGGTGTTTTTATGACACTATGGGGTCATGAACAAAGAGATCATAGAGAATGTGTTATAGTATGAGTCCGAGACAAAACGGCACCTGTGGATAAAGACACAAAAGACAGCAGCACTTACTGAGCATGACTGAGACCGTGTTGACTTGTGGGTTAAACGAGCATCTTCCTTTCCCTGATTCTGCTCGGGAAGAGATTTGGAAGACTTGCTCCTGCCAATGACACCAAAAACACAAAATCTCTCATTTCAGACAAACAAACTATTACTGTGATATCAACTATTTCAGATAAACCTGTAAAAATGAAACGGACAGTGCTTAGTCCCTTGGTCTTTCCCTTTTTAAGTGGGCGGATCATGCCCAAAATAACCTGCAGAGTTGACCTTTTAAATCAAATAATCAAATCATATCCTGCAATAAATATAAATGACTGACATATGCTCTTGTTATCATTTTATCCCATTTACCATCATCAAATCTATTCTAGACTTTCAGCTTGATCCGAAATGTTTCACAGCCAATCTATATAAAAAGATTTCTGAGTAATTTCCTAGCACTCATTAGTGCAGTGGTTCTGGCTTTCTTCTGATTGGTTGGACAGACTTGCCCGAAGGCTTCCAGGTTTCCGACTATCAGGCCAGTCTATCCTCTCCTTTGGTGTCATGATGTTGGCCAGTTACGTGAAGTGAGAGAAACCAGAGACGTAGAGCCGCTGGTGGTAGATCTTTCAATTTGTTACAGAGAAGCATGTATTCATTAACTAATATTTTGGCTCTTTACATCACACACAACTATTGGCAAAAATGTGAATCACATGGTGACTCCAGGGTGGCCCCGTCATTGTTATATCACAAAGCTACTCCGCACACTTTTAAAGGTTACAGGTCACCCTATTGCAGAGTTTTCTTCTTCTGTAATAGTCCAGCTGGTGTGTAGCCAAGAGAGATGGACACAGACTGAGGGGTGTGAGAGGAAAATGCTTTTCAAACAAAAAAAAGAATTATAGAAAACAAGCTGTTGGACTCAGATGGCTAGTAGGACTGCTTCTAATCTCATCTGGTCTCATCTTGTCTCTTCTCTAGTGTGTTTTTTTTTTTTTTTTACCTCTAAGGATTTCGTTTCATCACATCTAGTCTGGTCTCATCTCATCTAGTTTTGTGTGGTCTCATCTTATCTCATCTAGTTTTGTCTAGTCTAGTCTAGTCTCGTCTCATCTAGTTTTGTCTTGTTTTGTCTTATCTCATCTCATCCAGTTTTGTTTTGTCGTCTTATCTACTCATCTCATCTCATGTAGTTTTGTCTTGTTTTGTCTAGTCTTGTCTCATCCGATATTATCTCATCTAGTTTTGTTTTGTCTTATCTCATCTCATCCAGTTTTGTTTCGTCTCGTCTCGTCTCGTCTCATCTCATCTCATCTCTAGTTTTGTCTTGTTTTGTCTCATCTCATCCAGTTTTGTTTTGTCTCATCTCATCTCATCTAGTTTTGTCTCGTCTCATTTCATCTAGATTTGTCTCATCTCATCTAGTTTTGTCATGTCTTATCTAAACATTTTGTCTTGTTTTGTCTCGTCTTGTGTTGTCTCATTTCATCTAGATTTGTCTCGTTTCATCTCATCTAGTTTTGTCTCATTTTGTCTAGTCTTATCTCATCTCTAGTTTTGTCTTGTTTTGTCTCATCTCATCCAGTTTTGTCTCATCTCATCTCATCTCATCTCATCTAGTTTTGTCTCATCTGGTGTTGTCTCATTTCATCTAGTTTTGTCTTGTTTTGTCTTATCTCATCTCATCCAGTTTTGTTTTGTCTTGTCTCGTCTCATCTCATCTCATCTAGTTTTGTCTTATTTTGTCTAGTCTCATCTCATCTCTAGTTTTGTCTTATTTAATGTCTTATCTAAACATTTTGTCTTGTTTTGTCTCGTCTCATCTAGTTTTGTCTTATTTTGTCTAGTCTCATCTCATCTCTAGTTTTGTCTTGTTTTGTCTCATCTCATCCAGTTTTGTTTTGTCTCGTCTCATCTCATCTCTAGTTTTGTCTTGTTTTGTCTCATCTCATCCAGTTTTGTTTTGTCTCATCTCATCTAGTTTTGTCATGTCTTATCTAAAACATTTTGTCTTGTTTTGTCTCGTCTCATCTAGTTTTGTCTCGTTTCATCTCATCTAGTTTTGTCTTATTTTGTCTAGTCTCATCTCATCTCTCCTCATCTCCTCTCAATTCTCATTTATTGCCTCATTTTATCTTATAACTCTTCTCATTTTGTTTAATCTTTACTCATCTCATCTAAATTTCTTCTCTTTTAAACTTAATGTATTCCCATATCCTGTGACAGCTTGTCAGCTCTCCTATCCCATCTGGTCCACATTTTTTCTTATCTCATCTCTTCTCTTGTCTTGCCTTGTTTTGTTTCATCCTGCTGTGTTTTGTCTCTTCACTTATTTCTTCTCTTCTTGTCTCACGTCATCTCATTTCATGCAATTGTCTCGTTTTGTTAATTCTCTCATCTCATTTTATCCCATCTAGTCTAATTCTCCTTTTAACTTTTTAATATTTATTCCCATCTCACATCATGACTTGTCTCGTCTCCTCTCCTCTCCTCTCACCTCATCTGGTTCTCATTTATTATTTGTCTCATCTCATCTCACCTGTCCTCATCTTTTGTCTGTGTGTTTCATCTCGTCTCATTTGGTCTCAACTTACTCTTCTCTTTATTTCTTATTATTCTCTTCTATTATCATTTTAATCTTATCTTGTCTTTAACCTTTAACTGTGTATTCACATTGTGTCGCATCTTGTCTTCTCTCATCTCATCTGGTTCTTGTTTTGTCTTTTCGACATGTACCATCTCTTGTCTTGTCTCTTTTAGCTTTGTTTTGTCATCTGGTCTTATATCCTCTCTTCTTGTTTAATCTCAGCACATTCATCTTAAGGTCGACATATACTACATTTTTGTATGTGTATGCTAATGTATGTAGTTGAATACATAGCCTTTACTCTTTTAAACTAAAGTTGCGACTATCTTCTAGTGTTTGATGTTGTTGCAGTTGTTTTCTGCTTTGAAACAACAGCCTGGGGCCAGTGTTGCCACCTTGTGGAACAACTGATTAGTGCAAAACAAATTCAATGCATATATGCGACCTGTGCATACCACGCTTGCAAAGAGTACTATTCTGTTGACAGAATTTGTGTTGCTCGCTGAAGTATAATTTGGGCTTTATTTGCTCACCTCTCGATTGGCATGTCTTGCCTCATCTCATCTCATCTTGTCTCACCTGATCTTTTTTCTCTCACTATTTTAACCTCTAACTACCCTCATTCCCATGCTGGTGTAAATTGTCATGAGCTTTTTAAAGGATGTATGATGTTGAACTTTACAACTCAACTGTAGATTAAACACATTTTTTACCAGGAAATGAGGGGAATATGGGCCTACTGTCCATTTCCCAGTCCAGCATTTTAATTCTGAAACAAATGTAGTAAAATGAAGGTGAAACTGAACTAAATCAGACGGTCTAACTGCTTTTCATTAGTGAGTGTAAACTGACCTCAGGACGCCTGCCACGGTTAACATATGCACACACTGGGCTGTAGGCTCCACTGCCGCAGATGAACAGATGAGTCCTGTTATAAGGCTGAATCACTCGTAAGAAGTTTCCACATCCATGCTGAGGAGAACAAAAGAGACAGAGATAATTGTTTTCATTCCTAAAAGTTATACTAAATTCTCTTTTAATGTAATTTTAAAGTCATTTAGTGCTACATAATTCTATTAGCAAGCAAGCTGATACACTCCGTTCTTTTATTTCAGAAAAAGACAATGCCAGTTAAAATTAAGACAATTTATTTTGATCCAGACCTGTAATTGAGGAAATAAAAGTTTATATAGGTCAGGATTTTAAGGCCTATCTTAGAATACAGGAATCCCAAACTAAAGTGGACGCCAAACCGACTGCACATGATCCAGCCCAAAGAAAGAGTGAGAGAGGGATGAGTAGAGAAAGAAAAGAAGCACCAAGGGAGCAGTTAGGAACTTGGCGAAGTGTGTTAAAACAGCAGCTGCATGAGCTCTCGGTTAGCATGCGCGCACACACAGGTCCTTCAAGAGCAACTCCAGAAAAATAACAGCACTTCCAATAGCACACACCCAACCATCCACTCCTCTCCTTGATCTCTTTCACATGTTTGTCATTAATAGTTATTTTTCTGTGGCACATATCAACATTATCCTCTTCTGGCTTGTATTCATTACTAGATTTATTGTATGTAACCTTTTTTCTTCCGCAAAGGCAAAAAGACATCTTGACAGCTTACGGTTCACATACAGATCAGGCAGAATTAACAAGAAAGAGCTCCATAAACACGTCTTAATATCATTTACAGCTCTCTTAAATAAACCCCTCAGTGTTTCCCAAATGATGCAGATGGATTCGGATGAAGTGTGAGGTCACGCGCTGCCGCTCCTGTGGCTACAGGTCCTGTCAAGGGAGAGGGATGGGGTATATCCCTGTGAGAGGAGGAAACCTGACAACCTGACGATGGGCAGTGCTACAGATCCATAGATGCAAATAAAACGTCCAAGGAAATCTGTGGCACAAACCCTATAGTGTAAACACAGAGGAACACAGACTGTAGGAAGGGCTCAAACACAAATATTTGTCAGAAGCAGTGCAGGAAGGCTGATCTGCAAACTCTGCGGAAGCTGCATATATCACTGTGTGACATGTTGCTCTGTACCCCCACTGGTAAAGTTATTAATCCACTGTAGTCCAGCAATTTAGGGCTGGGTGAATTTTATTAAAACTTTCAAGGACACTCAGTGGTATTTTCACCCTTAAATTCAAAGCAAAATAAATAAATTATATTTAAATGAATCTTGAATAATGAAAAGCCTGTTTTTAGGAGAGTTTATTCTCGCATTATTTATATTACAAGTTAAGCATATAGCCTAGTGATTGATCTTACTGCAAAAAAAAAAAATGGTAGTTTGTTGGACTGCTTTTTAAATAGATTATTTTAAAATAATTCCATCCATCCATCCAGTTGAAATATGACCCAGACATTTTTCATAAGATTCACTTTGATATTATACACATCTATTATGTGGAGTGAATTAAAATTGAGCCATGACCAGTAAATTGGGACATATTTTCTAAATAATCACAATGTAGAAAAATAGCCAGGTTTACCTGAATTTGCTCTTTTTTCCAGTTACATGCAATTAAAATATACAATATCTACAGTAATTTCATATTTGAGTGCAGTGCACATGTAAATTAGTGTATTTTTCATAAGCACATGATCGTTTGTGGTATGGGTGTGAAGTACAATATTTTTCTTTGGCCAGTTGAGAACTCTGGTCCATCCTGCATTTACTTTGTTTTAACACATGTAGTTGATGACAAAGAGAAGGTGTGACCTCCCACTGCGCTTCAGACATCATCTTTTGCTCATGGGCACTGGGGCAAGAGCCATCTGTTTCTGATCCAGCCATGACTGTTAGAAGTTGGAATAATAAAACTTTATTTTGAATAAACGCATGCATCTGTTCCTGCTCCAGCCATGACTGTTAAAATTTGAGGACTAAACACTGATTTAAAATCAGCTCATGCTTGGTGCTCTTTTGAATGATTTGGGACAAGTTTAATTAATTGCTGTGATTGTAGGGAGAATAATGCATGTGAAAACAGCTCACTGGATGATCACTTCACCAAGCAACAGACAAATAGGAGTCGAATCAAGAATGCTGCTGCTTTCACTGTGAAACAGAGGCATAAAAGATCTGGCCAACCATAACATACCAGGAGTTTAAAAGTGTCAATGTTCTTACTGTGGGGTCTTTGCCAGCCATCTGACACTCCTCGACCTTACTAGTGGATGCCGGCCAGAAGATCTGAGAAAAATAAGAGAAGAGCAATGAGAAAATTGCAAAATATGGACAAAAGAACATTAGACATAAAGCGTTTTATTATTTTTTTTGACTGACAGATACTTTAAAGTAATACTTTGATTCAGCAAGGATGCAATAAATTGATCAATCTCTTTTTTTTCTGTCATCAACAGCCCCTGTCACCTTTCATTACAAGCACATGCAAGAACATGGACATTCTGTTAAATTAATCCTTTTGCAATAAATAACCACTTTAAACCTAGTAGTTATTTAGCAATCACAAGCTCTTAAAATAGACACAAATCATGCTGTTTTGTACTCTAATTTGGGTGAGGCTTTTTACTGGTGAACTCGTGATTGGGGTTGAGCCCACCAGGATAGATGGGCAGCATAGACCAGCAAAATGCACTGGAATGCAATGAATCTCTGAAGTTTTGCCAGCCTAGCTGGAAGAGGAAAGATAAACTTCCATAATTTTTGCCAGTTGTTGTTCAAGCTGTCTTCTCAAACGCCAACACTGTTTATCCAAACTGCAACTCTCCCATTAGTCAAATGTGAAGGAAAGAAATGTGGTCACCATTGGTTTCTACAACTGTTGTGCTACATTTCATATTGATATACAGTAGAGAGGTTTTGACTGCTCTCTTACCTTCAGCATGGTCTGGCTGATGTTGTTGATGTCCATCGAGAGTACATGGTCTTTGCAGCCCACGTACATACGGTCCTGATCCTCGTCCATGAAGAGGATCCTATAGTCCATGGCCTTCTCAGACAAAGTGTAGTGCTCAAAGGCCTGGATTTTCTGTAATTCTGTAATGCAAACACAAAAATGTTCTTTGCATTTGTATATGAGGTTTTGGTGTTTACTTGCTGAACCCCAGTCTTATTCCAAAACACACACACACACATGCTCTCATACGTATACAAAGGCGTAAGGCCCTTCACCATACCATCAAAGTCTCTCTAATGAAGCCCAAACTCATGAATATTCATTGTTGTTTCTCATTAGTCATTCACTAATGTATAGAGAAGTGGAGGCCACACTGATACCCTCCTTCGTCTTTATCCTTCTTAACACTCATTCAAAAACCATCCCTTCTTATTTTTCTCTTCAATGACCGGATAACTCCCTCTAGTCCCAATGAAAGTCACATTTCTCTTATCTACAGCCACTTTCTTTTCACTTTTTCTGCTTTTCATCCTCAAATAAAGAGACTTCTGAATAAAGTACCTGCCAAATAGGTTTGTATATTCACCAAGCTGCCTATAAACACAAAACCTGTGCAATTCCCACATTTCCCATTCAAACCAGCACATCCAAAGCAGGGTTGTGCAAGATAATAATAAAGCCATTCTAAGATATATTTAAAACATTATAGTTTAACATACATTAGCATATATTCATATATGTTATTAATCAGATTAATGCTAATGTATATGTACAATTTTTTGTATCTAATGTTTAGAGATTTTCCATACTTCAGTTCTGTCAAAACGATGGCAACCATTAAATTGCCTCTGTATTGAATATAATATATTAATTAATTAGAGCATTCTCAGAAATGCCACCATCTTCCACCATTGTTCATTAAATTTAAAAGACATTCTAATTATTCTATAGATTTAAAGGAACTAGCACACAAGGCAAGGTGAAGATCACCCCAGGCTCTCTGAACAACACTGACAGTAGACAGCATGTCTCACCAGACTATTATAGGATTATATTGGTGGAGAGGGCCTTGTCAAACTCGTCATTCTAACATAGCTTTAATAAAGAGATGTGCCGAGGGCAACAGATTACATCAGCCAGGCTTCAAAGCGCCACCGATAGCATCTCAGTAAGATAAGAGTGGCATTTATACTGCTCAAAGAACTCATCAGGGCAAAATTGAAATAATTGTGCATGAGAACTAGACGGAGGGGAATGAAGGCATGGCGTTGCAGAAGAAACGGTCGTGGAAGCATATGTGAGGAAATGAGTATTAAATAAAATACCTCAAAAGCAGGAGCGAAAGAGAGAAATCCCACTTCTGGTTAGGTTTCAGGAGACTAATTAGTAACACGCAGCTTCTGTAACCTCAGACAGAAATCACAAAATCCTATTTCACCCCATTCAGCAGACTCATGCATTTAGAGACTTTCATAAGATTTTCATTTTGGAAAATTGCGTTGTTAGGTGAGCCTTTCATTTCAGCACATTTCAGCTTCTGTTTCAGGTTCTGTCTAATATAAAAATGCTGTGTTGCTCAAAAGTTTATAAGTAACTTAAGGTTAAGTTTCTTTCTTGACATGTGTGCGGCACAAAATATTCCCAGATGTTAACTTCTTCATAATGGCAGCTTTTATAACATTATAAATGT
Source organism: Aspiorhynchus laticeps (assembly GCA_023376895.1). Taxonomy (NCBI): domain Eukaryota; kingdom Metazoa; phylum Chordata; class Actinopteri; order Cypriniformes; family Cyprinidae; genus Aspiorhynchus; species Aspiorhynchus laticeps. The sequence continues at coordinate 12,745,394 of CM041805.1, forward strand.
CTTTAATCTCACTTTTTATCAATTTCATGCATCCTATCCTATTATAAAGAGTAAAATTATTAATTTCTATTCAAAAAAGGAATTTTTACTTGCCAAATTTTGAAAAGTAGAGTAAATAAAGGTTTAGTTTGAGTGTGTTGGGTTAAACAATGACTAACCCCAAGCTGTTTATTTTTGTGCCATTGTGTTGAATTTGACTTTCATATATTCTGTCGTTCTATAAGAATTCCTAATGTGAATTTGAGGCAGTGTTTGTTCATCTACATGTGGGAACACAGTGGGAAACGTTCACAAGACCTTCCCACCCCACAGATAAACGGACACACGTTCCCCCTCTCAGGAGGATTCTGTGGTGTTTTATGTCCGTCTGTCCTGACCCCTGAGCCCTGAAAACATGAATCATACTCAAGAGTTACTTAGACACACATCTAAGTCAACATTCCCAACTGACAGGTGCTATCACACCTGCTAATAATGCGATTAGAGAACATTATGTAGTTTATTTCATATTTGGGTTTCCACGAGGGGATACAACAGAACGATTATCTAATTTACGCTATAAGTAAAATAATATTTGACTTAAGTTCAAAGGTCACTTAGCGCATTTCTCAGTGAGGGCAGAAAGGGGTAACATACTGTGCACTAAAACTTAACACTTCAGTGGAACACAACTTAACACTTCACTTCATGTGAAAGTGTATACTTTTGAGTGACTAACAGTGAATTCCAGTCTTGTAATTTATTTATTATATATTGTTTGCAAATTGAGAAGTAACAGCAACAAGAGGTGTGCATTTAAAAAAAAATACATTATGGCTTAACTAACCAACTCTCTGAATTACTAATCCTACACTGAAAATAACAAATATAAAACTTAAGGATGCTTTTGCACATGTATTCAAAACTCACATTTTATTATTTTTACATTATACATTTTTCTAGGCAGATTCACTCTAGGTAGCTTGAGTTAGTTGGATGGCGCATTGGTGCTTATGCAATGCAGTTTTCAAATTGTGCCAGGCCAGTTGGATTGGGATCAAGGCTTTGACTGCGACACTGCATCAATGGAGAACATTCATCTTTTTGTTGATGAGCCACTGCAGTGTTAATTTGGCCCTGTGTTTGGAATCATGAACTTTCTCTCAAGCTGAAGGCTGCACCTCACAGAACAACACTGATTGCATCATACTGCAAGAGAAGCTTGACAGCTTCATCAAAATGAGACTTAATTAGGGTCAGAATGCTTTTGAAAAGGCAGTGTTTTCATATGCCATTTGATATTGCAGTATGACAAATAGGATTGCATAATATATATGGGTCAATGCCTAATAAGAATGTGCATTCTTGTCCCAACGTTGCTTTCTTGTGAAAAAGCATTAGTTGTAGGATTTTTTCAGTTATTCTTCTGTAGGTTTACATCAATACTGTACAAAATACAGATTCATTTAGGGACAAAAAACATACGAGTTATTAACTCGAGTGATTAGGTCAAAAACATGGATTTCTTTCAAAGTTCATTGTTAAGGTGTGGTCACTTTTGCCATTGCTCTGCAAAATTTAGCGGGTGAAATCCAGTCATCTCAAAAGGAATCGGAGCGATCGAGAGAGTTGAATGAGGACCAAAATGTTTTCACTCGTGTATAATTTGTTCACTTCAATTTTCCACACTGACCAACAGAAAGCTGCTGGTTTTGGTTTAAAATGGACTTCTGTGTGAGCTGTGATTCATACACTGCTATGCTGTTGACAATGGACAGTAGACCTTTTTTGACAATTCGTCTGAAATTTCGCAAATGTGTCTGCAACAAAAGTTAATTTGTCTAATAATTGGCAACAATGTATCTAAAAGGTAAGCTACTTAAGATTAACTTCTTGTTTATTGAAGTATGGATGGAAATGGAAATTCCATTAGATATTTTTCGCCATTTTATGTCTTCACTTGTATTGAAGTATAGAGTTAAATGTTGCTATTCATTTCATTTGTGTTTTTAAGAAAATTCACTGCTGACGAACAGATTTCAACACCCACAAAACTGAGTTTTTTTATGTTTTGTGAATAAATGAATGGGTTCAGACGTGAAAAAATGGGCATCACGTTAGTGATCTATCTACACACAGCTCAAGCAAATGTCTGGAGAACCCAGTCATCAGTGAAAGGGAATTACAAACCACATAAGAATTTTTGTAAAGGTAAACCACAATTTAAAGCATATTATTCATTTAAAAACATAAATTAGTCCAATCATGACTAATGTCAAGAGACTATTGATGAGGGTCCTGATAAAATATGAAGAATGCGCAGTTATGCTACATCGTGGAAAGTTGGCAGACGTCAACCCAGACGAAAACTTCTGAGAGAAACTCTGAGTTCGACTGCTTCCAGCAATCAAACTCACTGTCAACAGTCAAAAGCGGCACACATGATGAATATGAATCAACGTCAAGCAAATCAAAACCATATTCCATATTTTAAAGTTCAATATGTAATGTTAAACCCCAGGCTAAATCACGTCAAGAGGGCTTTTGATAATAAATACATTTTGTTTGTGATATTCCCCAACATACATGCTGTATTAGTCATGGGTTTGACCACATTCCTGCATGGTTAAATCAGGAAGATCAACACGAAGATGTTCGCCACACATTCTAGTAGGATTGGTCCTGGAGGAGACGTTCTGGGTGTAGCTTTGTAGATACGGTTGATCATGGCTAGCGTTGTTTGCCCAGCAGGGTGCTCTTTAAACTGGCGATGGTGTGGTTTTCTGGAAGGGTTGTATTGCGGAGAAGTGCTGGGAACGTTTTCCCCTGAAGTGTTATGTCTAGGCCTTTTCCTGAGCTCTTCAGTGGATTTGATATTTGATATATGTGGATAAAAGTCGTTTATGAGCTTGTGTAGTCAAAACCGGAAAGTTGATTCTCATTATACTACAGTTTGCTTCCCTTTAAATTAGCTGTGAAAGGAACAGAGCTCTTCCATTGCTGAAAGCAAGTAGCAATAACACTTTCAAAATAATCATTTTGAGAGTTTCAAAATGAGGATACAGGCTCCTTAAAAAAAATAAGTTGTCAAATTTAACATCTTAAAGCAATTAAGGTAATAATTTCACTAATTATAATTTTAAATATAATTGTTTTATTATTAAATATGTATTTTATTTTATAAATTTTTTATATTAATCTTTTTTAATTAATTTTAAATGTGCTAACAATTTTTCTAAATTTGTACTGTAATACTAATGGTCATGTCTTAACTTTGCAATTTCTGTATTGCATTAGTTTTGAATGTTTCTCATGGGGATTTAATAATTTTTGACATCTCAGTCTGCGTTAAACCTCTTTTTTGGCTCATTTTATCTGTAAAAGAAAACATGCCTAATAATTCTGCACACCTGAATATAAGGAGTTTTTCACTTCCAGCATTCATGGACAATTATATATCAATTATAAATGATTAAATACAAAATCAATAGCAGTTATTAAGATTGATGTGGTTTGGAATTGAAAAAAATCTCATCAGAATATCAACGTGCCTAATAATTATGCATGCGGGGTAGTATGAAGCTGATGAAGCCAATTTGGGACTAGATTTATTTAGAAAATCAAATAAATACTAATCTAATATTTAATTTTATTAAGGTGGATAAAATAACAATAAATATGTTCAAGATAACATTTTAATCATTAGCTTTGTTTTTACAATGACATTTATTTATGTATTGTGTTTTTTTAAGAACACTCGTTAGAATATTTCAGATTGGGTCTTTATATGAAAATACACTATTGTTCAAAAGTTTGGGTCAGATTTTTTATTTTTTTATTTTTTTGCCCTTTTGACAAATAATTTTTAGAAAGATTTTTGAAGTATTGTTTAATACTAAAGTCTGGAGTAATGACCATCAGGAAGAAATTACATTACATAGAAAATAGTCATTGAAATTGTAATAATATTTTAGAATATTACAACAAAAGTAGCTGCCTATTTTAGATTTAAGGGTCACTGGCATCAAAACTAACTTATAATAAACCAGCACAGTAACACAGAAAAAAGGTTACTCCTTTAGCAATGTGAACAAGATGATCTTTTTCAGACCTTTAATATGAACAAGCTTTGAGCAGCCAACCAAGAGATGAACCACGAGCCTCAACCATGCTGGTTATAGATGAGTCTCCTCTTCCTCATTCCACTCACAACCTTTTTGTTTTCATTTATACAGCGCAGTGGAGCAGAACTGGAACAAAGCCTTTTTGTGCTAAGAAACTTCTTAAACATCCATTATTAAACAGCACGAGGGGGCTATGGGTCTCGATCTGCTCAGAGGAGACATGCAAGACCACATGTTTGATCATAAAAGAGAAGCTTCCAGAGAAATCCATACTGGATGTACAGGGCACCAGGTTACAAGATTAGAGAAACGCTGGTAGGTTTAAGAGTTTAATGAATACACATTCACCTTGACACGGATCAAATAATCCATATTTCTTTGCTAAGCCCATTACCAGCCCATCCCATTGTTGTCAATACTGGCTTTGCTTTGTTCATGAATCCACAATACTACAAAGACAAAAATTGATGGATGCTTAAACCGAGATAAAATTAAGTAAATAAGTTGGTCCTGTCAAACAAATGAAGATATCAGCTGTTACATTCCAATGAATGTAGTTTTATTAAACAATTGTAGAATTGTTCTTGAATAAATAATATGATGGCTAGTTCTGGGATATACAGTGGCCTATGGGAGACAATATCCCATAAGGCCATTTATATGACTAACTCAAAGAATATGTGTGGGGGAATATTTTGCCTTGACATAAAATTATCGATTGCATGGAAATGACTGTATTTCACGAAAATTCGAGAAAATTAGCTGAAGAGTGGTACATGTGACTGCACATCTGTTTAATTTTAAGCTGTTTTATCAAAAATCTGAGCTCTTAAGTAGTAGCACATCTCTTCTCAAGTTGCATGATTTTGGATATGATTCCATTGTATATGTGGAATGAAGTTGAAAACAACAACAAACTCTTAAATGTCAGTTAATGTGAGTAAATCTTAATCTAATGCTCTCATCTGTTAAATGCATTGAATGGAATGTGAATTGGCCTGGTGAGAATATCATCAGTCTGTTAGCCTTACAAGGAACACGTTTGCTCTTGGAGAGATCATAAAAACAGATTCGTATCAGCTGAGCTCTTTTACAAGAGAAGCTGGATTGATTTTAAAGTCATGATGCCAAATGTCTGGTTTAGGTTGCCCACTAATGTCACTCTGAAGTGCTGCATGCGTCTCAGTCTCGGCTGCTAATGCTTTAACCAAAAATCAGCCTGCTTTCAGATTACAATCACTACAACTGATTTCAGACCTGAGCTCAGATTTTCCATGTAATTTGAAAGTAAAACAATATAAATCAATCAAACTGGCAGACGTAGCATATATATAACCAGTCTGTATGCTTAAAATGATTTTGAACGACCTTGTTTCTGCATTAAAGGGGTCATGACATGGATTTTTTTATTATTCCTCGAGGTATACTTATAATGTTAATAAAGTTTTTTGCACAAAAACAAATAAATATGTGGAAAATGTTTATTTTCAACCCTCATTCTGACCCTCTGTCTAAAACGACCTGCTTTAAGGGGCGGGACCTTTAAGGCTCGTCAGGAAAAGGCCACTGTTATGATTGGCTAACGTCATTGCATAGGAAACAGTATCAATGCCCCGCTCCTCACTGTGGACTGTGTCAGAAAACGAACACGCATCTGTATACTGTATCCAGTGTAGACAAGATAGCGGCAGTGATTGTAATTTCTGTTTGATTTTGATGCAACGCAACACTCACATTTAGCGCGATCAAGCGTCAGCCGTTAAGCGAGTGAACTCCAGTGGAGTTATGTAAACACAACAACATCAACAAAAAAAACTTGCATATATACATAGTGCATTTTGGGACAACTTTGATGTAAATCTGCATATGTAAGCATACTCACTCTCAGAATGTCAAAGGATTATTATCAGGTCTATAACACAACCAACACCATGTGGACAAACGATTGCATGAACCTGCTGAGAGACACTAATTGCAGTTCAAAACTTGAGCCAGGCTCCATTGACTTTGCTGTACTGGCTTAAGCTCCAATTACAGCCGCAGCTTTTGTTAACTTTCCCCTCATTGCCTGAAAGCTAAAAGCTGGTGTGCATAAATTAACTGTATGCAAATATAAAGGCAATGTCCCATTCATTCAGAACGCTACTGGTGCCAGTGTTGCTGGAGTACCCAGAACTCATGTTCTTCATGAAGATGGAGTGCCTCTGGCCTTCAAGACATGACTTTAAACCCCTTTCAAAAGCTGCTGCTGTGTAGACAATAACATGGTTCTTTGGATTGGTTCTGCATGGTTAAACTCACATAATGTGATGTGTAAGTGATTTCACACATACTCGTAGACTCAAAGCCTCTGTCCAGGCAACCGAATACGTCATCCTCATTAAAGCTCACAATATCTTTGGCTCTGGTTCAGTGGCATGATCTATCATGCTGTAAGACCAAATGATTGGTACTTGCTAAAGTACCATTAGGGTTATAATCATAATTAGGATTACAGTTTTTCAAAACCTGTAAGCTTAAGTATTATATATTGACATTGAAAAAGCTCTTTTATTAGTTTTATAACCAGTAAGTATTATGGATTTTTGCCTCGTTGATAATGAAACATTGAAAAATCCTGTAGACATATCATAGAGACTCGGACCAGTAAAAAAAAACAAAAAAAAAAAACATATCAACTACCTTAACTAAAACTGCTATATTTATTTATTCAGTAATTGAAATAAATCTGAAATAAATAATTGAATCTAAATACTAAACTAATAAGATAATAAAACTAATAAAAATGACAAAAAGCACATACAAATTAAAACTGAAAATATAAAAATAAAAGCTAAATACTATAATAGTATAAAAATACTAAAATAACAGTGCCTAGAAATCACCCAAAACAGCCTAGCAACCATTATGACTTTGATTTTTCTTTTATATTTTCTACAGACCCTGTGAGAAACTTTGATTTAGGATGATCAGGTGAACACAGGAAGCAGGTTGAGATGCGCTCAACGAATCTCGACCACCCAGACTGTAGTGTAACATGTGACAGAGTCGTCACACAGTCTGTCCTCTTGACATTAGCCACATTCCTCCGGCCTCTAGAATGCACACATACACACTCACACTTACACAAATACACTAGCACTCTCATTCAATAAGCATTTATAAATACTGGCAGAGGGGAAGAAGACCTGCATGCATTGCATTTCACACTGACAGCACTGTTAGCAACTGACTGCATCAATTTGCATTAGCTGGGCTGCCATTTCGCCCTTAAATCCTTCAACACATCTGTCCTCTGGGGTCACCAGTCAGAGAAGAGCTTTTTCTACAACACTGGGTCTCTTGTACATGGTGGAAGAAAAACTTGATAGCGCTCCATGTGTGAGTCCCAATTTGCATATTCATAGTGTGCATAAAAGTGTCATAAAATTGATAATACAGCCCTTGTTTGTGGCATATTTTGAGTGTTAGACTCCAACTAAATTAATTTCCTTAAAATACATAATTTAATAATAATAATAAACTTAAAAAAAAATGTACTTTTAAAGCAAGATTCTCAAAAACAAAATGGAATATAAAAACAGAGCTTTAAATTAATAAAATTTTTAAAATAAATTTCTAAAATTGTAAAAAAAAAAAAAAAAAGGTTTCCTGAAAAAAGTTTTATTAGAATTATTTAGTATTCATATTAAAATGATTTAATATTGAATTAGCATATTTAATTGTTTTATTATTAATTAATACAAATAATAATAAATATGTGACCCTGGACCACAAAACCGGTCATAAGGGTCAATTTTGTTTCTAAATCATCTGAAAGCTGAATAAATAAGCTTTCCATTGATGTATGGTTTGTTAGGATCGGACAATATTTGGCCGAGATACGTATATTTAAAAATCTATAATTTGAGGGTGCAAAAAAAATTAAATATTGAGAAAATCGCCTTTAAAGTTGTCCAAATGAAGTTCTTAGCAATGCATATTACTAATCAAAAAGTTAAGTTTTGATATATTGACAGTAGGACATTTACAAAATATCTTCATAGAACATAATCTTTACTTAATATCCTAATGATTTTTGGCATAAAAGAAAAATTGATCATTTTTGACACATACTTACACATATTGTTGGCTATTGCTTGCATGCAATGCAAAAAAAAAAAAAGGCTTAATATTTTCAGCCTACTAAGAAAATGAATAATTCAACTTTACAAATGAAATTGTTGAAGTCAACAGAGGACAAGGCAGATCATTTAGAAAGTCTGCAAGGGAAAGAAATGCTTCCTGTTGAAATATGATTAGAAATGATTGGGCTTTAATTCACATTTATTGGTAATACATTTTACAGTTCTGTCAGATTTCTGCTTCAGATAGCATAATATTAGCACAGAGTTCAGATGGGGTAGCTCTCTTGGCAGCATTGAAGTTTATCAGCAGTCTTAGATCCTCCGTATCTCTCTGTGTCAGATCGGGCTCGGTTACAGTGCTGTATTTCTCTGGCACTGTACAGGGTTCCCCACAGGAGCTGTAACTTTACACGTTAACCTACCATCACGCTAATGGCTGCTTTGCCCCAATTAGCACATGGCCACATCTTCACCTGTCACTGATCCCCTCGGGCCCCCCATGACCTTTCACCTTAACACGAGGCACCCCTCCCTTATACATAAACATGCACGCACAGAGTGTTGCATGCTGATTTACCTAAAACAGTGACAATGGAAAGACTAGGGTGAATTTTACGAAAATTGTCATGTTATAGGGTTGGGTACCGTTCACATTTGAACCGGTACCAGTACCGGTATCGGTACCTGGAATTCGGTACCGGTACCCAACGGTACCTTTTTTCGGTACTTTACTCTCTGTGTAATAGCAAAAACATTTATTTCAGTGAAAAAATAAGTCCAAAACTCTCAATTTCAACATTTTGAACAATAGGGCCCTACAATTTTTTTTCTTCCAGAAATTTTTGTTTTATTTTTTTCTAATAATCAAATGAAGGCATGAAATATTTATTTATTTTTAATCAAATGAAAATGAAACCCTTTTATTTTTTTGGCAAACAAACTGAGGTTTACTGTTAAAATTAAGGTTATTATAGTTTTGAATTTTTAAATTTGTTTCATTTTAATATCGTTTTCAAATTTGCTATAAAATTCAGTTTAGTTTTTATTAGTTTCATTCATATTTTTGTTAGTTTTAGTTTAGTTTTTATTTTGTGAACACATTTTTATTTAGTTTTTATATAGTTTAGTTTCAGCTTTAGTTTAAGTTTTAATTAAAGTTTAGCAGAATCAACAGATCACTTCCAGAGCAAAGGCCAAAGAAAGACTTAGGCATAATTAGTAAGGCAAACATTTAGCTACACAAAATTAACGCATGCTAAGATTGATTAGATGGTAAAAAGTATACAAATATACACCAAAGGAAGGAGTCAGGCCTTTTTAGTAAATAAATCTACACAAGTTGCGCTTAATGTCATATCTAATGGTGTGTTGAAATATTTATAAAAATAAATGTAGCCTAATTTCGTTATATTAGATGTCTTTTTTCTTATTTTACCATATTTATGATATTGTAACTGTCGTGTCTTGCTCACTTTTCCGCCGCGTAAAAATACATAACAGGGTCTAATGAAATTCAATAATAACGCAATCGTATTTAACAATAAAGGCTCATATTTGAATATGTTATTTTCTTTATTTATGAAGAATTATTAGCGTGTGCATGATGTGATATAGCCTATGCATGTTTGTTCGAAAGCCTGGCAGAGTGATCACAAGATGCTAGAAGTGTTGCATTGTTTACAGAAAGGCACGTTCTCATCTTTTTCTGTTAATTATCATGTTGCACTGCATGTCTGTTTTTCTTCAAAGCACCAACTTAGAATGCCTAATGTTGGTTTGATTGCTTGTTACACAAGAAAATGAATAATTTTGCCCACCTGATGTTGTAGATTAATGCGGGTGCGGTTCGGCTCGCGACTCGCGGTCTTTATGTCAAAAGGTTCTGGTCTGGTACAGAAATAAATTAGTGCTGCTGTCTGATAACGGGTCGGGTGTTCTGTTAAAGGGATAGTTCACCCAAAAATGAAAATTCTGTCATCATTTACTCACCCTCAAGTAGTTCCAAACTTTTATGAATGTCTGTGTTCTGCTAAACACAAAGGAAGATATTCTGAAGATTGTGGGAAACAGAGCAGTTCTGGGGCACCATTGACTTCCATAGTATTATTTTTCCTACTATGGAAGTCAATGGTGCCCCAAAACAGCCTGGTTACAAACTTTCTTCAAAATATCTTCCTTTTGTGTTCGGCAGAACAAAGACATTCATACAGGTTTGGAACTACTTGAGGGTGAGTAAATGATGACAGAATTTTCATTTTTGGGTCAACTATCCCTTTAAGTACTGCTGGTGCACGTTTACCAAACAGGACCGGTGCAGGACTCTGCTTTAAACCGCTTTGCATCTCTCTGTCAGATAGCCCCATGCGCTTGATGCGCCATTTACAGGTGTTTCGGCAATCCGCCACACAGCTCATATATTTTTCTGCCAAGGGGTGAGAATGTAATAATTACGAAAACAATTATTTATTTTTGTTAACTATTATTTTATTTCAGTTCGTTTTTCAATAACTGTTGTTAGTTTCGTTTTGTTTAGGTTATCAAATATTTTGTCAATTTTATTTTATTTCAGTTTACGAAATTGTTTTTTCATCAATCGTTTTCGTCTTAGTTTTAGTTTTCATTTACGAAAATAACCTTGGTTATAATTAATCAATGGTAGAAAAATTGTGTGAATATTCCTTTTAAAAAAGTTTTAATAATAATTGTATTTTTTCTACACTTAAGTGGTTAATGTAGTTGTAATAATTATTTTTATCATTTAATTGTTTTATTTAAATTTGACAGTAAATGGGATATATAAAGACGTACATTATACTGTACAAAAGTAATACAAGAGTAATATATATCTCTTACATGTTAAACCGCACTTTTATTTTGACAGGTTGCCTTGAAGTTTCTGTGTGTATACAGTATATGATGCTAGTTTTCTCAAATGAAACTGTAAAATTCTCATGAAGTGACTTTCACAGCCTGTAAGTTCATGTGTTCATGTAATGAGATGCAGAGGCCGAAAATCACTGCGAGTTCAGTGTGCTTCAGTATTTGTGTAACAACAAAACAAAACCGCGTCTCCGCCATTCATACATACCGAGGCTAACGGAACATGCAGGATTCATATTTAAACCGTCTTTTTGCGTTTTAATATTCAGCATACACTAGTTCATATCGCGATTCGAATTAAGTGACAGACCTTCTGTTATTCATCCAAAAATTGACGAATTCCATGGCATTCCGCTCTTTAGAGTAAATTCAGTTTTTATGAATGGACTCCGTCATCCTGTCCGCGTTTTCGTGGAAACGTTAGCTGTGTCTCATTTAGAAGATTGCGTTCTCTGTAGGTCGCATCCTCTGTAGAATGCGTAACGTATAGACCAATTCAGAGTAGACGTCACAGTTACGTCACTTGCAGCTGCGCGCGCATAGTGGTTGCAGAAAAACTGGTAACAAGTGGAGGTAAACGGGTAAACGGGTAAAATAAAAATATTTTTGTGCCTTTTGATGTCAAAATCGGAATGCAAATAATTTTTGTAGAATACTGTCATCAAATACGCCATTTGAAGCTAAATGCAGACGTTTAAACGGACATACTATGGATGAAACTGCTATAATTATTCTACTTTTAAAGCATAAATTTGATTTAAACAATAGGTCTACATAATATTCACATATTCGGCTCATATGGGACGTATTGTATTAGCCCTACAGTTACAGCATGACATTATTTAAACCTATTACTATTAACATTTTTAAATAACGTTTATTTATTTTATCTCACAATTCTGACACAATTCTGACTTTTTTTCCTCGCAAATGCAAGTTTATATCTCCTAATTTGGGCTTTATAACTACATTTAACTCAAAAATAGTTAGTTTGTCAGTTCTAAGGGGAAAAAGCCAGAAGAGCCGAGGGGAAAAGAGAGAATGTCGAGTTGTTTTTCCTTATTAGAATTGTGAGATATAATCTCGGAATTGTGAGAAATAAACTCAGAATTTTGAAATTTAAAATCAAATTTACCTTTTTTTTAAATTCTTTTATTCCATAGCTCCATAGACTGCCACTGGAAAACCGTCATTCTCTGCCACAGGATAGGCTCCGCCCACAAAAACGTCATCCCTGTTTCGGATCTGTAAGACTATCCCACTATCTAACGTCAATTTCGTTGCATAACAGTGCTTATCGCTGGGTGACAAGCTCTTGTAATATGCGGAGAACATTTTGAAAATGACATCTAATCAATATAATCTGTAATCTTTTTAAATCGAATTATTTTGTACCATATCCGTGTAATTCTCTAGCCGTAAAGGCTATCTCTCCCGGGTTTTCTGCAACCATGATGCGCGCGCATCCCAAATGTTTACAAACCTATAATTGGTCTATACGAAGTGTCCTCATCCAAGAATAAAACGAGATGGCCTTCGTAGGACGGACGGAAAAGGAAACCGGTAGTATCGCGTTGATTTGCCAACACATTTAGAGCATCGTTGTGCTCTCACACTACTTAAATGAACGAAAATTATTTCTAAATTTGGAAAGTAATTTGAAAAAAAAAATGCTTTTACTTGTTTTATTTTGCTCAGTGTTTGAGGAGCTCCAGCGTACATACAACAGACATCTGTTAGAAAAAAAAGGAGTAGGATATTAAGAACAAAGTTTGTCCGTTTTTACTGGAGGCACTTTTAAGTTAAAAAAGACACATCTGCGCTTGTGTGTACATCTGCCGGTGCCGGCATTTTTCAAATTAACGACAGTTTACAGCGACGCTAAGAATTGTGGGTTATCTGTATCAGCGAAGGATACACCTGACGCATCCTCCGAATTCTTGTGAAAGAAGGTCGCATTCGGAGTGTCCTACTTGCTTTTCTGAAATGAGACAGCCTCGATGACGTATGCACCCTTTGAATGAGACCTCCAGAGGAGGCAGCCTTCTAAATGAGACAGCCACATATGATCCTAGAAATGTAAGCACACTTCAGAACATTTCGGTTTGCCCTGTGTGTTGTGTTTTAAAGAGTTGCAGGGGTGACATCATGTCACAGGGTCTCTCTCTCTCTCTCTGTCTCTGTCTCTGTCTCTCTCTCTCTCTCTCTCTCTCTCTCTCTCTCGTATGCGCCCAAATGCGTTCTCAGGTACCGAAATTTGGTACCGAATGATTTAATGTGAATCGATACTCGGTAGTACCGACGCAATTCGGTATGTACCATTAAAAGTACCGAGTTCGGTACCCAACCCTATCATGTTATCCCAAAATTTCCTCCCAAAACATTCTGAGATGAAAATTCTGTCACTATTTACTCATACTTGTTCTTTGCGCACAAAAAGTTTTGTCGTAGCTTCATAAAATTAAGGCTGAACCACTGATGTCACATGGACTATTTTAATGATGTCCTTACTAACTTTCTGGGCCTTGAATGTTTCAGTTGCGTTGCAGTCTATGCAGGGTCAGAAAGCTCTCGGATTTCATCAAAATATCTTAATTTGTGTTCTGAAGATGAACGGGTTTGGAACGTTTGGAGTAATTAATGACAGAATTTTCATTTTTGGGTGAACTATCCCTTTCTTTTGATTTTGGGGTTATTCATGATATTCACCATAAGGAACTAAACTCAGCTACTATATAGTTTTAAATAGTTTGTATTTTGGTCATTTCTTCTGTAACCATGCAGACTTAATGTTGAAAGGCCAAAACAAAAAGTAATTTGGAGGCATCCAAGTGAACACAAACATGTAGACTAAAGTAAGACTCATTTTGAAAATGAAATTCACATTTGTATATAAAAGAACACAGGAAGGATCTGTCTACTCCATTACGCCAATGTTTCCTTTCTTTTCCTTTTTAACCAACCTCTTTCCTTTTACAATTTAGAGTTTTGGCCTCTCAGCTGGAAAACCTTTAAAACCATAAACCATATTTGGCTTTAAACATTCTTTTCAAAGCCATAGACTTGCACAGTTTGAGCAAACAGATTTAGGCTTAGAAAGTCTAGGAGGATAGAAACATGGACCAATTCTTGAATACATTAGCATGAATCAATAGAGCTGAAAACACATGTTAACTCCACCGTTATGACCGGCTGTTCTTAGTATTGACAGACATGGATTGATCATGGTATCTGCAGGCAAACAGAGAAAACAGCGATATTTACAGAGGTTAAAAAGGTGAGCGAGAGACCTTCAGGCAGAGGCAGAGGTGAAATGGGGGCGAGAAAGAGGACCGATATTGTCTGCCTCGAGCACTGCGGTCTAAGCTCTAACTCGATCAGTACAGTTAACCTAGACATAGCCTGCAGATAAACACATTTGTTGGCCTTAATATGCCACTGCTGACAGCTTCAACAAGCCATGTTTTGTACTGAATGGAATTCCCCAACCATTCTGCACTGTTTGTGTGTGTTCATTGCTTAATATTTTACATGTGTTCAATGTTCATAGCTATTATCCTTAGCCAAAATAATCAGTTTTACAACTTCAAAGAATTTGGTCTGTAGATCTCAACTTGAAACAGCCTGACGCTCCATATATAGTTTACCTGACCTCATTCTTACCCTAACCTGACCTAACCATGACCTCTTAACCTCAGACACAACCAAGAGTTATAGCCAAAGTTCTTTCACCCAGCATTGACTGTTAGTACAGTATTAGACTTCTGTGTGTAACTTGCCTAGTGATATATTTTTCAGCTGATTAGACATAATTCTGAAAGGTTTTTTTGTTTTGGTTTGGTTTTTGGATTGTTCTGTTTTGTTTTCATACTTTCAGAGACTTTCATACCAAATGTAACCTCTTTGCTCTGCGATGTATTTTTCACTGCGTGAGAACATGGTGTGTGTCGTAAGAGCACCACGGCTTGTCGGACGTAACATCAAGGGGGCTGGGACTTTGCGAAGGGTCAATTGTGTTGTGTAAATGTACACTTAGTGTGAGATATCACATGTATCAGGGCAGGAACATCATCATTATGGTCAAGCCAAAGTTTTAGTCTTTTGAATGGATTGTTCAACATCACACTTCTGGGCTTCAGCCACAACTCAGAAGTGATTTATGCCTAAGACGTTACCTTATAGCCGATGAATGTGATGTTGGCCGAGGTCAACATTGTTTAATCCTCAAAGTGATATCTGGGGTAAAATATTCAGAGAATGTTTTACCCTAGCCATGACTGGGTTTGAGCAAATGTTAGTCTTGATTTTCTTCTGTAACAGGACTATAATTAAGATAAAAATCAGACCTTCATAGATGAGGCTTTTTTTAAGTTCCTGTGTGTATTTTCATAAGTGTTTGAAGGCTTAACGGTCTCAAATTATGGCATCAGGCTAGTATATGGCACACATGCACTCTTAAATGCTGAGTTGTGGCCTGCTGGAGGATAAAAGTGTTTTAATACTGCATAATTGCATATGACCAAAACAATCCGAGGACAAAAATGTGTGGTGCATGTTTTTGTGGAAAGAGTAAATTTGTTCATGCACGCAAACTGGCATGAATTTGTCATAGATGACTTCCCGCCCCGACATGGAAACACCCAGCTATGCCATGCAAAACAGCTGCCTTTTCCATCTTCTATTTTTTAAAAGCATGGATTATATTATGAAATACATTACTTGCCTCAGTTGATGCGCTGTTAAATATCAGTTTATAAATAACAAAGAACAGAACCGTCATCTGATATAAACAGAGTTTGACATAGCTAGTAAAACAACGTGAAGGTCAGACTACTCGTGTTGGGAGTCACGTGAAAAAGCTGCGTTAAATGGCAAGCGTTGATGCTGAAAACATTTGTTTTCGTCTCATGATTGGAAATAATACCTTATGACGGATTCCTAAAATGCCATACTTTTCTGAAAGTTAACTGAAAACCACAACAAACCACCCATGGACAGATCAACATGGGTATCAATTAAAGCATGCATGATCGCCTGTATTTGCAAAGGGTGTTGCCTTGTGTTACCTGGCTCAAGTTCACACATGTGGTTTAAACCAAATTTTGTCAGAACTGATAAAGAGACATTATCCTTACAAAGGGGCTGAGCCAAGTTAACACCCAACTGTTTGCGATTGTGTCCTAATTGAAGTCAATGCATTATTAATCAGGCTGACTTCATGAAATTGGCAAATGTCTGGCTGTCTCCTCCCATACAGTAATGCATTGTTTGGGAGGAGTAAAAAAAATAATCTAAATGGATGAATCTCTTGAAATTTGGAGAGAGAATGTCCTCATTATATTTCACCTCAAAATCGAAAGAGAAATAAGAAATAATTAAATTTTGATTATTACATTACATTTTGATTTTGATCATTTGATTTTTTTTTTTAGCAGTCGTCAAATAAGATATTTGGGAGGGAATTTTAACATTATTTCTATTATTAAGCAAATTTTTACCCCTAAATTATGTGAAGAAAATAGTTTACAGTTTAATATATATATATATATATTATTAAACTATAAACTATTTATACATGATGGTAATATTTTATTTATTTTAAAATATGACTGGGACATGTTTGTTGAATAATTTCCTGATTATTCAGGAGAGATTTATTATCATGCATTATCCCTTATTTATTGCTGTATATTACAGATGTTTATTATTATTCATCGGCCATAGTTCAGCTTCATCATGGTTTATTATTGAGTTTCTTTTGCCAGGCCATTGTATGAACAGATTATTAGGCAGAGATAGGAAGATTTTGAGAGACAGCAGCTCCCCTCTCGACACGACACAAGCTCTCAACGTCTTGCCTTACGCAAAGACACCCTCAGACTCAAGTTTCAAAAGAGCTCACGCCAGACTGACCGGCAAACAGTTAAACATTCTGACGCAGACTTCATCACCCAGGTTTATTTTTTCACAAGGTGTTAGTTTGGTTCAAATCACATAGAGTAACTGACCCTCTGCTATGTTCTGCTGTTACTGTTGTTGGCAAAGACGAGCTTTACAGACGTCCCATACAAATGAATTGGGGATTTGCACACAGTTTTCAGTATGAATTGACATCAGAAAGCATTTTTATCTTTAGCTTTTCTTAATTTGTTCAATTAGCTTCCATTCTGATATTCATTAAGGAATAACTTCAACTGGAATATTGAGTTTTTTCTTTCTCCATTCTTTTTTTTCTTCCTGCTTCCTTCTCTAGTCATGGATGCTGAGAGACACCCAAAGCTCCCAGCTCTCTCCATAAAGATGCTTTCAGACGTGACTTTACTGGAGCTCCTCAAACACCCCAGAACATCTGGAGCATTCCTAGTCCAATCCAGCTGACATATTCAGACCCTGCTGCCTATAATACTCACGTTTTTTAACCTGTCTTCTTGTAAAACTCTCAGAAAGATGAAAATGATCCAGAAGGTCTAAGGGACTAAAGGGATGTCTAAATCATGAAGATGACAAACCAGGACCTCGTAAATTGTTTCTGTTGATACATTCCCAGGCTATACATTACACTGTTCATTTACTGTGAAACACACTATACAAACACATCTGATTTTTCAATGATCAAGCTGTCTTCGGTATTTACACTATATCACCAAACGAAAATCATTTGCAGAGGTCTCATGTCTGAATGACTTCTCCAGAGGCCATCTCAACCTCACAAAGACATTACTCAAATCCACACCTGCTGTGAAGACACACAGTCTAAGATGAAGCTGGCTTGATTAGTTCTAACTAATCTGGCTTTAATTTGTTTTGTTTGCAGCACAGTAACAGCCAGCTGTTTAGGATGTTCTTATTAATGTCAAACAGAGCATGTTACGTGGCGTTCTTCAGAAAGACGCAAAGTCGTTCCAGAATGCTTTGAGTCTGAGCGGAGTTTTTCCATGGCACGATCTGCTCTGACACTATTAGCGAAGCTTCCCGCTGCTTCTTTTCAGCAAATAGACATAGATGGATGACTACTCTAGGGAATGTGCTGGAAAGACAAGGAGAATAATGAAATGACAAATTAGACCCAAAACATGGATTGAAAGGAATAAGAAAGCTGGAAAGCATGTAGAAACAGTGCGTAATTGTAAGAACAAGAAGCAAATGTCCAGAAACAAAAAATCCAGACAATGTGAAATACTGAAGAACAAAGCATAAATTGGACTCTTATATTTGAGTCAGTGACAAGATGCTCAATATTTAGTCCAGATCTATCTAATTAAAATAAATAAATAAATAACACTTAAAAATGCAGTTTTCGCCAACAACTTGAATGATGAAAAATGTTTTTTGGTTTGTAAATTTAAAGTAACTTTAGTACATTGTTGTTTAGTCAAAAATGGCCAGGTTGTATAATTATCTACATGTAAAAAAATATCTATTTTTTGAAAATAGAACTGTGGACATAATCTTTTACATTATATATAATTTATTTTAAAATATTCAGGTCAAATGGGTTATCTATTTTTAACCTTTAGATTTTTGAAAAAGAAAAAAAACAATTGTGTATTCAAAAAGGAATTTTAATACAAAATAGTTATTCTTCATGACCTTTTTTGTAGAAAATGGTTTAAATGTTTTTCAGAAATGTATGAAACCAACAAAGATGAACGTTTTAAGAACTTTGTATATATGTTTTAAAGGGATAGTTCACCCAAAAATGAAAATTTTGTCATTAATTACTCACTTATCGTGGACTCACCCTCTCATAAACGCGTGTCAAAGACTGATACGGAGGAGAAAAAATTTAGTTTTCTTTGCGCACAAAAAGTATTCCCGTTGCTTTCTAAAATGATTGTTGAACCACTGATGTCACATGGACTATTTTAATGATGTCCTTACTACCTTTCTGAGTCTTGAACGTGTCAGTTGCATTGCTGTCTATGCAGGGTCAGAAAGCTCTTGGATTTTATCAAAAATATCTTAATTTGTGTTCCGAAGATGAACGGGTTTCGAATGACATGAGGGTGGGTAATTAATGACAGAATTTTAATTTTTGGATGAACTGTCCCTTTAAGCTGGATATTTAAAAGATTACTTGCTACCTGGCCATTTTACACCAACAAAATAGTTAGAAAATCAAAAAAATCAAAATAGATAAAAAGTAAGATTGAAAGTAAGATAGAAAAGATCTTAAAGTGAACATGTTTTTCCAGAAAGCAGAGCAGCTGGTATCCAACACCTGACCATCTAGATGCCGTATGCACTGACACACCACCTATTCCCTTACTCAACTATATTAAATGTTTGCTGCAGCAGATAAGAGGAAAGATCTGACATCTGATATGAGACCAGCTCAGCCATTTCCATTAGAATGATCAAAGTCTTGAGTTAGCACCCGGAGATAATGTTTCAAGCACATAATATAAGCTTTATGTCATACTGTGGATATATTAACAACAACAAAAACATGTATTAAATGTCACTGTGATATTTAGCACTTCAGATTAAAGCAATTTATCACTGTAGACCATTAAACTATCTGCAATAGTGACACATTGAAATAAAACTGCTTAATCGGTATTGTGCAAGTCTGGTGTGACTCACAAACAAAATGTTCTGGAAAAATATTTTCCACAAATTTCTGAAAAATGTAATTCAACTAGTAATCTAATGTCATATTTTTAATAACAGTCCAGTGTGTACCCAAAAAGTATTCACTGTTTCCATTTAATCAGATTAAAGGGTTTGACTGTGTCCTGAATTATATGTAACTTTGCCATATATGAACTAATCCAAAAATACAAATCTTTCAGAAAATGTCCACATTGTTCAACTAATTTTAAAAGTAATGTGAATGTGAAGATTTCTCAAAATGAACAAAAGCCCAATACAAAACATATCTTTAAGTTAGTAAACTTAGTATCATAGCAATTTTGAACACATTGTCAAAGCCAAAGTAGCACATTCAGAGCTCATGACAGTGGCACAGGGACATAATGAAGGACAAATAGACCCCTCCGTCTGGTTTAGAGCACTCTGATGACCCCACTTGAGGAGGACATGATGTCATCAGAAAGGGTTCTTGTAATTAAAGTAACCCCCATCTAAAAGGAAATGTCCTGATTGGAGTCTGACATTAACCATTCTTACCTTGAAATGACAGGAAGACCCGTGGCTGTGGTGGAAAAAGACCATGGATGCAGGTGACACAGAGGACGAGGGGAAGTAACAACTGCATGCTCGTCCCAAACGACCAACCCCAGAGCGCTCCTGACCTCCCCATGACTGCTGAGGAGACACCCAGACCAGCCCACCTGCAAAGATAAGGTGAAGGAACTGTTGAGGACAAAAGAGTTGTGCTGAGGAGAAAATACACTTCAAAGACTTCAGAACTTTTAGAGTACATGGAGAGCAAATAATATATGCACTTTGAGGGTACATAAAGGAATAAGACACTTAAAATCCCATTAATAACAAGTATTTATGCCTTATTTATCAGTTAAATTATTTAAATGTAAATATATTTTAATGTTAGATACCTAAAAAATCTACATTTTCTTGAGAAGCAAAGATGCATAAGATATTAAGATTAGTTTTCAAAGAATGTATTTTAGTACAAGATTTTGTCTTTTGTGTACAGAGTTGTACTGAGGAGAAAATTTACAAAAATCACTTTGTAAAACCTCAAATAATGCACATTTTGTATGAAAAGAAATTAACATAACCGCTTGAACAAAAGTGCAAGCTTCATTTAGCTTCAATTTCTTGCCCCATAGACTTCCATTACAAATGCATTACAGCACATGGATTTTTACAAACTATGAACAATTGAAAATGTGTGGTAATTGACATCATGCTGCATATTTTGATAAAGCTCAACTTTTATTGAACCCACAACATTCCGTTAAAAGTTCAACATTTTTTGTGTTTGAGATATTAGCCACTTTCTGTGTGAAAAAAAATGGCTTTGATATAGTGCTAAATCAACAGTGCATCAAAAGCAGCAAGTTAAAATACATATTTCAACACTTGTATCAGAGCTGTCATGCTTTGCTATCCATGAAAGCATTTTCCTTAAAGGCTTACTGTGGGTCTTTTAATTAATTAGTGTGGAGAAAGTGTCATGGAGTTGATGCATTTAGTCATGATATCAGCCAATGCTGTATAAACAACGGCTCCTGTCCAGCCAGAGTCAATATGTTACCTTTACACGAGGAAGACTTGTACAGTGTAAAAGTAATGTCAGTGTAGGGGGGAGCTCAAAGAAATGGATGCTTTTATTTCTAACAAAATAATGAATGGAATCTCCCCTGTGTTTCTTTCCTTTCTATTCTATTATGGGACAACAAAAGTTCAATAAATCATGGGGAGAAGTTTGATGTCCTGTGGAAGAACTCTTGCTTCATGCTCCAGGGAGAACAGACAGCCTTCTCTGACCAGGACACTCTTGGAAAATAAGAATGCATGCAGTTCATAATTATATATTAATAATATGTTTGTTTTGTAGCAGAGAGAGTGCAGAAGGACAAAGAACAGAGTAAGAATAGCACAGTCTCAATGCTCATGTCTTATACATGAATCATGTGAAAGATTGATAGGAACTTTGTACGAGACATCTACAGTGCATGTCTGACTCGCTGAGGTATGAGCACACTGCATAGGGTGTGTTCACAGTGAACAGCAATGCAGGAAAACACCACTTAAGGTGCCGTTTGCACCGTTCAGATGCACTTTTTAAGTTGTTTTGTATGTAATCATCTGCTATGTGGATGATCTTTGACGTGTTTCATTGGTTTTTCAGCACCTTACGCCATGAGCGCCACATTTTTAGGAAGCTGTGTCATATCAAAAGTCTTGTTTCTACCTCCAAAACATATGTACAACAGCACCGCATGAGTTTGTATGTCTGTGTAGAATATGTTAATAAGTGAGAGTATGTTTGCCTGAGTGTGTGTGATGAGGAGAATAAATAAGTCTCAATGGTGTTTTGTATGAGTTAGTGCATATTTACAAGGGTGCGTATGTGTATACATGTGCGTGTGTTTGTTTGAGCATATGATAAACTGCAGCGAGCTGAAATATCTTTGGAAGCATATATTGGAGAGAAGCTCTTAAGCTGGGTGGAGGCTACCGCTCTCTGGACAGTAATGGCTTTCTAGTGCTGGTCAGGGCCTGCCAGACATATATACAGCTGCGAAAGTCATCATGGGCCATCATATCCATCACTGAGCCAAAACTAAGCATGAGCTGATGTTCAAGCTTCTATGATCACAACGCTTAAATTAGACATAATCCTTCATTAATTATGTCTAATGACCATGCTTCTGATTCTGATTGGTCAGTCGCAGCATTCTGTGATCAAATTTTTTTTTTTCTGTAATGACAACTAAACAGTAAATTTCTCCAGTGCTACTTTTATGTCTCTTTGCGTATGGAAGCCCGTTTCTGCCAATGAAAAAAAAATTAAAAAGGTAATTGTGCCTTTTTATCTTACAATTCCGACTTTTTTTCTCATAATTGCGTGATACAAACTCGCAATTCTGACTTTTTTTCTCATAATTGCGTGATACAAACTCGCAATTCGGACTTTTTTTCTTGCAATTCTGACTTTTTTTTCTCAGAATTGTGAGATAAACTTGCAGTTGCGAGTTATAAAGTCAGAATTGTGTGATATAAACTCGCAATTCTGGGAACATATCAGTCCTCCCCCCCTCAAAACGGGACTTTACTAGCAATTGCGAGTTTATATCTCACAATTCTGAGAAAAAAAGTCTGAATTGCGCGAAAAAAAGTCAGAATCATCTCGCAATTGTGACTTTATAAATCGCAATTCTGACTTTATAACTCGCAATTGCGAGTTTACGTATATCTCACAATTCTGTGAAAAAAAAATTACAATTGTGAGATAAAAAGTCACAATAACCTTTTTTAATTTTTTATTCAGTGGCGGAAACGGGCTTCCATACTTGCATCACTCCGTGGTCTCTCTATTATTTCTTTCTTACCAACACAAATTAGAATAACTAAATCTTGAAACGACTTGAAACGGTTAACTACCGATTGGCCATGGAGCACTTTAGTATTACGTTTATGGTAAGCATAAAACATTTGATAGATGTAGAATTCATCTTTCTAGAATCTATTGAGTCTCTCGTTAAAGCAAGAAAATGAAAAGAAAAAAAATCACATACTTAATTGAGAATTAGATCGAGAAATTAACTTTTTTGCATATAATAATAATAATAATAATATATAATAATGTATAATAATATATAATGATGATATAAATATTATTAGTAATAAAAAATAATATTAATATAATATTAATAATATAAATATTAATAATTTTCTATACTAAAATGCTGTATTTAAAAATTATAGAAAATAACTACTCTAATATGTTGTAATGGAGTATTATTTATTGTTAATCATTTCAGTCATAGGTAAGATTTTGGACGGTCATTGCTTGTTACATTGCGCTTGGTTAGTACTAACTAACTAACTAAAATTTAGTTTAATTTAAAATGAATAAATAAATAAATTACAGAATTGTTTTGCTTTATTGCATCATGGCTGGTTAGGACAAGTAGTCCTATTAAACTTTATGTTAGCACCTCTCACATTTCTGGAGGAAATGTAAAGTCTAAGACATCTGGCTGAATTGTTTAAAACTATTTCACTGACATTTCCCGATTCTTAATGAATTCTGTCATGAGGTGATTTCTAACTGGCTTTTAACCACAACACGATCCGAGCTGGATCTCCGTGTCATCTGAGAAACTCAAACGTCTATCAAAGCTGTCATAATGTGCATTCATACCGCTTCAGCTCGGAGCACAGCAGTCTGGAAACATATTACGAGCGGTTTATCTTCAAGCTTATCGTCTTGTGTTTGTCATGGCTATCTGTGTAATGAGTTTTCCATCTTTCTCCTTATGAAAGTGTCAGTCAAAACCAATTATTGCTCACTAGGAATATAACAGCCACCTTCAACTAGCTCATCTAAAATAGGGTAAACAGATGGAAGGAAATTAAGTGCCTTTTGTGATGTCCTAAAATAATGCTATGGAAATTCCATTATACAGTATGAATGTTGATTTGTAGTTCTACATGCCTGTGCAAAACTGCCATGAAGGTGTTCTTGGTGGTTGCCAGAGCATTGCTATGTGTTTGCTAGTCTCTGTGATATTCAGTCTTTGTATATGTTTCAGGTTTCTCCTTTTAAAATAAGTCAGTGAGATTTTGTTTGTCAATTTTATTAGGGCTGCAAAACGATTAGTTGCGATTAATCGATTCAAAATAAAAAAATGTATACATAATATATGTGTGTGTACTGTGTACATTTATGATGTGTATATATAAATACACACACTTACAGTATATATTTCAAAAATATTTACATGTATAAATTTCTATTCATACAATTTATATTATATATAAATACATTTAAATTATAAACATAACATATTTTCTTAAATGTATACATGCATGTGTGTATTTATATATACATAATAAATATACACAGTACACACACATTATTCTGTAAACAAAAACTTTTATTTTGGATGCGATTAATCACGATTAATCGTTTGACAGCGCTAAAATACACACACATATATATGGATATATTTTAACAAATATTTGTATGTATTGTATGTATTTGTATGTAAACACTTGTATATATTCTTATTATATAATATAAATATTTTACATATAAATCTATCATATTTTTCCTTAATATGTGTGTGTGTATTTATATATACATAATAAATATACACAGTACACACACATATAGTATGTAAACATAAACTTTTATTTTGAATCGATTAATCATGACTAATCGTTTTGCAGCCCTAAATTTGATCATCCGTCAGGTGAAATTTGTCGCTTACTTGCAACTCACATTAATCTTTGTTCAGTGAATTTTTGCTAGCAAAATTATTCATTTCAATAGGAATCCATGAGTTCTGAGTGAGGCTGAAAGATTTTCCAGTGCAGATTTTGCAAGGGTTCAAGTTGTCACACAAATTTACTGCGTTGACCAACAGAAAGCTTTTTGGTTTGAAAGTGACTTCTGTGTGAGCTGTGCTTCATACATTGCTACGCATTGACAATAGACAATGGACCTTTATTGCTCGTGAATATGAATGGATCACACGTTTTGCAATAAAAGCAAACCTTCACAACAAATTGCCAAATCATGTCTGTAGCACAAACTGAGAAGTACTGGAGAAGTAATGAGCCAAAGTTTAATGTTAGAGATGCAAATCTAAAAAAAAAAAACATCATATTTTAGTTGTAATTTGGTATTTTTAGTACACTTTATAAGAGCTGCCCTTTTTTGAAGAGAGATGCCCGTCACCATACCACACCCTGTCATTCTCCAACTCATACACACACAATGCCAGGCATGCACTCACTACCACAATGTGACAACAATAAAGACCCCATTCAATACTGCATTTTGTATTGGACCAAATCCCAGATACTATCTTTAGGGCACACTTATAAAATAATAACATCACTGTCTTAAGTCTCAAACTCCCTAGACTCATTCACACTCACTGCTGTCCTGTCTGAGACACACAGCACACATTCCCCAGTGTATCTACCTATAAAAATAAGCTCAGGATGCACAAAATACACACCAGTGATCAAATTGAGACAACTAGACAATAGCTCTTTTTCACAATATCTAATAATAAAGAAAATTACTAATAAATAAATTGAAAATTAGGGAAAAAGTCAAATTTTGTTCAAAAACACATCTATGAAATTTGATTGAAAGCAAAAAAAAATACTTTTTAAAACAAGCAATACACTTTAAATATAGCATTTCACTAAAATCAAGCAAAATCAATTAATACAAAATGTTAATGGGATAAGAAAAAATATTAACAAAAATTACAACTAAACTGAAATTAAGCTATTTTAGCTTCTGAGAAACATTTTCGGGACATCATCAGGTCTTAAAAGAATTCCTCATTGTTTTTTTTTGTTTGTTTTTTTTTAGTAAAAAATTGTAAAAGAGTGTCTATTTCTAAATTAACAAAAATCTTTTTTTTTTAATATAGACTCTTCTCTCAGTGGCTGAAGCATGAAGTCTTATGATTTCTTGTCTCTGGTGGGCGTCTGCACCTGTTAGCCTGAGCCTGGAGCCCCCCCTCCCCTAAATCTGTCCCATTCGGTCCACACAGGAGCCCATCTGCCCCTAACGGGACTCACCTTCTGAGGCTTCCCAGCCGTGCTGTCCTCACTGAGCAGAGAGTGGGTGAGTGCTGTAGTCACAGACGTAGTGTAGAAATACAGTGTTGCGTGGACTTCCCCAGCGAGAGTGAAGAGAGGTGTTATTCCAACTGGCTGACTGCGGGACAGGGAAGAGAGGTTGAGAAGATTGAGAGAGGTAAAGAGAGAGAGAGAGAGAGAGAAGGGTGGACTGGTTTCCTATTACACTCCTCTTCTCTTGAGCCCCCCTCCTCTTTTCTTTCCCCTCCTCTCCTCTCTCTCTCTCTCTCTCTATAAGTCACTGAACAGATATTCCAGACCTCTGAGTCTGACTCTGACACAGTGAGCAGCAGCAGCAGTCCAGGGAGACGGTTCCAGAGCTCCAGGGTCACATTCTGCTTACTGAAGCCCCTTTAGATCTATCAGAGAATTTACTTCATTTACATAAAATGACAACACAACTTAGCAGGTGAAATTAAAAAAGAAATATTATTGATATTTTAATACTTTTTTATATATTTTAACTGTTTTCTGTGTAAATATATTTTAAAATGTAATTTAGTCCTGTAATGTTCAGCAGTCATTACTCCGGTCTTCAGTGTCACATGACCTTCAGGAAGTTTTTGATATGATGATTTGGTGTTCAAGAAATATTTCTTATTATTATCAATGTTGAAAATAGTTGTGCTGCTTAATATTTTTATGTAAACAATGCCCCCCCCCAGGATTTGCATTGAAGAAACAACAGAAAAAATAGAAATATTTTGTAATAATGAAAAAAATATATGTTTTTTTTTTTTTTTTTTTTTTTTATCCTGTTATAGATTTCATGTATAGCACTTTGGTTTCAACATTTGTTGTTTTTATATGTGCTTTATAAATCACCAAACTAAAATAAACAATTGAATTGTCCTTAATTTAATCCCCAAAGGCATCAAAATGTCCTTGTGTGGGAAAGTTTTTTCCCTCCTGTTTAAAATTGATAAGTTCAAATAATTTACAAGCAATCATAAAATGAACCCCAACAGGGTGATCATGATCAGGAAGCCTATTATTTTGCAATCCTATCTGGATACACAATTATATGGTTAGTAGCTTTTTATTATTTGCATTTAACATCCCTGCTATGTGCGGCCTCAGAACAACCCTGCGGACAATTTGAGGCACAGCCCCCTTGTTCAGAACCACCAGATTAAACTATCATCCTGCCATTAATATAAAGCACCATTAATCAACAGTAAAATGTCTCCATACACACGTCCACTTCCCAGATTAACTGTCCAAGATTCCAGTTGCAAAGGGAGTGCAGGGAGCTGGACACGCTGGAGCCAATTGTGCAAACACATTGTGCAGACTTCAGCAAGGAAAGTCAGAATTGCCATCACTACCGCAATCCCACTGCCAAGTTATTAATTACAGATGGTGAAAGCTGGATCTGTCACATGTGAATGATAGCCAAATGTTCAATGGAATTACAAAGAGCCCATATACAGTACTCTAAATTAAATGCATGACAGATACTGTGGCCCCAAAAAGAATTTGGACACTTAAGTCTCTTCAAATTGTGCCTTGTTTTGCTTCCAAATGACACTTGGTTTCAAATTGTGTGTCTAATGCAGGGACTTTCATGCATTTTTGGGTGACTTAAGATTCAAGTATGTACAATCAAACGTTAGCAGATATTAAAGCAAATATGGTGCATGTACCAATAAAAAAAAAAGGAAGAAAAAAAGCGATGCTGCGTTTGTCTGAAAATAAAGCACACACCACTGGGTGCCAATTGAATAGAGAAGGCAATTTGCTCACCACTGTTGTGACATGACCTATAAAGATATCTTGTGTTCCTTTGACCATAAATGTCCTCAATTGTCCCTTGGGGACTCATAAAGAACATCTTTAGATCAACTCCAAAATTGTTTGATTTTTTTTTTTTTTTTTATGTTTAAAAAAAATAAATTATAATGTCATCCCCCTTCCCCCCAGGAATTAAAATAAAATAAAAAAATACTTAAATAAGGCTATTTATAATATGCAAAGAAGACAAATAAAAAATAAAAAAATGAAAGCAAATATATAAAATATTCACATTTTAAGCAATTAACAAAAAATATTTTCTTAGTTTTTTATACTAATATTTTAAAATATTTAGCTACTGTCAAAAAATATTTCTCTCTTTTTTAGTTTGTTTTGTTCCATATTTCATATATGCAATACACTGTACAAAAAAATCTGTAAAATTTACATTTTACCGTAAAAAAAAATATGGTTGCAACCATAGGTTTTACAGATTTAACTTATATTTACATTTAAAAAACATATTTCATTAACTAATATAATGTACACAAATTATAAGAAAAAACTAAGAAGAAACAGTTATTTCAACGAAAAAAACATCAAATGTGAAATGTAATGCAGGGAATTCTGGGAATGTCAATTTATTTTTTTTTTTTTACTGTAAATTATACATTCTTTTTCACCGTATAGGGGAACTTACCGTTAACCAATTAGTTGGTTTTACTGTACCATTTTTACAGTCTTTTACCATTAAAATCACGTTCATTTTTTACAGTGTAGCATCATTTATTTCTGTTATTTTGTAGGGAAAAGGCTAAATTGCAGAAAGCAGACCTCTATTGTAAAATATCTGCATTGTTCAGCTGTTTTGAGGTCACTGATGAGTGAAAGGGTTTCCTGTGGTTGTGAGTTGTAATTAGAGGTTACTATATCCCTGTGTTGTAATTACAGTCTCAAGTTAAAGACTCTCAACAAGTCTCAGGTTGCTGCCACTTTATAGCTTCAATTTGAATACGTAAGCAGTCTGCCTGGCTTGCAATGCCTCGACAATAAGACTAGCCGAAACCGTTTGTGTGTAAGTGTATGGGTGTGTGTGTGTGTGTTGAGACAGCGGGAAATAATTAGCTCTTCTTTGACTCTTGAAGTGATTTACAGCTTTCCAGTGAAATGGTCAGAGTGAAGGGTTGTTCGTTGGGCTGTAAAACCACACACACACACACACACACACACACACACACACGCTGCATTACTTGAGTAAAGAAACAACAGCACAAATCAGAAACAGTAAATTACAATATGTCTTCAGGCCTAAATCAACAAAAACACACAAATGTGACTTGCTGAAATGTTTAATATTAAAAACTTGACTTGTAATTATAAAGACTTTGGTGTGATAACTCAATCTGCTTTGGGAAGCATTACTCACAGATATCTGTGTTAGAAACTTTTGCTTAAAATGGTTGAGTTGGCTGCCAAAACACCACTTTGCCTGAAGGAAATGTTTCTGGAATATTAAGGTGATTATTTTAATGAAAGGAAAATAATACATAGTAAATGGAGATCAAATCTGAGTCACAGCAGAGAAGTGCTGCATTTGCTTTTGTCCACTTGTACTAATGTGTGTGTGTGTGCTGCTTTAGGTCTTTACAGATGTTTAGCATTTGTCACACTGATGTTAAGTGGCTCATACATAATCTGGGGTCAGAGGTGGCTTAAACTCTGCATTAGTAATGGTCATCACAAACAGACACACATGCTAATGTAAAGACACACAGACCACTCCATTTACTTTATTAAAACTTTATTTGTGAGGCATTTAGAGATCAGAATATGAAAGATTAGACTCGAACTTGTACTCTAACGTGACTGGCACTGCTCTGACAAATTTGCACATATATTTAAGCCAGTTTAAGCTCTAATGATTTCCACTTTTTTTTCAACTTCTCTCCCAAGTGAAAAATAAATATACTAAATTGTATTTGAATTACATTTATTTCATGCTAATTATACTACAAATGCATTTACATATTTATGTACGTAATAAAAATACACTGATAATGTACTTTTAGTATACTAAACTTAAAGTCTGCCAAATTGGAACAACTAATTTTGTACTTAATGTACTTTAATAGTGCAGAAGTATTGCTGAAGTCCAACTAAAGATATACTGAAGTGTATTTGATTGAGCTAAAGTGGAACTATTGGCAGTATACTTCAGGTACACTTTAAATATCTTGCATTTAAAGACCAATATTATTCAAAGATAACACAGGCCTCATCAATAATGACATTAAAACACATTTTAGGCTTAATATTAAGCATTGTGCACAAGGAGTACTCCAAAATAAAAGCAAATTAATCACTCACTAAAAATGAAGTGTTTTATTTGTTTACCTGCATAGCATGTGACCATTTACCGACATCGTAGAACCGTGACCATGTGAATGTGTTGTGAAGTTATTAAAATGTTAACTTTAAATCTCCAAAAATTCAAATAAAAACAATCACAAAGAAATTCTTACTGTTAAAAAAGGATGAAATATCTCATTTGACCTGCATGTCACCATTAACCAGAATCAGAGAACTGTGAATGTGTGAATATGTTTACATTATTGAAATATTAACTTAAAATTGCATTTAACACCTGTTAACCAGCACCCCCCATATTGGGAATCACAGCTGAAAATGACTAACTAACTTAAAATGGTAACAGCTCCTGACTTCAGTGTGCCACACACACAATTTTGGTAAAGAAGACCCTTTGGGCTTTACTATCCATCATCCAGAGTTGATAATGCTCAAAAATATAAAAAGTTATAGACACTGAAGTGCCTTGATAAAAATTGTACCACACTGAATTTTTTTTTAATTTCATATAAAAATACATGAAATCAGTCCTGAAGCAATCCAGAAAAGTAATGGGTTGAAAGTCACATGTCTCATGAGTTTATATTTCAAGTCTGAAGAAGATACCATGAAAAATGAGATTCATGCAGCCATTTTCCTAGTCCCCCCCCCCCCCCCCCTCTGTCTGAGGAAAAATATTTACCAAATTATTGAAGGGTTCTACTACAAACTATTTAGTCATTATACATGCCACTGCAGTTTTTCAATTATAAAACAGTATACAGAATCTTAGAAATCGTATCAGTGATTTATTTGAGAAAATAAATTAGAACTAGAAAAATACAATAATAATTTTTGAGTGATGAAAAAAAACAATAATAATAAAAAAATAATAACTTAAGTACATACTGATTTCCTGACATACAGATAGATGCTCCTGCTCATACATTAGTAATCACATGCTGACGATCATTCATACAGATGCAAATCATAAGATGGCCGCCCAATATTGTCAATAATCACATTATAATGGCCTTTTATATAGACTGCATTCACACTGATATCTGTGAACAGTCAGTAATTACATGCTGATTATCAGCCATACGGATGTTAATCACACAGATACAGGCACATTCCCCACAAAACACGCAAACATATATGAAAACAGTTGAAGAAGAAAAAAAAGAAAGTTATTTGTGCTAAAAAGATCGCTAAGTTACGCCCCATCAGATGACAGGTGCGTCACAGCGTGCGTCACGCGCCGTCGCGAGGGAGCGCCAGAATTCAAATAAACAATCTTCCGTGTATCTTTGACTTTTTTTTTTTTGGATCATTTCATTCTGTTTGGAATTCTGTTAACATTGCCTGCTACAAAAGCATGCTGTTTTTTTTACCACCAAGACGCTGTTTTTGAGCGTAATTTGTTCCATAACGGACACAAACAATAACTCTCCCTGAAGAGATGAGCCGTAAACAAAGGAATAACGATCCAAATTACAGCGTTGTTGTTTCTTTGGACTAAAAGTGCTCGATGGAATGTTGTTCAGTGGACCCTTATCTTTCAAACTAAACCAGGATTTACAGCAGTGGAGACGTTTGAGAGTCGTTATCAGGATGAATCTGGTATGTACTGCGGTTTTTTTATACATGTTTTGATGTGTACTGCTTACACAAATTTAGCAAATACATTCCGTATAAGCTTTCTATCGAAAAACAGCGATCTGTCGTCGATGCTTGAGGCTTAGACCTTCAAAATGATATATAGTTTGTCAAGATTCATTTTGTCCTGTTTTACTTTATCTGTTTGAAAACAATGACGTGTGCAAACAAAGAGCTTTCAGTGCGCCGGCGTCCTGGTGCATGTTAACAGGTTTTAAAGTAAATATTTTGGGCCAGTATTACTAACAGCTTGCGCCAGCGCAAACCGTCTTTTGGAGTTAAAATAGGTTTTACTAAAGACGCACAGTGAAGAATTAGCGCTGAAAAGGTGTGGACAGTTATTTTTGCGCTTGACCTTATTGAATATGCATTTTTAGGAGTTTTCCTTTCAGACGCAAAATGTATGTACTAGAGAGTATTTAAATGAATCACGCAATGCGTTTTACTAACGTTTGCGCTCGTCAAATTACTGGCATTTGTGCCATTATTTAATGCCCAAAAAAAGCATGTCTTAAACTATTTTGCGCTTGAAATGGCTGCAATTATTGTTGCTAGGAGGAGGCACCGCAGAGAACAGAGAGCGTGTGGTAGAAGGGAGAGGATTTTTTCCACAAGTATTAATTTATTTTCAGTGCCAGAAGAACACATTATCCGAACATATCGTTTGCCAAGTCATGTTATTTTTAAATTGCTTCAGGAAATAAAAGACGACTTTGAACCCTCAACTAGGAATCACGCAATACCAGCTCTATCAAAACTTCTAGCAAACTTTATTTCTTTATTCTTTATTTGTGACTACGCTAATTTGCGCTGCGCTTTGTATATTGCGTTGGTCGATATGTAAATGAGGTGTTGCGTCTGTGTTCTTTAATTTGTGCATTGTTAGTAAATCACCCGTAGAAATTTCTCCTCCCATTGGCGCTGTTTTGGAATTGTACTCTCGCACTAATTTGCCCTGTTTAGTAAAACTGTCCCTTTAAGTCAAAGGCTGACAAAAAAAAAAAAAATGAATCCCTGACAAAAAATACACTGGTGAAAATTGCGGTGCATAAAGTTCATCCATCTACAACTATGGTTTCACCACTAAAAAGATGATTTAAACAACTTTACTGCTCACATAAGACATTTTTGAAGACATTTACACTGACCAAAATTATAAACGCAACACTTTTGTTTTTGCCCCCATTTTTCATGAGCTGAACACAAAGATCTAAGACTTTTTCTATGTACACAAAAGGCCTATTTCTCTCAAATATTGTTCACAAATCTGTCTAAATCTGTGTTAGTGAGCACTTCTCCTTTGCCGAGATAATCCATCCACCTCACAGGTGTGGCATATCAAGATGCTGATTAGACAGCATGATTATTGCACAGGTGTGCCTTAGGCTGGCCACAATAAAAGGCCACTCTAAAATGTGCAGTTTTACTGTATTGGGGGGGTCCGGGGGGGTACGAAAACCAGTCAGTATCTGGTGTGACCACCATTTGCCTCACGCAGTGCAACACATCTCCTTCGCATAGAGTTGATCAGGTTGTTGATTGTGGCCTGTGGAATGTTGGTCCACTCCTCTTCAATGGCTGTGCGAAGTTGCTGGATATTGGCAGGAACTGGAACACGCTGTCGTATACGCCGATCCAGAGCATCCCAAACATGCTCAATGGGTGACATGTCCGGTGAGTATGCTGGCCATGCAAGAACTGGGATGTTTTCAGCTTCCAGGAATTGTGTACAGATCCTTGCAACATGGGGCCGTGCATTATCATGCTGCAACATGAGGTGATGGTTGTGGATGAATTGCACAACAATGGGCCTCAGGATCTCGTCACGGTATCTCTGTGCATTCAAAATGCCATCAATAAAATGCACCTGTGTTTGTTGTCCATAACATACGCCTGCCCATACCATAACCCCACCGCCACCATGGGCCACTCGATCCACAACGTTGACATCAGCAAACCGCTCACCCACACGACGCCATACACGCTGTCTGCCATCTGCCCTGTATAGTGAAAACCAGGATTCATCCATGAAGAGAATACCTCTCCAAAGTGCCAGACGCCATCGAATGTGAGCATTTGCCCACTCAATTCGGTTACGATGACAAACTGCAGTCAGGTCGAGACCCCGATGAGGACGACGAGCATGCAGATGAGCTTCCCTGAGACGGTTTCTGACAGTTTGTGCAGAAATTCTTTGGTTATGCAAACCGATTGTTGCAGCAGCTGTCTGGGTGGCTGGTCTCAGACGATCATGAAGATGCTGGATGTGGAGGTCCTGGGCTGGTGTGGTTACACGTGGTCTGCAGTTGTGAGGCCGGTTGGATGTACTGCCAAATTCTTTGAAACGCCTTTGGAGATGGCTTATGGTAGAGAAATAAACATTCAATTCACGGGCCACAGCTCTGGTAGACATTCCTGCAGTCAGCATTCCAATTGCACGCGCCCTCAAAACTTGCGACATCTGTGGCATTGTGCTGTGTGATAAAACTGCACATTTTAGAGTGGCCTTTTATTGTGGCCAGCCTAAGGCACACCTGTGCAATAATCATGCTGTCTAATCAGCATCTTGATATGCCACACCTGTGAGGTGGATGGATTATCTCGGCAAAGGAGAAGTGCTCACTAACACAGATTTAGACAGATTTGTGAACAATATTTGAGAGAAATAGGCCTTTTGTGTACATAGAAAAAGTCTTAGTTCTTTGAGTTCAGCTCATGAAAAATGGGGGCAAAAACAAAAGTGTTGCGTTTATAATTTTGGTCAGTGTATATAGGTGAATTAACTAAAATACAAGCTTTACATTTCGACTTTCATTGTGCTTTGGTTAAGCCACAATTATTTTTCAAAATCTCACAGGCTCTTTCTAAAAAGCTTGAATACAGCATTGAATAGCCCTTAAATATATTACTATTCAGGTTAATCAAATCAAATATTGCCTTTTCACCCAGCATGCTCCAGGGAAATTCACCAGCTTCACCTCCAGTCACCCGGCACGGCCCTTTGTAGCTCTCCTCGCTACAAGTTCTTCAGTTCTAATGACGTTCTTTGATGAGCAAGTCACTTCTGAGCACCAGATCCGCTGATTGATAGCCTTGCGTGTTAGCCGATGACTCTGAATAGAAACACATTGTTCCTTGAAAGGCCAGGGGACCTAGCTTTAGCATATCTAGCGTAGCTGCGGCCAGGTCTGGAACCTGGGAAGCAAAGCTTGGATAAACAAAGGAGAAAAGGCGAATAATGCGTGTGCTAATAAGAAGCAGGACAGAGTATAAAGTGTTAAGCTACTGAAAGATTTTGTCAATGGGCTTAAAATTTGTATCACTGTCAAAGAAATGACAGAACTGGACTTTGGTTGGCCACCAACTAGACAATGGTGGTATTCACAGCTGTGAGGGATGGTAGACATGCTTCAAGCACTGAGAGTTCCTGTTCTTTGGAAGTCATGCTAAATCAAGTTGCTAATACCCTGGAGAACACACAGACCTGTAGGTTTAGCTGCAAAGAGCTTGAGTGAGATGTCCACTGACATTTGTTTCTTGAAGAATGAAGCTAGATGTTCAGGCTTGGTTATTGATTTCAGGCTTGTGTGTTGTTTGATGGAAAATGACTTGGCTTTCAGGAGAGAGACTGAGAGTACTTCAATATCTAAGTGATATCGATGGCACATGATTTTGGGATTGAACCAAAGGGACGGGGAAGTTTGTAAGTGAGCGATGAGGAGGAAAACAGACAAAGTCAGCTTTATACCAGAGCTGCATGATCTTGACTTAACAAGATTAGCAAGAATCCTGACTCACTCAGCAACCATTTCTCTCTGAGTGCATGTCGTTGTGTCAAAATCGGTCTGTTTCTTTCCCATATGGTACCTCAAAATAGACAAGTGGCGCAAGTGGTGAGAGCATCAAAATGTGGAGAAATCCTTGTAACATACATGATTTTATAAAGGAATGACTTGTTTTGTTTTTCTTTTTCCCTCCCTCTCTCTCTTCCTTTTGACTGGACTCTTAAAATATTGAGTATGTGTCTGTTGTTTTGTTTTGTTTGTTTTGAGTGGATGTTATGTTGTAATGTTGTGTGTAAAAAGAAATAAAAAAAATGTTGATCACAAAAAAAATGTGGAGAAATCCTTAATTTTATGCAAGTGAGAAATGAAAAACATGTTACAAAACCTGTTTGTGTTACTATATTTAATATAGATTTCAAATTCAGTTTCCTGTGGGTTATCAAAAGTGTATTAAACTGGCACAGTGCATATATATAATCATGTTCTATTGTATTACATTTAAAATATAGTACCTTAACGTACTTTAAACCTCAACACATTCTCACTTCCAACTCGTCACATATTGACGCTTGGTCAGGACCCCATGGCGTCATGTTTTGATGCTCAAGGTACCCCTTTAGCATCATTTTTCGATGTGCAGGGTCCTCCATTGTTTTCAGTTGTTTGTCTTAATTTAATGGTTTGCATGTATTTGTAAAAAAATAGAAATAATTTTATATAAATGTATACTTTCATTGGAGCACCTAACCCCACCCTAAACCTACCCACTTACCAACAATATAAAACACGTAACAGGCAAATATAAGTACAGTTACAGGTATTTATTGCAAAAACTGACCATAAAAAGCAGTATAAAAGCATTACAAATAAGTTGTTGCATTCCAAGTTTTCTGTAGCCATATGATATCTTTATGCAAAGAAGAGTGTAAAACATAAGGTTTTAATCGCTGAAAATGATCACGCTCCTTTAACGCGCTCACATCTCATTCAAAAGGATACTCCCGTAGCATGACGCAATCATCACGAGACACACAAGAGCCAATAGCATTTCACAACCAAAGCTGACGTAAGGCTTCTTCTGGCAGCATTTTTTGAATTCACGCACAGAGACTGCAGCACAGGATCTGAACTTTACGGTGGACGGAGACGGCGATCGTGTCTATTCCTCTCACAAATCAATCGTTTTTGCCTCGGAAGACTTGGAAAATTAAGACTTTTTGAATAAATTATGACTGTAGTTGTATCTGCCTGTTATATATTGTGTTTTACTGACAAATGGTTTAGGGGCAGGAGTTGGGTTACATGCTCATAAATGTGTAAATAGTGTAATACAATTAAAATTGTCGTGACTGTTTACATTGAAAAATCATACCCCAACATATATGCAATAATGGCAATATTATTACCCAATATGTAATTTAATCATGACGCTAAAATTCCCAATGCCTTTCGCGTCAGCATACTGACGCCAAGGGTTTCTTATTTAAAGCAATGGAGGACCCTGCACATCGAAAAATGATGCTAAAGGGGTACCCTGTGCGTCAAAAAGTGACGCCAAATGGTCCTAACCAAGCGTCAATATGTGACTAGTTGTGAGTGATAATGTGTTGCAAATCTAAATGTACTATTGAAAAACACACTATGCTTAAAAGTATAATCAATACTTTACATGTGCTTTAGTATGCTAGTCAACACATCAAAACAAGTTTGCTTTAAAGCATGACAAAAGATTATTAAAACTTTTAATTTGACATTACAAAATGCACATTTTAAAAGTACACTTAAATGTTCAAAAAAACAGTCATGAAAGTGTACTCTACTCTTATTTAATGTTTTATTAATTATTACACTATGAAAATTTTTAACATTAAAATAAGTTTTTCTAGAGTAATAAGTAAATTCTAGAACTTCTTTAGAGAATTCTATTGTTCTTCAGACTTCTCAGGGGAGCCAAGTTACCTCAGTGTCAGAGTACAAATATCTGGGTATTATCATCGATAATAAATTACGTTTTGGTTCACATATTAAGTATCTGAGTAAAAAATTAAAGAAGAAGTTAGGGTTTTATTTCAGAAATAAGTCATGTTTCCCATTTAAGGTGAGGAAAAAATTAGTGTCTGCTACATTTCTACCGATTCTCGATTATGGGGATGTGGTTTACCAGCATGCCCCCTCTTATCTTCTTTCTTCCTTGGATGCTTTGTACCACGGTGCTCTGAGATTTATAACTGACTGTAAATTTATAACGCATCACTGTGAATTATATGAAAGAGTTGCATGGCCTCCTTTGAGAATTCGGAGAACAATGCACTGGCACTTGTTGATATATAAGGCAATTTTGGGTCATTTGCCAAATTATCTATGTTGTTTTATACAAAGAAATTTGTTTGGAAATCATTACGTTCTCAATCAAATTATAATCTCTGTGTGAGCTTTGTCAGAACTGAGCTTGGTAAAACCTCTTTTAAATATGCTGCCGCCTCAGATTGGAACCTTCTCCAAAAGGTCTCCAAAAACTTGGTGTCTTATAATTATTTTAAGTCCTTACTATGTAATCTAGAGAGCAACTTAATGGTGTGTAATTGTTTTTAACTGGTTATATGTTGTTTTGTAATGTTTGTTGTAACTATGTTGTTTATTTGTATATGCAAACTGGACTGCCTATCTTGGCCAGGACACTCCTGGAAAAGAGATTTTAGTCTCAGTGAGTCTTTTTCCTGGTTAAATAAAGGTATATAAGTAATTTGTTATTTCATCTTAAAGTAAGTGTTCATGCTTGACTTAAAAAGATAAGTTTAGTTAACTGTTAAGGTGGATATTTAAGTTATCTGAACAAATTTTAAGTTGATATCACTAATTGCAGATTTTTTTTTACAGTGTATATATTTGCATATACAGAATAGATTTAGATTACAAGTGCACTGTGGGATTACAAATTTATTAAATGATAGATTTAGGTTCCAATGTGTGTTTTACATTTTGAGGTGAAGATGATGACATTCTAAGAACATCAATTCAGGCAGCCCAGGTGTCTGAGACATTAACCTTTTGTCTTTATGCACTTCCTGACCTAAGTTAAAGGTGAATGCTAAGCTCAAGGCACAGCTGTGCCTTTGTCTCTATGATAATGTGAAGGTATGGGCAATACTGTCAGGCTGATTGGATTAGCACCTATGCATTTGAATGACACTGTTATGCTGATGAGGTCAGGGCTGGGGAAATTCTGGTAATGGTCTGATTCCTGTACTGCATTTGCATGCTTTGTTTAGATGTCTCCACCTCTATGTATCCCTCCCCCTTGAAAGGTATAAACTCTACTGTGCTGAGCAATTAGTTAGACTTGGATGACTGCAGCGACGCACAGCGAGTTCTCAATAAAGAGTAACTTCTGCTTGAAAGATATCCCAACATCTCCTGGTCTCTGCTTCGAAGAGGAAAAAGTTCTCAACAGATGCTGCCGTGACCCGGATAGAGCTCCTCACCTGAATCCAGATTAAAACTTCAAGCTCAAGATCTGATTTCGTTCCAGTCTGAATCTTTCTGTACAACCAAGAGTTGGTGAGTGTCACTCTATCCAAAAGAACCTAAGACCAGAACAAATTTGTTATCCTCTGCGCCGTCAGAGAAGAGTTAACAGACAGCTGTAGGGTTTGGTTTAACTAAGTTTATCCTCTAAAAATGTCTTTTTAGAGATGAAGGTTATCCTCTGTTCATGCAGGGAAGATTAGCGTAAAGTGCTAGTAATTTGTGTTATCCTCTGTTTTGCCAGGGAAGGTTAACACTAGTTGATCTGTGTTAACAAGTGTACTCTCTGTTGATCAGAGAAGTTTTAGTGTTTTGATTGTGTGGTAACAAAGAAACTCACAAAATGTTTAGAAAGAATGCTAGACTGATCCCCACAACTGAAAAAGGTGGTCTTGCGACTCCTTTGTGGTCAGATAGTGAATTCAAAACGCTGTTAGGGGAACAAATGGACCTAATAGTCACTGAAAAAGTTAGACAAGAACTAACTCAGAAATATGAGATCCATCCAGACAAGACGTGGTCTGTAGATGAGTGTAAAAAGGTGCTAGGAACATGTATTCGAAAGAACAATGTGAAAGGCATTATCTGTTGTCACAGAGAATTCAGTTTAGCGCTAGCTACACAACAGTCTCAGCGTAACTCAGAGCTAGAGGAACAGAACAAAGAGCTCCATGCTAGAGTATCCACTTTGACAAAAAAATTGAACCTCAAGAAAGCTGCAGCAAAAACTGATGTGGAAGTTATTCAGCCTGATAACATTTACCCTGATTTACAAGCGTTTTTTGAAACAGATGTAGCTCTCCAATCAGTAACTGATGTGCCTGTAAATTCCGTCAATGTGTGTGGTGCTAGGAGAAGATCTCAGGGAATTGAGGGAATTGAAAGTGTTCCTCCCAACTCTTCTGTTGTCCAAGTACAAACTGTTGCCAAAGCGCTAGGACCTAAAGATATAGAGAGAGTATCCCAGAGCTTACCCTCAGCACGCACAAATTTTTCTGAATTTAGAAGAACATTGATCAGCAAAATGCGTCTTTACGACATGTCGTTGGCAGAAGTCACACAGCTGATGTCACAAATTCTAACTGAATCTGAATTCAACAGTTTTGAGTCTGCTGTTACTTCTGAACTACAACATGCCAGTAAAGGCGATTTGAGAGAAGGTGTTTTGAAAATTCTAAAGAACATTGTTGGACCAAAAGTAGATTGGTCAAAAGTCACTAGTTGTGTGCAGAAGAAGAATGAAACTGTAAGTGAGTACACTGAAATGTTTTGTCAGTCAGCTGCAGCATATAGTGGAATAGCTGACACCCCAGAGAAGGTACTGGATCATAAAGGACCACTAGTTCGAACATGGTTTGATGGCCTTTTATCAGAGTACAGATCTGCTTTGCCATTCTTAGATCTAACATGGTCCACTGGAAGCTTACAAAACAGCTTGGACAGGTTAGCTACTTGGGAAAGAGACTCTGATGTTAAAGCCAGAGTAAAGAATGCAGCAGCATCCTTTAAGGTCAACACAGAGAACCGACAGAAACCTAGATGTCCTAAGAAGGAGGGCAGTTGTCATTACTGTTTTAAACCTGGACACTGGATGAAAGAGTGTAGGAAAAGAAAAAAGACATTAGGAGAAATTAGCAGCTGTACTCAGTTCCTACTCAGTCTACTTAGTACTCTGAAGCAGCCCCTCCCCACTTCACCGAACTGTTGGAGCAGTTTGCTCAGGTGTTAACTGTTAGGGCTGTGAGTGCTTAATTTCCCCAG
Source organism: Aspiorhynchus laticeps (assembly GCA_023376895.1). Classification (NCBI taxonomy): domain Eukaryota; kingdom Metazoa; phylum Chordata; class Actinopteri; order Cypriniformes; family Cyprinidae; genus Aspiorhynchus; species Aspiorhynchus laticeps. The sequence continues at coordinate 12,786,581 of CM041805.1, forward strand.
TAATGTACAACAAAGCTGAACGATTCTTTGTAAATAAAACTAATGGTGTTAAGACAGACTGTAAACATAAGATGCCCTCATGCAGTGTCCGCACTCATGAATTAAGCAAAAGTCACTTCTGTCACCTCCTCCCGTTGGGGAAATTGGCTAGCAACTCTCACAGCCCCGAATATTGTTATACAGCGTGCACCAGTCACGAACCCATCCTCATGTATGATGTCTGCAATGACTGAATTTGTGTTAGAGGATGAAGGCGAAATGACTCATGATTGTGTTACGCTTACATGTGCAGCAACAAGTGAAATAGTAGAAACTCCCATAGAGAACGCAGAATTGGAGTTGTTTGTTGATGGTTCAGCTCAAGTTATTGAAGGTAACAGACGAGCAGGATATGCAGTAACTTCCACCACTGAAGTAGTTGCTTCAGGTCGTCTTCCAGATCATTTTTCAGCTCAAGCTGCAGAACTAGTAGCCTTAACTAGAGCATGTACGCTAGCTTCAGGATCGGTTGCAAATATCTACACAGATTCCAGGTATGCTTTTGGGGTAATTCATGATTTTGGTGTCATTTGGCAAACCAGAAAATTTCTAACTTCTGCTGGATCCCCCATTAAGCATGCTGGATTAGTGAAAGATTTAATGTTTGCCATGAAACTCCCAAAGAAATTAGCGGTGATCAAAGTGAAAGCACATCTCACAACTAATACTACGGAAGCTAAAGGTAATGCTCTTGCTGATGTAGCGGCTAAACAGGCTTGTTTCTATGCAACTGTACAAGTGTGTTCAGGTAGTACAGCACAGAAGGCAATTCTGCCTCCTGAATCAATCATTGATCTGTACAAAGATGTTCCTCTATATGAAGCATGGACATGGTTAGACAAAGGAGCCACTGTGGATTCATCCGGCTGCTGGACCAAAGGGGGAAAGTATGTTGCTCCTGAATCACTGTTGCCATATTTGGCTCAACAAATACACAGTTTGGGTCATAGTGGTCCAGCAACGATGAATCACAGGTTCTCAAATCAATGGTGGAATCCAAAATTCAGAAACGCAGCCACTGAAACAGTCAAGAGATGTGTTACATGTCAGAAAAATAATGATGTACCAGCAGCCACTACACCAGCAGCACATACCCCAGCTCCACCAGGGCCATTTCGTCACCTGCAAGTTGATTACATATCGTGGCCCCCTTGTAAAGGAAAAACTGACGTTTTGGTAGTAATAGACAAGTTCTCAAGATGGGTAGAAGCTTATCCAACAGGGCGTGCTACAGCTGCACATACTGCTAAATGTCTTGTCACTGATTTCATTCCCAGATGGGGATTACCAGATTGCATTGACTCAGATCAAGGTACCCACTTCACAGGACAGGTAGTCAAGGAAGTGTCTAGAATGTTGAAGATTAAGTGGAACCTTCACTGTCCCTATAGGCCACAAGCATCAGGACAGGTTGAACGATCAAACAGAACAATCAAAACCAGGCTAAGCAAAATGTATCAGGAAGGAGTACCATGGGTGGAAGCACTGCCCGCAGTACTGTGTAGTATGAGAGCATCACCTAACAGATCAGTAGGACTGAGCCCTCATGAGATTATTACTGGACGCCCAATGCAGATGCCAGGTGTGATTGATCTTAGAAATGCTGATGTGCACATTGCTTCAGATGCCCTGATCGCTTACTGTGAAAACCTCACAAAGGCAGTGCAGAGTGCCAAAGAGAGAGTTGAGTCGTGTTGGCAGACTCCACCAGAAGGTGGACACACAATCATCCCAGGTCAGTGGGTTATGATAAAGTCATTCAGAAACAAGCCATTAGAGCCTAAGTGGCACGGACCACATCAAGTGATGTTGATTACAGCAGCTGCAGTGTTGTGTCAGGGAAGGAAAGCCTGGACTCATGTGTCACACTGTAAAGTTGTTCCCCCACCTACAGGGATAGGATAGGACACACGGACCAGTGAGGAGCCCAGGGAAGAACCGAAAGCAACAGGCTTCGGGGGTCAACCCTGCGGTGAAGATTTCCTCATAGGCCTTTCCCCATCCAATAGTCCATCCTTTCCTCACTGTTCTTTAGGTGTCGCAGGAATTGAGAAATAGGGAAAGAAGGAACAACAATAGCAGACTATATTTGAACAGAGGATACAACCCTAATGTTTGCAGACTCTACAACAAATACTGCTATGTGCCGTTGTTCTCTTTTGTTTTGTTTTTTTCCTTCCTCTGTGCAGATACCACTTGATGGCTGTCCTGAGATCCATATGCACCGACCTCCTCACCTGCGGATGAAGCCACAACCTCTAGAAAACCACTAGACCCATTGCCGAGCCAACTACCACACAAGAAAGAGAAAAGAAAGAAGAAAGAAAAAAAAATACACAACGCAGAGACTCACATACGGGAACTTCAGTCATCCATCAACATGATCAAGATTTTCGTACTATTAACCATCATGGACATCACGCAAAGTGTCCTGAATGCTGCACCGGGTTAATGGATCCAACAGAGAACTTGAACAAAATCCAACAAGACATTCTTGGTCTTTCAACAAAATTACACCAGATGACTGAAGATAATTCTTCATGGTTCGGAAACTTGGACTCCCGCCTCTCACGAGGAAATTACAGTTCCAACCAGAAAAGATTATTACCCGTAAGAACTTCACGGACCCTAATTGCATGTTTTGTTTCTGTGTCAGCATGCAATTACATATAAGCCACACAGAATTACAAGAATGAACTTTTAAGTGTCTAAATTTGTATTTTGTGAGAGTTATTAGAACTCTCAAAGGGGGAACTGTGGGATTACAAATTTATTAAATGATAGATTTAGGTTCCAATGTGTGTTTTACATTTTGAGGTGAAGATGATGACATTCTAAGAACATCAATTCAGGCAGCCCAGGTGTCTGAGACATTAACCTTTTGTCTTTATGCACTTCCTGACCTAAGTTAAAGGTGAATGCTAAGCTCAAGGCACAGCTGTGCCTTTGTCTCTATGATAATGTGAAGGTATGGGCAATACTGTCAGGCTGATTGGATTAGCACCTATGCATTTGAATGACACTGTTATGCTGATGAGGTCAGGGCTGGGGAAATTCTGGTAATGGGCTGATTCCTGTACTGCATTTGCATGCTTTGTTTAGATGTCTCCACCTCTATGTATCCCTCCCCCTTGAAAGGTATAAACTCTACTGTGCTGAGCAATTAGTTAGACTTGGATGACTGCAGCGACGCACAGCGAGTTCTCAATAAAGAGTAACTTCTGCTTGAAAGATATCCCAACGTCTCCTGGTCTCTGCTTCGAAGAGGAAAAAGTTCTCAACAGCACATACAAACTCATTTTTCACAAGGGTAGAATGTTATCATGCAAAAAAATGGCATTTCTGAGTCTTCTGAAGCACAAAACCATGTAACTGTTTTACTGATACAGGCATTTTACTACTAACAAAACCTTTGTTATGTCTTAAGGCAGCTTGTTGTGAGGTTTTGACAGCAGAGCACATCTAAAATTGACCAAATCTGTCAAATATGTACATTGGCTGACCCGTTACATCTTATTTTCTCTGTACGCAGTAATCCAGTCTGATTGTAGCCAAACTGAATCATTGTGAAGTGCTGTGAATCCATCTTGGATTGTTTTACCAGTAGACAAAACCCATCTATTTCCATAAAATGTATGTATGATAGTCACACACTATATTTAATAACTTCATTCTCCTAGTGCGCAGTGGGAGCGGTTATTTGAAAAAAAAAATGGATAAATTAATTTAGTCCCCTACAGCTCATTTTAATACTGACATATTTCATAAAGCTGACAGCCAAAGACTTGCTCTCATGATTAAATAATCACTGGATTTTAAATCAATTCAGACTTGCATTAAAGTTAATATCCTTTGCATTTTGGTACTTTACCCTAATAAAGAATACGCTCATGGAAAGATCCCCTGGACAGATCACATTTCCTGCACTTTAAAGAGCGCTGCTATTTTGATTCATGGCTTGATTTGGGCTGCAAGACAGCGTGGGTGTAAGTCAATATACTTGACAACATGTGAACATGTAAGGGACAATAGTCTCCCTTCATTTTTTTTTTTATAGTCGTTGGTACTTTTCCTCTTCCTCTCACTCACCAGCTCTAAAGAAGCCCCATTCACAGCAGACACATCTGTGGGACATCTCAAGATATAATTATCTACTAAAAGAGTTATTAGGAAATTAGGAACCATTGGAGTGAGTGACAGAAGAAAGAGCGTCTCTCTCTTCCTGTCAACAAATTAACGAGTTTTGAATCTGTATTGGACATGGATCATTATGCAATTCATATAAAAATAGATATTTCATGTACAGATTCACATTTGCATTCTGTCACTAAAAGAAGAGTTCACCCACTATTTTTTTATCATTTGTGAGGAACATTGAAAGCCCATGGTCACTATGTGACCACTTGCATTATGTGGAAAAGAGCTGCATGTGCATTCATCATAACATCTTTTATGTTCCTCAGCAGTAAGAATGTCATACAGATTTAGAATGACATAAGGGTGAGTAAATGATTATACAGAGAATGGTGAACTTGACCAATTACAAATTTTCTTTTGTCCCTAGTTTACACTCACTGTATCTGAACCGATGCTTGAGGATGAGAATGATTAGGTGGTATATAACTTTACAAAGCACAGCACCATGTACTAATCAATGTGAAATACTGCAGAACATGCTCTTTGCCCTGGTGCCTCTTGAACGCCTGTAAACAATCACCTTCTTCATGGTCTGTCTGCTCTCTGAGTATCTCTTGGAACAGATCCAACAACCTCACCTGAAAGGAAATCAGACTGGACAGAAAAAAGAGGGGTCAGTCCATCGACACGGTATTGTTTGACTCGCTGGTAGACAGGTGGAACCTACAGCAAGTGAAAACAGATGAACATACCATGCAAACACCTTAGAAAGAATGTGTGTATGTGGACACACAAGGTGGAGACAGAGAAAGTGAAAACCTTTAAACAGTAAAAACAAAAAACAACGCTGTTGACGGATACCCTCAAACTCAGGTTTTCACCAACATGCTTGACATTTCTTGAAGGGGTCATGGCTTAGTCTCTATACATTCTGATGACTGTCACAGGCCTTCTTTAATGTGGATAGCTCTGAAACAAACGTGAAAAATTAGACCTGTTATCCATCAAAATTACTCCTCTTATTCCATTCAGTTGGACAGGCCTACTGTGGTTTTGCCAAGCAGGACATGTTCTTGGATTCACATTGTTTTGGGTCCTGGAACTAGAGGTCTTCACGGGTCCAAAAATTCGTACCCAAACCCGAAGAGACCCGTAAATATGCTGCACGGAACCGACCCGGACCCGTATTTTATTTGAAAGTGGGACCCGAACCCGTGCAGACCCGAGAAATGCCATAAATGTACTACCCGGACCCGACGCGGATATATACGGCACATATTGCACAGCAAATGCTATTAAGTCAATGAACAAGTTGCGAAAAAAAAACATTTTTGCCTTAACTACTGTTAGTTTCCCTGACTGCGATGCATACAATCCTCCTTGCCAATAAATTTCCCTCCATGTTAGGCTGTTCCCTTTCAGTCGGTCACTCCGAGTCACGTCGGATGACCGACGAAATTGGGATCTCGCCAGAGAGACCAATCCACTTCGAGTGTAACTAAACGAGCCAATGGACATTGGCATGCGATCATTGCATCCAGCTGCCGCTGATCACAGCGTGAGTATAAGAGGCAGCAGGTGCACCGCATTAATTCATCCTTTCGCTTCGGAGCCGAGCGGTGGTGCATCACTACTGCTCTCTACTTCGGTGTTGCAGAGAGAACGAGAGTGCGGGCGTTACGGCAACAGCAGCGGTGGTCACGGTCTCGCGGCTATCAAGTTCATGCTGACAATCACACTAGGAGTGTGCGCTGGCCAGCTCCCCTGCGTGCTTCAGCACTGAAAGAGAAAATTTCTCTAAAAGAGCAACACGGGTGATCGCGTCTTTTTAAAGATGTCTTATCATCCGTGCGTTTCTGGGTGTGGTCGGTTTCTGTCGCCTCAGGACGGTCACGATCGCTGCCTCACGTGTCTGGGCATTCAGCACGCTGAGGAGGCTTTCGTGGATGGTCATGTTCTTCTTGTGGGGACATGACCATCTCGGAGTTGCGTAATAGACTCCGCTATGTCAAACATGGCGGAGTCCCTCTGCCTCTGCCGCGATCCGGCGTTCGTCCCGGCATCCGGGGCACCGCTGCATCCGGTGGAGTCAGAGGTGATCTGAGGATTACGGTCAGGGCTTCCCCAAGAGGAGTCCCTCACCCCTCAAGCGCTCCGCAGCCGGTGGGGTTGCCGTTGGAACGGGCTGGGACCTCTGCAGAGCGGGGTACACCACCCGTTTCCTTCGGTGCTCCCCCTGACGACCAGATGTCGATCGCTGCATCGGAGGGTGAGCTCTCTCTCTCCGGGGATGACGACTCGGCTGCGTTGCCCCCTTCGGGTGTGGTAGCGTTGTCTGAGCCAGACCCAGAGATGACGGCTATGCTTTCCCGGGCCGCCAAGAATGTCGGGCTCGTGTGGAATCCTCCACCGCGTCCCGATCCTTCGAGGCTGGACGAGTGGTTTCTCGGTGGGGGTCGCGCTGGTTCTCAGCGCCCCCCTCCGGTGCCATTCTTTCCGGAAGTGCATGAGGAGCTTACAAGATTGTGGAAGGCACCTTTCACTGCCCGAAACAAATCTTGTGGCTCCTCCGCCCTCACCACCCTCGATGGTGGGGCCGCTTTGGGGTACACGGGCATCCCCTCAGTGGAGCGGTCTGTGGCCATGCAACTGTGTCCAACAGCCGCTACCACCCTGCGGGGTGACCCGTGTCTCCCCTCACGGGCCTGTAAGTATTCGTCAGGCCTAACTGGCAGTGCTTATAGAGCCTGTGGGGAGGCGGCTTCTGCCCTACACGCCATGGCGTTACTGCAGGTCCACCAGGCCTGAAAGACCTGCACGAGGGTGGTCACGACCTAACGGTTCTACATGAACTGCGTGCTGCGACGGACCTCGCGCTTCGAGCGACGAAGGTGACCGCACACTCGGGTCGTGCGATGTCCACGCTAGTGGTCCAGGAGCGCCATCTCTGGCTGTGTCTCGCTGACATGAAGGAGCAGGAGAAGGTGCAGTTCCTGAATGCTCCCGTGTCGCAGACCGGCCTCTTCGGCGACGCGGTCGAGAGCTTTGCCCAGCAGTTCTCGGCAGCACAGAAGCAGACTGAGGCGATTAAGCACATCATGCGCCGGAGGAAACCTGCTGCTTCCACCCCGGCTGCAGCCCCTCAGCCTGCTCGTCGCCGTGGGCGCCCCTCTGCGGCCGCCCCCGCTCCCGCGCAGCCGTAGCAGCCTTCCACCAGGCAGCGTCGTGGAGCCGGTCGCAGACAGGACGCCCAGCCCGTCCAGGCCCCCGCCAAACCTGGCGGTAAGCGCAGGTGCAAGAGGCCCTGAGACGGGCGACCCGGAGATGGAGGAGACTGCTCATCGGGAGATGGTGACTGCGCCACTCCCTCCCCCGGAGGAGGGCCGGGTGGAGAATCTTTTGTTTCATTTTGTTTCTGTTCCGCCGCTGGCCCAGCAGCCAGCGGTACCCAAAACATCAATAAAAGAGCAGTTTCCTCAATCTCTGGGTCTCAAGAGGAGGAGAGTGGTGAACCGTGCATCACGGGATCACTTCCCTCTTCCTCTCTCGCCAGGTGGCAGGTGGTTGCCCAAGAGCACCCCTCCTGCCCATTCGTGGAACCAGGTAAGGGCGGTAGCACTCCAGTCCCCGCTTCAAGTCGTCACACGCCGGGCTGTCACAAGCCTCAAGCCAGGTTCCTGTGTTTCCTTCCACACGAGGAGGAATCAGGTGAGTGTTACACTACACACCCAGACCCCGCCCCCTGCCATCACAGGCCAGGCCGTCACAGGCCTCGGGGCGGGTCCCTGTGTTCCACCATGCTGCCCCTCCGCGGGTACGTCGGTGGCCCCGTTGGTTCCGCTGGCACGGTCTCTCGGAGCCTGGTTAGCGCTCCCCGGTCCGTCTCGGTGGCTCCTGCGGACCATCAGACTCGGCTACGCGATTCAGTTCGCCCGGCGTCCCCCCAAGTTCAGGGGTGTCCACTTCACTTCAGTGAAAGCTGTCGATGCCCCTGTCCTGTGTGCGGAAATCGCAGTCCTGCTGGCGAAGGATGCGATAGAACCGGTCCCTCCAGCCGATATGAGGTCGGGGTTTTACAGCCCTTACTTCATTGTGCCCAAGAAAAGCGGTGGGTTACGACCGATCTTGGATCTGCGAGTTTTGAACCGTGCACTTCACAAGCTGCCGTTCAAAATGTTGACGCAGAAACGCATTTTCGGGTGTGTCCGTCCCCTAGATTGGTTTGCAGCGATCGACCTGAAGGATGCGTACTTTCATGTCTCGATCCTCCCGCGACACAGGCCATTCCTGCGATTCGCGTTCGAGGGTCGGGCATATCAGTACAAGGTCCTGCCCTTCGGGCTGTCCCTGTCGCCTCGTGTCTTCACCAAAGTCGCGGAGGCGGCCCTTGTTCCCCTGAGAGAACGGGGGGTGCGCATCCTCAACTACCTCGACGACTGGCTCATACTTGCACAGTCTCGCGAGCAGTTGTGCGCACACAGGGACCTGGTGCTCAGGCACCTCAGCCAGTTGGGCCTTCGGGTCAACTGGGAAAAGATCAAACTCGTGCCAACGCAGAGGATCTCTTTTCTCGGCATGGAGTTGGATTCGGTCAACCAGACAGCACGCCTCACCCAGGAACGTGCTCAGTCGGTGCTGAACTGCCTCAAGACTTTATCAGGCAGGACGGCGGTCCCACTGAAACTCTTTCAGAGGCTCCTGGGGCATATGGCTGCAGCTGCGGCGATAGTTCCGCTCGGTCTGCTCCATATGAGACCGCTTCAGCACTGGCTCCATGGCCGAATCCCGAGGTGGGCGTGGAAACGCGGTACTCACCGGGTTCAGATTACACCGGCCTGCCGCAAAACCTTCAGCCCGTGGTCAGATCCCTCGTTCCTTCGGGCAGGAGTGCCCCTGGAGCAGGTATCCAGGCATGCTGTGGTATTCACGGATGCCTCGGCCACCGGCTGGGGAGCCACGTACAACGGGCACGCAGTGTTAGGGGTTTGGACGGGTCCCCAACTGCGTTGGCATATCAATTGCCTCGAGCTGCTGGCAGTACGCCTGGCCTTGAGCTGCCTCAGAGGGCGCCTTCAAGGCAAGGACGTTCTGGTCCGTATGGACAACACTGCGACCGTTGGATATATCAACCGGCAAGGCGGTTTACGCTCCCGTCGCATGTCGCAACTCGCCCGCCACCTCCTCCTCTGGAGTCAGAAGCATCTGAGGTCCCTTCGTGCCATCCACATCCCAGGAGTGCTCAACCGGGCAGCCGACGAGCTGTCTCGAGCAGCACTTCCAGGGGAGTGGAGACTCCATCCTCAGGCGGTCCAGCTGATTTGGAGTCGGTTCGGAGTTGCTCAGGTAGACCTGTTTGCATCTCCGGAAACCACCCACTGCCAGTGGTTCTACTCCCTAACCGAGGCAACGCTCGGCACGGATGCACTGGCACACAGCTGGCCCCAGGGCCTGCGCAAATATGCGTTCCCCCCAGTGAGCCTACTAGCACAGACACTGTGCAAGATCAGGGAGGACGAGGAGCAGGTCTTGTTAGTGGCTCCATATTGGCCCAGCAGGACTTGGTTCCCGGAACTCATGCTCCTCGCGACAGCCCCTCCCTGGCCGATTCCTCTGAGGAAGGATCTGCTTTCTCAGAGACGGGGCACCCTCCGGCACCCGCGTCCAGACTTGTGGAAACTCCATGTGTGGTCCCTGGATGGGACGCGGAGGTGCCTAGGTGACCTGCCCCAGGAGGTAGCTCTCACTATTGCTTCAGCACGAGCACCGTCCACAAGACGGGCCTATGCGCTGAAGTGGAACCTGTTCGTCGAATGGTGTTCCTCTCACCGTGAGGACCCCCGGAGATGTTCGATCAGAGCCGTGCTGTCCTTCCTGCAGCAAGGGTTGGAGCGTAGGCTGTCCCCCTCCACCCTTAAAGTTTACGTTGCTGCTATTTCAGCCCACCACGACCCCGTAGAGGGGAGATCGGTGGGGAAACACGATCTGGTCATCAGGTTTCTTAGGGGGGCTAGGAGGTTAAATTCTCCTAGGCCTCCCTCCTTACCCTCTTGGGATTTGGCATTGGTGCTAAGAGCCCTACAAATTGCGAACACTAACATCACCGCTCAGCTGGTTCAGAACCAAGCCTTGGCCTCTCTTCCTCCACGAGCTATCTCAGAGTTTGATGGTGATCCACTTAAATATGCTGCCTTTATTAGAGCTTTCGAGCAAGCTATTGAAAAGAAAACTACAGATAAACAAGAATGTCTTTATTACCTCGAGCAACATACTAGAGGGCAGCCAAGAGAACTGGTTCGGAGTTGCTATAACATGGCTTCTGGGCAGGGCTATGAGAGAGCAAAGAATCTATTGAAAGAACACTTTGGAAATGAAATAAAAATTGCTGCAGCTTATATAGAGAAGGCTATGACGTGGCCAATGATGAGGGTTGATGACATTAATGCTCTGCAGTCTTTTTCAATCTTTTTAAGGGACTGTTGCAATGTCATGGAAGATTTGCAGCATATGGAGGAGATGAATGTGCCATCCAATCTTCGCCTGATAATGATGAAGTTGTCATATAAACTAAGGGAAAAATGGAGGTCTGTCGCCTGGGAGCTACAGGAGCGCCGTGGATACAGAGCTATGTTCCCAGACTTCGTGGCCTTCATTGAGCGTCAAGTAAAGATTCTGTCTGATCCTCTCTTTGGTGACCTACAGGGTACGCCACCAGACCCCTCCTCTAAACCCAAGAGCAGACATACTGGAAGAGGCCAAGCTACTGTTGCTGCCATCAAAACAGCCTCCGGACCAACTACATCAGCAGCTTGGCACCAACAGCGCAGAGGGCCAGCTTCACAGAAGAATGACGAAGAGTCATGCTGTGTGTGTAAGAGCCAGCATTCAGTGGAGAAGTGTTCACAGCTTGATGAGATGACACATAGGGAGAAATTGGATGCTCTGAAAGTAGGTAGAGTGTGTTTCAGCTGTCTGAGGAGAGGTCATATGAGCAGGGAATGTGACAAGCCTTTGACATGTGATATATGTAAACACAAACATCCAACTGTCCTACACATCGAATCTAAAACACAGGAAGTGTCAGTCAATAATGCACTTGCGTCATTGGAGACATGTGGCCATACTGGGGCCGGAAGTGATGAATGTGTTCTCTCTATTGTGCCTGTACAGGTGAAGGCCAAGTCCGGGAGCACGATTGTGAACACCTATGCCTTTCTAGACCCTGGGAGTTCAGCTTCTTTCTGTACTCAACATCTCATGAGAAAACTGAATCTTTCAGGAGTCAAGACTAGCATTCTTCTTCGTACTCTTGGCCAAGAGAGGTCTGTAGACACATTCTTGCTTAGTGGTCTCGAGGTTTCTGGCTTGAATGAAGAAAACTTTCTGGACTTACCTGAAGTTTATACTCAGAGGACCATGCCTGTGAGCAGAAATAACATTCTCACTCAACGGGACCTAGAGGGATGGAAATACCTCGAAGGTATTAGAGTTCCCAGTTTTGAGGCAGAGGTGGAATTGCTGATAGGCATCAATGCGCCGAAGCTCATGGAACCATGGGAAATAATAAATAGCCAAGGCGAAGGACCATATGCTGTCAGGACTCTACTGGGGTGGGTCGTGAATGGTCCGCTGAGAGGTGGTGAGCCGCGCAAAGGCAAGAGTCCTGCTGTCACTGCCAATAGGATCTCAGTCGCCAAGCTACAAGACTTATTGGTTGCCCAATACAATCAGGATTTCAATGAAAAATCAGACGATGTGTGTCTTTCTAGAGAGGATCAAAGGTTCATGCGAATAATGGAGTCTTCAATTCAGCTTGATGAAGGACACTACTGCTTTGACTTGCCTTTTAAGGCTGAAGATGTCGTCTTGCCAAACAACCACAGCATCGCAGAGCAGCGTCTTTTAAGTCTTCACAGGAAGTTCAAGAGGAACAAAGATTATCAGCAAGAGTACACGGCTTTCCTCTCTGAAGTTATTGAAAAGGGTTATGCTGAGCTTGTACCACATCAGCAATTGAAGCGAGCTGACGGCAAGGTGTGGTATATTCCCCATCACGGGGTATACCATCGGAAAAAGAAAACCCTTAGAGTTGTTTTTGACTGTGCTGCTGTGTTTAAAGGAATTTCATTGAATTCACAGCTGTTGCAGGGGCCTTACCTCACAAGCACCTTACTTGGCGTACTTACGAGGTTTAGACAGGAACGTGTAGCGTTGATGGCAGACATCCAAGCCATGTTCCATCAGGTGGGGGTGTCTCCGGAGCACACAGACCTTTTACGCTTCTTGTGGTATCCTGATGGCGATACAAAACGAGCTCCCATGCAATACAGGATGAGGGTTCACCTCTTTGGGGCTGTGTCTTCGCCCAGTTGTGCGAATTATGCACTGCGGAGAATTGTGCAAGACTATAAAGACAACTTTGAACCTAGTGTTCTGAACACAATACTCCAAAATTTCTACATGGATGATTGTCTAAAGTCTGTGTCATCAGAGGCCAAAGCCATAAAAATGGTGCATGAATTGACTGAAGCCTGTGCGAAGGGAGGATTCCGCCTGTTGAAGTGGACAAGCAACAGCAGTGAAGTCTTGGCCAGTATTCCTGAGCCACAGCGCTCCAAGGCCACCAGGGGGCTTAATCTGGATCAAAAGGCAAGTCCTGTCGAAACAGCTCTTGGTCTTCATTGGTGCATAGATGCAGACGTCTTGACCTTTAGGATAGCCATAGAAGAGCGCCCACATACAAGACGTGGCATATTGTCTGTGGTGTCATCTATCTATGACCCTTTGGGTTTTCTTGCACCATTTACTTTGCCTGTTAAAAGGATGCTGCAGGAGATGTGCAGGCTGAACATCGGCTGGGATGCCAGCATACCCCGTGTCTTCTCCGAGCAGTGGTCCAAATGGCTGGCTAATCTCAATCACATCACTGAGCTCACAGTGGACCGGTGCATCAAGCCAAAAGACTTTGGAACACCTACTCACCTGCAGTTGCATCACTTCTCCGATGCCAGTGAGTATGGCTATGGAACTGCATCATATCTCAGGATGGAGAATGAGAGAAACCATGTCAGTATTGCTTTTGTCTTGGGCAAGGCTAGGGTCGCTCCTTTAAAGCAAACAACAATTCCTCGTCTTGAGCTGACTGCTGCTGTCCTGGCCGTTCAGGTGGACAAGATGCTGAAGAGGGAGTTGCAGCTTGATTTGCATCCATCAGTATTCTGGACAGACAGCACAACGGTTTTAAAGTATATTGGAAACGAGACCAGGAGGTTTCATACGTTTGTGGCCAATAGGGTGGCTGTAATTAGAAATGAAACCGATGTTGCACAGTGGAGACACATTGGCACAAAACTGAATCCAGCAGATGAGGCATCCAGGGGTCTAAGTGCTGAAGAATTCCTTGCATGCGAGCGGTGGCTGAAGGGACCAGAATTTCTCTTGAGGAGGGAAGTGGAATGGCCTAAGACCATCATGGAACAACCTTTGATCCCTGTGGATGACCCTGAGGTGAAGAAAGATCCACTGGTGAATGCCTTTGTCTCCCATAGTCCACCGAATGCAACAAAAGTGTTTTTAAGCTACTTTTCAGATTTTAAGAAGCTGAGAACGTCTGTGGCATGGATGCTCAGACTCAGAGACATGCTTCTAAATTTGTCACAAAGGAGAAAGGTTCTCGAAGCCTCCGAAAGTATTGGCCACGACAATGGAGGCCGAAGAAACGACTACCTTTATGCCAAGATGCAAAGGGAAAAATTGGCACTCCGTGGACAGTCACTGACAACAGCTGACCTTGAGAGGGCAGAAGGTGCCATCATTTGCTTTTTCCAGCAAGAGAGGTTTTCTGATGAGATTGCCATTTTGAAAGACGGAGGATCTGTCAAACGAAACAGCGACCTCTACAAGCTGGACCCAGTGTTGGAGGACGGATTGCTGCGGGTGGGAGGAAGGCTCAGTAGGGCTGCTATGCCTGAAGTTGAAAAACATCCTGTCCTTCTTTCCAAAGAGCAACATGTGTCCAGACTCCTCTTGAAGCATATCCATCAACAGCTGGGTCACGCAGGTAGAAATCACATGCTCTCTTCTCTCAGGAAGCAATACTGGATTACTCATGCTAATTCTGCCTGCAGGAAGGTCATCTCTGAGTGTGTAGTTTGTCGCCGTCTCCAAGGAAAGACAGGGATACAGAAAATGGCCGACTTGCCAGTAGAGAGAATTGTGCCAGATTTACCTGCTTTCACAAATGTGGGCGTCGACTACTTTGGGCCAGTGGAGGTGAAGAAAGGCCGGGGCAGAGTGAAGCGCTATGGCGTCCTCTTTACCTGCATGGCGAGTAGGGCAGTTCATCTCGAAGTTGCTTATGCTTTAGACACTGACTCATGCATAAATGCCATTCGCCGTTTCATGTGTCGCAGAGGTCAGGTGACACATTTGACATCAGACAATGGCACCAACTTCATAGGAGCTGAGCGGGAGTTAAGGGAAGCCATTGCTGAGTTAGACCACCAGAAGATTCAGCATGCCTTATTGCAGAGTGGTCTAGCATGGTCCTTTAACCCTCCGGCCGGGTCTCATCATGGAGGGGTTTGGGAGCGTCTTATTCGTCTTGCGAAAAGGGTCCTCTCTTCCACGCTCAGACTTCAAACACTGGATGATGAAGGTTTTCACACCATTCTTTGTGAAGTCGAAGCCATTCTCAATAGTCGTCCCATCACAAAGGCCTCTGATGATGCGAATGACCTTGAAGCACTTACACCTAATCACATCTTGCTTTTAAAGTCAAAGCCACACCTCCCTCCTGGGCTCTTTTGTAAGGATGACCTGTACGTGAAGAGGAGATGGAGGCAGGTGCAGTTTCTTTCTGATCTCTTTTGGAAGCGCTGGGTGAGGGAATACTTACCGCTACTCCAGGAGAGACAGAAGTGGATGAGACCAAAAAGAAGCTTTTCCATTGGAGACATTGTGGTCATAATGGATCCTGTCGCTCCACGAGGGTCCTGGCTGATGGGAAAAATTATGCAGACGTACCCTGACAAGAAAGGCTTTGTCCGCTCAGTTCAGCTGAAGACAAAAACGGGTCAGCTGGACCGGCCTGTAACGAAGATCTGCCTTTTGATGGAAGCCGAAGTGTCATAGATGACCTGACCACAGATGGCCTAAGCTCAAGAGAAGATTTCATTTAGATTAGCTCTGCACAAATGGCTCCTTTAGTTTAAATTGGGTAATTTGGGTAATTGTGATTTAAAGTAAATATTCACAATTATGGGGCCGGGGTGTAGGAGCCATTTCTATTCACCTTTTGGATAGTTTAATTTAGTTATTACTTATTTTAGCCACTTGGGGGAGTATTGCACTGGGGGTGGCACGTCACTGGGAGTTAGGTATATTTACAGGTGTGGCAATTAGTTAGGGAAAGGTGTGGATGGTGGGGAACACACGGTTCTTACCGTAGCCGTGAGCACCCTCTCCACCGACAGCACATTATTAATTAGCACTGGTTGAAGTACCATTTTATGTACAATACCCTTTTTCTACCTTTATAATAAACGGGAACACCACCCAAAAAGAGCTAATGCCTGGATCTTTCTGCTACGCGTTGAGAACACCATGCCATCCATGCCGAGGCTTATAGGATAGCCTCCACAGAGCCTTTGCAGTCAGTCGAGTTGAAGTTTCTCTCTATGAAAACCCTACTCCTGACTGCGTTGGCCTCGATCAAGAGGGTGGGGGACCTGCAGGCATTTTCGGTCGACGAATCGTGCCTTGAGTTTGGGCCGGCTGACTCCAGTGCAACACTGAGACCCCGGCCTGGCTATGTGCCCAAGGTTCCTACCACTCTCTTCAGGGACCAGGTGGTGAACCTGCAAGCGCTGCCCCTGGAGGAGGCAGACCCAGCCCTAGCTTCGCTCTGTCCTGTACGTGCATTGCGACAGTACGTGGATAGAACTCGGAGCTTCAGGACCTCAGAACAGCTCTTTGTTTGTTACGGAGGGCAGCAGAAGGGGAATGCTGTCTCCAAGCAGAGGATGGCCCACTGGATAGTGGATGCCATCACCTTGGCTTATGAAGCACAAGGTGTGCCCTGCCCGCTCAGGCTGCGTGCTCACTCCACTAGGGGTGTCGCATCGTCCTGGGCGCTGGCTCGTGGTGCCTTGCTAGCAGACATCTGTAGAGCTGCGGGTTGGGCGACTCCCAACACGTTCGCTAGGTTTTATAGCCTATGTGTCGAACCGGATTCCTCCTGTGTTCTCACCTCAAACGGGTAGTGGCACTGAGAGGCCTGGCTCAGAGTCGGCTTGCGGCGTCCTTACGCCTAATTCTCCAGAGAGTTCCTTAACCAGGTAAACCCTGTCGAGTCCTCCAGCACTCCGGCGTCCAGACGTGGCGGAGCGTCCGGCGCCAGGCCTTTTCAGCCAATGAATTCTTGAAATCTGGTGTGAGGCTAGTGCCCATATGAAAGACCCTGCTGGGATCCCATATGTGTATTCCAGGGTATGCTTATTAGAGCCGTGTTTTCCCTGGCAGACCACGTTCTGCCATCTCTAATGATGCAGCCTAAGCCATCTCCGAGACTTCCATGTGCATAGGGCCCTACGGGGTTACTTCACATGAGTAATGTCACTTAACCCCCTCTGGGAGGAGGTGACTCCGCAGTGTGCCTCTTCCAAGCGGAAGGGCACGCTTCCCAGTGTTATCCAAGTCCTACTGTTTGGGTTGCTCAAGGAACAACAGTAGTTGACCTTCTCTGTGTAGAGCCCGGTCCTATCATCTGCCTTATAGGAAGGATCAGGAGGCCTACACAGGGCACTGGAAGGGGCAGCTCCTGTGGCGCTTTGGTTGGGATCCCAATTTCGTCGGTCATCCGACGTGACTCGGAGTGACCGACTGAAAGGGAACGTCTCGGTTACGTATGTAACCCTCGTTCCCTGAAGGAGGGAACGGAGACGTCACGTCCCGTTGCCACAGTCGCTGTACCACCGCTGAGCTGCCGGGTCACCGGCTCGGCTCCTCAGCGAAAGCATGAATTAATGCGGTGCACCTGCTGCCTCTTATACTCACGCTGTGATCAGAGGCAGCTGGATGCAATGATCGCATGCCAATGTCCATTGGCTCGTTTAGTTACACTCGAAGTGGATTGGTCTCTCTGGCGAGATCCCAATTTCGTCGGTCATCCGACGTGATGTCTCCGTTCCCTCCTTCAGGGAACGAGGGTTACATACGTAACCGAGACGTTCCTCTCTCTTGCCGACTGAAAGAGCCTTCTTAATGCACTCATTATTTCAGCTTAAAAGTCTACCTGCTGAGATGGCGACGGATGACCAATGCAACTTCGCAGTTTTTTTTTTCATCTGGAGTCAGCTTCGACTGTTACGTTTCCCCTTTTGAACTACAATAACGATACTTTTTGTATCGTTTTGAGGACCCGGGTCGGGTCCCGGGTCCTCGGGTCTCGGGTCCTCCGTGAAGACCTCTACCTGGAACAACATTCCTGTCAAACAGTCAGATTTGAATGTTGAGGCTTCAGCAACATTCTTGGCTCAATGACATATATAATACTATCCACAAAAAAATACATGAAAAATGTAATGTAATCTCTTTAGGACACTGTGGTGGCTTAACTGTTTTCATGTACAGTGTTTTAATTTAATTGCCATTGCAGGATTAAAGTATTTTGAAAAGCTCAAAAGGACACGCCGAGGGTATTTTAATTTGCTCGTGTTAATGGAAAACCTATTGAATGCAATTGTGGCCACCAATTGAGTGGTTCAATACTCAGTTCCTCCATCTATGCAGCTGGTGTCAATAGATCTTGTAGTCTTTCTCTTTTAGAAAATCACATCAGAGTTGACTGCTGTGAATGGTCATGATTCTCCTATTGAGCCTTTGGAAAGGTCATAGGTCAGCTGTCCGTCTCAACTGGAGTGGCAGTCTCAAGGGTGACCTTCTCGACCTCGAGGGAAATAAGGTAATGAAGAATACTCATCTGGTCAACTGAGTAGCCTACTCTTGTTCACAGTAACAAATAGATTTAAATTGGTGATGTCAGAACAAATATGGAATGAAACTAATCAAACAAAACTTGAAATGCAACCAAATGTGCCCCTTCCAAAAAACTTCAAACCTGGGACTGCTTTTGTTAAATTAATAGTTTACTCGCGTTCCTACCATTCCAAACAGAATGGCTTTCTTTTGTCTGAGAACCAAAATAATTAATATTTTGTAGAACTTCATGCAGAGACAATTCATACAATAAAAATTGGTAGCAACCATAGCTGTAAATCTCCAAATTATCACTTCAACACATTTTGTAGTTCTGACTCTAGAACTGGTATGATCAGTGAATTGAACTTCGAACATCTGATTCAACTTTGATTTCTAATAGATCTTTCAGTCCAGCTTAAGCAAACAAAACCTTTATAGTGAACCAGGTGATTTGTTTCTCATTTCTTGGAAATATAGCTACGTATATAGTAATGCCACAAAAGGGTTTAAACATTATTTTTGAGTGCTTTTTGGGATGTTGGCTCCATGTAAATATTATCAGATTTTGCCATGGCCACCAAGATCATCTATCCACCTCCAAAATCCCTATTTAACTCCTGCATAAGGCCGAATTCAAACTCTCACCACCCAAATGAGCATCATTGCCATGAAATAGACATTTTAAAGTTCGAAAGTCTAAAATCAACTGTGCATGAATCAGCAGATTGTAAAAGAAAATCAATTAAGACATAGAAACTACCACATGGTCTCCAAAGCTGACTGAAAGTCAAAATCATGTTTCAAAACACAGTTGAGATTCTATTTAACCAAGAATTCAGAACATGTGAAAGGCTTTTGACATTCATAGTAAATTCATAGATGTAGGCTAACTAAGGGTCAAGCCGTCTCTTGGCTCTTGAGTCAGTTTCCATTAGCATCCATTCATCATGGGCGGGAGCGCCGACCCAGTTTGCCCTAGTGACTACCTGCCTTCTGACAGATGTTCCAGAAGCCCATTCCTGCGTGACGAATGTTGGCCTTTCTGTTGAGGTCAAAGGACAAAGCATATCAGTTACCTCTCCAGCCATTGAATGCAGATGCATGATGTGACATTATTCAATCATTGGGACCTTGTGTGGCTCTGAGGGAGGGAGAACCGTCCCTTGTGGAATAACTGATATACCTCAGAACCCACATTCTGTATTCATGCAGCCACCCTTTTTGACCCTAATGAAACTTCCTACACCCAAACTATCCCCCAGATAGCTACTAAAACCTGTCCCAACGTCCCCTTGACACCTACCAAGCTCACTCACCTGTGGTTAAGAATCCAGTGCAGGATGTCGGCTGCTTCTGGTTCTCCTGAGGGACGACCAGGTCAAGACAGCATTGTACGGTGGCCTGAAGTTCACCTAGTCCAGCTGTGTATTCATTTCATTGGGAAATACACAGACAGACGTACAGATGAAAAGCAGATATTGTTAGATAGCATATGGAATGCTTGATTCTGATCAAGCAATGTGATCATTGTGATCTGATTCAATGTAAATTGTGACATTCTATGGACAAATGTTTTTGAATAATGAAACTAAACTGTATAACTGACCATTGTTCCAAACAAAGGATCTCACAAAATAGATACATTTTACCATAATTTTAAAAGTATTTAATTTATTTTCATTTTTCATTCATTCATTCTGAATAAAATAACCAACATTATGAATGTAGTGAAGATTTTAATGTGCTATAGATCCAACGCTATCTCACGACCAATACGTACATATTTTACGAGGTGGCTAATTCGTATAATCTCACTCGTACAAATTCATATGATTTAAAAAAAAAAATCGTACGTAATTTAAGAGGTGGCTAATTCGTAGGAATTCGTATGAAGGACCACTCCTAACCCCGCCCCTAAACCTACCCATCACTAGACAAATCGTACAAAATCGTATGAGTGAGGTCGTACGAATTAGCCACCTTTGTAAAATATGTACAAATTGGTTGTGATATAGCGTTGGATTTATAGCACATTAAAATCATCACAACATTCATAATGTTGGTTATTTTATTCAGAATTAATGAATGAATGAACATTTTACGAGGTGGCTAATTTGTACGACCTAACATTATGAGTGAAGTCGTAAGAATTAGCCACCTTGTAAAATATGTACGAATTGCCTTGAGTCTGGGTTGATAGATCATGACATTAGATCCATTTTTGTGTCACAACTCAAATGTAAAAGCACTTAGATGGAGATATTTTTTTAATTTTAACCTCATTAGCCAAGATGTTGATCAAGATAACAAGTGTGATTAATTTCTGCAATTAGTTCTCTGCAATTAATGAACTGTTTCAGTGATTTGTTTGAATGTCACCTAAAATGCGTCACTGTTATTTTTCATACATTAAATGTTTATTCCTTCAGCTCTTCTGCTAAGAATACTTTTATATTAATACTTAATTACTTTGTTAATTTATTTTAATATTTTAAGAATACTAATTATTTTTTAACTAAATTTAACCAATTTTATTTCTTGGTTTAAACGGTAAACCACAATCATGGTTACTTTGACAATAAATTAACTTTTAAACTACCTTAGATCAAATAAAAAAATATTGAGTTATATTTAATACTGTGAAAAGATCAAAAAAGTATTAAGACATATTTTAGCTATGTATATCCTTAAAGAGATAGTTCACCCAAAAATGAAAATTTTGTCATGATTTACTCACCCTCATGTCGTTCCAAACATGTATGAGTTTCTTTCTTTTATGTTGAACATAAAAGTAGATATTTTGAAGAATGCTGGTAATCAAACAGTTGATGGTCCTCATTGACTTAGTATTTCTTTCCCTACTGTGGAAGTCAATGGGGACCATCAACTATTTGGTTCTTCAAAATTCTTCAAAATATCTTCTTTTGTGCTCAACATGTTCATGAACTATTCCTTTAGTGACAAAGTAATAGAATGCATACAAATATTCTCAGACCTGGCAAAACCATTTTTCTGTTACTGTATAATCAGTAGCATGTTATTTCAGATTGTTATGCTTTTTTGTGGAAAGCTTGAAATTTTATTATTTCAGATTGTCATGCAGGGCTCTATGATGCTAATTTTACAAGTAGCTGCTGAGCAGAGCAAATTCTGCCTCTGGACAATGTTGCCAGATGCTCTGCTTACAAATATTTTAGACTTATTTTCCACTCTCTGAGTCATTATGGTTTCAGTTTCCTCTATCATTATTCAATAAACACTTTCTGAAGAAAATCTGACTATAAGAAGTCAGCGCTTCAGGAAGTGACTCCCACTGAAAGTGCTCTAACGTTTAACTAATCATATGATAGCCTCGTCTGAAATTGAATTGTATTACAGCTATAAATTTCCTCCACCCTAGACCCGCTAAGATTTGCACAATCAATAACAATGCACTCAAATCGTGACTATGTTTTTACAAGTAAGAATAGGGCGGCATTCATTATTCCTTTGCATACTGGGTAAATTAACGTGGGACAACACCACATTCCTCTGATTAGTCTGGTTGGCTGGAATGAAAGAGTATTGGCTAAACATTCGGCGAGCTGTTATGAATCCGCCCTGTCCAAACATCCTGCTGTTTTATATGCTTCCTGGGGCTAGAGGTCATTGCAGACAAGCATGACCAATCATCATGTAAATCTGGATCTGAGCGGGGCCTGTCATACACGCAGTGCAATTCAATTACATTTAATTTACTGAAAAAGGATGCATGTTGACTTCAGTTGATGAATTGATTTTTTTATGGACAAGGTTAACAACACACTTTCCAGATTTGAAAAAAACTGCAAAATGTGCGTTTAAATTAAATAAGCAGCTACATTCCAGCACCAGTATAAGTTTGTCTTTGTTTAAATAAAGAAGTATATATTATAAATGAATTTTGATTGAATATGTACACAATTGCAAAATTTAGCATTCACTGTGTCCTAACAATCAAAGATAAATATGCATTATTAGGAGTACAATTAGTCATTTTAACAAATCCCTAACCCTAAATATTAAACATTGGAGAATAGCTCACACATTAATCATTCTGTAAAGTTTGTGATATAGACATGAATGATGATACCTCAAATTCTATATATTTTTGAAGAGATTCATGCTGTTGATAATTTAGAGACCATAGAGAATTTTTTATCAAATATGATACAGTAGGCTTCATAAAGGTTTAATATGTCTGCACACTTTCCATACTTAATGCATGCCAAGATTGAGTTAATATTTATGAAATACATGGGGGGGGACATTTTACAGCTTGTATTTTGAATTTCACAGTTATTTCATGCACAAGATGCTTAACATGAACCATTCCACTATGTATCACAGCTCAGGACAGTTCAATACAGTTCAAAAACAGTTACAACAGAGCCTGAAGGGATTCCAGGAAAGGAAATGTATTGTTGCCTAACAATATTTTATGCATCCAAAATAATGTATACAAGAGTAGTAGATACAAGTATTAGTGATTTCCCATTCCTGCTGATAGTGTTCTGTAATCACATACTCTGGAACGCTGTGAACACAGACAAGTGAACTGATACAAAACTAAATATCCACACTCATAGAGCACCAGAAACTGTTGATTTGGATGTTCAGAAACTGGCTAATAAAGACTGGTTGCATGTTGAACATTTTTTACTTTGAATGCAAGTGAATATCATTTGTAATTCCAGATATATTACAAATGATTAATTACTTAAGTACCACCTTTTAAGAGTTCCAGGTAAGACCTGATAAGACTGCAGCCAGCAGATGGACTGGATCATGTATCCATTTACATGAGGCTTTGGTTCTTTACTGGAAAACCTCATTGTGCCATTACCTCATTTGCTGATGAAAGGTTCAAACCGTGTTTGAGGCCATTTTTGCGAATCCCGGGGAAATGGGTTCAAACAGGCTGGCCAATCAACCACACGATTACAAACATATGTGACCAGTCCAAACCTGAGCTTAAAAAAGTGGTATTATCTATGGACATGGATATCGAATTTCCATAATCCCACACTGTCCACGTTTAATCTTGAATGTAGTTAGTTTTTTTTCCCCCATATATAGCAAAACTCACAACCATGACGTTTTGCATATTCAGATGTACACTGCTGCAGTTGATTATGATATACAGGAGAACCAATGATGCTTCCCATTATTGTTATTATGGTGTTTATGTCTTAATGCACGACATTTGAATGCATAGAAACAAAACCTGGAATAAATAATAACAGAATTTGAATTTTTGTTCAACTATCCCGCTTCAAATGTGTTCAATCTCTAAGATAATTTCAAGCTAATTTGTTAAAGGCACATAATTACGTCTCCAAGACATTTACCAGTTTAAATTACTTGAAAGGTTCTGAGCTATATAACTGTCTCTGTTATTGAGCTGCTCAGGAAAGAACATCATTCATCAGGACAAAAGCAGAAAATCTTTCTCTCACTTTTTCTCTTAAAATTGTTGTGCATTATTAAAACTGACTGCTGCATTGTATAACATGAATATACCACAGTAATATTAGTAATATTCTTATTACCATGTAACTTCAAGTTCACCTGTGCATTCACTGTTGTCTGAGCAAATGTAGGTTGTAATATTATGCTTATTTTCTGAATATAGTTAACTAATTGAGTCAGCAAAATAACTATAAAAGTGGTTCAGTTTAGTTCATTGTTTGCAGCTCAAGCAGATCAATCTTCAACATATTTTACTTGGATTATTTCATATCTTCCTTCAGTTTTCCCCCTCTTCTAAAAAACATTAATGCATTATTAATCCTGCAGTATGTATTTAATTAAAATAATTTAATTATCATCATAATGCATATATTTTGTCTTCATTATCGTCAATGAAATCACAAAATCCCTCATCAGCAAACATTTTCGTCAGTAATTGTCTTGACAGGATTACCATTAAATGGTTCATTAACCAACAGACCATGTTAACATAATGCTGTTTTAGCGTCTGGTGTATTTGTCAGCTGTTGTCTACAGTATGATCTCTCATCTAACCATGACTGAATTCATTAAGACTGTGATTTGCTGCTCTGCTTGACTGAACCACACACACACACACACACACTTGGGCTACCAGCATATATCATACAAAAATGCATCAGCTTGTGTTCTCCATATGCAGACTTGACCCATCAACACAAGCACAGCAGATCATATAATTAGTCTTTTACAGCCTCAGCATCTTGCTGACTTACGACCCTTACAGGCAGCATGGATATTGACTCGACAGATGCACTTTCACATGATTTATACAGCTATAAGTAGAAAAAATGCTTGTTAGTATGTAATTCTGGCTGGTTATAGTGCACATGTGAGACATATGATACATTAAGGTCTGTTTTTAGCAGCTTGGGAATATCCTTTGAATCCACAAGATTTCAAACTGCAGATTTTAAACTCTTCGTCATCGTTTGAATTCATTTTGATGTCAGCGTCACAGTGGTAGAGAGAGGATTGGTGATGGGATGTCAATTAGAAATGAGATCATTGTATGTGTATCCATTGATCATATCGTAAATCAGTGGAGGCACTTGACGTGGGTGTTTAGTGGCATGCACGGTTGTGCTCTGTGGCCTATAGAGCCAGCAGGGCTCCCTGGGGCCCAATCCAGCCTTTCACAGCCAGTTTAGCACTAATACATAATGGCACAGGCACAGCCTGTGGTGACCTGCCACTCTTAGGCTGTTTGTGTGGTACGTTTGGGTTTTGCCTACCCTTGCAGTGAATAGAAATTATAGACAATAGCATTGTTCCAAAACTAATATTGTATGCAACACTATCATTATGCTAAAATACCTTCTTTTGGCCGGATGAATTCCAGAATGCATTGCAATGATCAGGAATGAGATATAATAAATGTTAATTAAAAATATACACTCTTAAAAATAAAGGTGCTTCACGATGCCATAGAAGAACCTTTTGTCTGAATGCTTCCATAAAGAACCTTTAACATCTGAAGAGCCTGTTTCACAAAAGGTTCTTTGAGGCGAAAGAAGATATTCCTTAATATAGGATATATAGGAAATATATGTATATTCCGACATGTCATGATCAGTCAGAGAGCATGATTCATTACTGTTGCTATATCTGACAGTTATATCACAAAATAAACATGAATGAACATCACATGGTGTCTTGCTTCAACTGTAGAAAGAAGTCAAAGTAGACCAACGTTTATCTACTCTCCTGTCTGAAATGGCAGATTTGGCGTTATGATTGGTCAGATCGCCTGTCAATCAAACTCCCTGCGAATGGTCTATCCATCTATTTTCCAAACAGCTTTCTCTAGGTAGGATAGCAGGGATGCTGAAGCCTATCATTTTGGGTCATAAACAGCAAAACACTCTAGACCCTGGATTTTAAACTTTGTCTCACAATTCGTTTTTTTTTATTATTATTATTTATTCTGAGGTGGAATCGTACTTCCATACACAGCTGCTATTTATGTAGAGTGTTCCAAAATTACTCACTTATTTTTATTCACTTAGCTGAATGTCTGTTAAAATGCTAGCCACTCTATATGAGTTTTTCACACCCCTGAAGAAACTTCCTGTTTCTTTTTCCTTTTTTCTCACTCTGCATACACACATTCTTGGACTCTAATTCTAAAACTTTTGCTAAAACAAACTCTCTTCTCTAACACCATCCCCTGAGACTTCCTCTATAATGTTCTCGTTCCGCTATGTGTGCTTATATGGGCACATAATGCACATTTAACGTAAGATGTGGTGGTCAGACAAACAAGAAAAGAAATAGAGCCTATTGACTATTGGCCGGTGAGTAATTTAATGATTAATTATAATGTAAACAAAGCAAAGATTATAATGGAAATCAGCCAACCTTTCAACACAGAGGGCATTCATTCATAACCGAGTGGCCACGTGCCACCCTTGTGCATGAATCACTGATGACTAGCCCACAGTGTTGACTCCAGAGAACTGCTCACACTTTAATGGAAAGTCATTATTACCAAGCCTGCACTGGACGTCTATTGCCAGTGTGGATTCACAAAGTAAGTTTTCCTCTTTATAGCCTTAAAGAATAGTTCACCCATAAATCACCATTTACTCACCCTTGTTCCAAACCGTATGATTTGCTTCCTTCTGTGGAAAACTAGATATATTTAGCAAAATCCTCAACAAGGGACTGCCAAGCTCCAAAACATGCTGTAAAACTAGTCCATACAACTTTATGCACTATATTTGAAGTCTTACAAAGCCATATGTAAGCTTTATGTGAGTAAAAAGACCAGAATTTAAGTCATTCACAAAATCCTGGCTTGCACTAGGGCTCTCAAATTTTATTTGTGCTTTTTTGCATATTCAAATTTGGTGCATTAATACAAGATGCATGAAAAATAATAATATTTAACTGATGTCGAACCTTGTGCATTGTGTGTGTCTGTATACAAGTCTGAATATGTGCAAGTACAAATTCAATTTTAGAGCTACAGCAGAAAGAACAGTTTTCAGTGAATAATGCCAGAGAACTATTGTATGATTTTAAATATAGTTCAAATGTCTCACACTGCTTTTATGGTGATTTTATGTTGCTTTTTGTAGCTTGACCACTGGTTACAATCCACTTTCATTGTATGGAAAAGAGCAGTGTGAACATTCTGCTAAATATCTCCTTTCATTTTCCACCAAAAAAAAGTACTGGTTTAAAACAGTATGAGGGTGAATTTTCATTATTTAACCCTTTAACCTTTTTATGAGGTTGCAGGTAAGTGTGTCTATCTATTGTGTGTGAGTTGTGCTGTATGTAGTATTAAATTGTGATTTTTGGTGAATTGTATTGAATCCAATTAGGGTCCATTTGACCCCATCATAACAATCCTACCCAGATTTTTGACCAAATGGCACAAATTCTTCTTCTTCTTCTTCACATGGAGTCAAAATATCTGCAGATTCTTGTATTTTTCAGATCTGCAGATTCTTGTTTGTTTTGATCTAACATTTTCAGTTATTTAACACTACTACGCAGCATACTATATTCTGAATATGTGTTGCAGGCAAGGACGCGCCGCAGTGGTCATCTTTGCCGCTCTGTTAACTGTTTGTGACGTCTGTTCAACCCTAGACCTTAGTGATTGTGGGTCTGAGGACCTTTTTGTCTGCTGCTTAACTTATTTAATCAACAGGCCAAGGGTTTACAACAACAACTATTTCACTGAGTCAACCAAGACTCACCCAAGACCTCACTTTACAGGCCTCAGGCACGGCACACTCACAGACTCTCACACACACACACATGTGGTACTTAGTAGTCATCTGGAATGCATTGCAATTACTTCATTCTTAACATATTTTTTCTTGTGCTTCCCGGCCCCATGCTCCTGTTGTCATTGTATAAGTGATACACCACTCACTGAGCTCAAGATGGAGAAAACAATCACACCGCAACATTAGCACTGATAACAGTAGTGTCAGCAGAGCAGAGGAGTTATTACTGAGAGAGCAGCATGCTGCATCGCTGCACGTCTGGACCGCTGCCATAGCCACACATCTCCCTCTATCTGTCTGAACGTTAACGCTCCGGTCTGTAAACTATTAACTATGAACTTTAGTAATTCAGAGCCAGACTTTTGACTGTCGGCAAAGTCTGTTTTACTTTACAGCTTCGTCTGGCCTTAACCTGCCTTTTTAGATGATCAATGACAAATAAAAGTGTCCACAATGAAGAAGAGGGAAATTCTTTCAAAAGCTATATTAAAACATGTTTTTTTCTTAGAAATGCACGTTTTGCATTCGTGTTAGTGTCAGATGATTTTGAGAGATTTTTTTTTTGCCATTTTCAAGAAAAGTTTAAATTTTTTACTATATAGATGTCATGCGGTGTAACCATGAAATAGAAAATAACACATTTTCTTTACACATTGAATACAAGTGAGTTTACACATCTTAATATTTTCAAAAAAGGTTTTTGATATATTTTTTCATGGTAAAATTTTTTTTTATTTATTTATTACAAACATCATGCATTATTCATTCAGTAATATTAACATTTTGGTTAGTTGCTCCACTTGACATTTTTGAAGAGCTTTATTAACCTTGACACATAGTCATTCTTTTTCCTGTTTGTTTATGCATATTGATTGAATCACATCACTTTGTTGGTTGTGCCACATGACTTTTTTTTTTTTTTTTTTTTTAGAAGTAATGATGAAATGTGCAAAACTACTCATTTTTTATTAATTAGTTACTTCATTAAGATATCAGGAGAGTAGTAGCAACCTGAAACTGTTTATTTTATGCCCCCAGAAAGATTTAATTTGTTGTATTTTAGTTTATTGGCTAATAAAAAAATATAGCTATTGAAAATGGCTACTGGCTAATGAAATAGCTAATGAAAAATATAGCTACATATTTACTACTACTATTAATAATTTTATGCCATTATGCTACTTTTAGAGCAGAACAAAAGCTCTTCTCTGACAATATGCATACATAGATTTATATTGGTATAATCACATGCTACAAATGTGGCATACGAGAAAACATCATACCTAAAATATAATCAATGAAGACAGTAATATGGAGATCAGGGAAACTCTCACAGGAAGACGCCAGACACTTTTGGTGAGATAAATATGTGCACCTGTCCACAGAGACCCATAAGACCGATAGAGAGCCATTAGAGAGGAGAAATACACCACTTATCTACAAGTAATGTGTTGATACACACCACTTACCTGCAGGATATAGGGCTCAGATTAGGTTTTCCAGCTGTTTAGATACATCAGAAGAGGAAATATGGTCAAATATGTTTTATTAAGTGTTAAAATGAGCACAATCCTATGCATCTTTTATATAAATAAGAAGCTAATCTACACATTTACTAATTATGGATATGTGAGTCTTTAATGAGTGTTAAAGGACTGTATCCAGTCAACAAAAACACTTCAAGGTGGATCCATGGGATACGGCCTGTCAGCACATCTATAGATAGACCGTTCCTGTGATGTAGTGGAATAGTGTTTAACTTGCCTTCAGAGTGTGGGTGTATTTCACTTTATTGGTAAATTAGACTATATATCTGTGTTAAGTGATTTACTGTAATGTATAATATGCAGTTAGTGGAGTTTGCTACTGTTGCTCACACTTACAAAACAAATCATAGATTTACGTTGAGTGAGGGACCTGAGCCATATTTATCTCGACTTGGTGGTGGTGGGATATTTGTTCTTGTGCCACCTAGCAACCACAAAGCAACACAAGCAAGACCATTTATCACTGCAACACCCTAATGTATTAGCGACATGTTTTTCTACTTAAGAAAATCTAGCAATGTACAGTAAACTAATGCAAATATACGGTTTCTGCATAGTCATGGACTGCATGATTAAATACATAGGCCTACTTTATAAATATAATTCTATCGCAATTTCAAGAAAAGCTTGCAGAATTGGTTTAAGTGCAGGTTGTAATATTAAAGAGGCCACTAAATGTGTATTGAGATCCAAATCTTTATGTAATGTAGGTAAACATTTTTGGAAAATACATAAATATCTATATATCTCATTGGCATGTTTTCCCACCTTCTGCGCATAAAAATTAAATAAAATAAAAAATGTCATGTAATGTTCTTGCATCATTTTAGCCGTTAACTATTGATTTTTTCCTGAAATTATAATCTTTCAGTCAGTATCAAGTGTGAAAGTGCACACATTTCTTTAGCAGTGTCTGTAGTACATCAAACTAATGTTTAATGTGTTTCTTAGTCTGGTGAATATGTGAATCATCTGTGGGGAATGAATGTGTTTGGTTTGAAAATAGAAATGGCAGACAGTTCAGGAAAAAAAAGCATTTGTTTGCCATGACCATGTCCTCATATGAATAGAAATGGACTCTATGGAAAGGATATAATGAATTAAATAATCTTACATGGTGAATGTATGATCTATTTTGATGACAAATGCATAAACAAAAACAGAAGGGTAATTTTATGGATAAACAGACAGCAGCGTCAGTAGAACAAAACAACTTTCAAAAGACATCCACCAGTTTACTTTTAAAACCTGATAACTTAATAAATAGCATATCCACAAACTAAATGGACAACAAGACACGGGACAGTGTGGACAATCTGGGCAAGAATGTGAAACGAGCGAAAAACCTTCCAACGACAATCCACACGAAACAAACCCGAACACAGTCCTAGCGACATCTAGCGGTCCCGGAGAGAACCACGTGCGTTTAGAACAGCAGGAAGATAAAGCAGTTCATTCGAAATTAATTTCAATGCTGCTAAATATTTACTTACAAAATAGACATCACAAGGACCTAAGTGAGCACATCCACAGTCCCAGGACCATAAGTACTGCAGTATAGACTGTATGCAGGTCGCTCATGTCCTCAGTGTCTGTGTACTGAATACATGATTGTCACTCTGGGGGTCAGTGGAGTCCGTGTCATCTCGACCCTCCTCATCCTCTGAATCTGTTGTATATTAAAATGTTATATTATATTTTCCCTGACCAACATGCATCAGCATTGACGTGGATGTTATTTTGCTTACCGTGGTAAAGAATAAAAGCTCTAGCTCCGTCAAGGGCTCTTCAGCGAAATTCCTGTAATCACTCATTTCAGATTAGAAATAATTACCAAAATCATTGCTGGTGAGCTGATCCAGCAGCTAATATTCCAACAACTTTTATTCATAACCAAACATTCTTAAGAATCAACATACTGAGACTAGTTCTACACTATTTCCTGTACTACAGCTACTACAGTTAGGATTTAAATAATAATACAAATAATAATTGACAATATTACCACAGTAAGCAGATACGATAAGAGCCATTTAACCATAATTATCTCTCTCTTTCTTTCTTAATCAATTAATTAATACCTCATGTGTATATATATCTTGTAATACATTATGCATTCATAATCGTTGTATTAGTGTTACTCTGACGTTATTATAATGTACTTGTGGTGTAGCATATAAAGTAAATGAATGCAGGCTTATCATTATAAGTTAATAACATCGTCACATTCATCCACCCAACGCTAGGTGGCGCACACGTCTGCGACTCTTCCGCGGTCACCATGTGCTGTCAATGTCACATTAATTACATTCAGTTGAGAAGTTAATATGATCCGTCCGCGCCACATTATTCTTGAAACCATTAAAACTACTTCATGAACACTCATCATGACATCTTATTATTTCACCCTTGTCATAGATCTTCCAGTATTATGGCCCTATTTGTGTTCATTTTGTCATTTATTTTACATAAAGCAATATTTTTTATGTTGTTTATTTGTATTTTATCAGTGTTATGGAAGCATTGCATTACATTCTAAAATATGTATGTATGTGTTCATAATATACTTGTAATTATTTATGTTTAATATTACCGTTTAATATTTATTTTATTAGTATGTAATAATGTTAATTTTTATTTTTTACATTATATTAAATGAAATAGGCCTAATAATATGTACGTGTTAATATTTATGTGTAATATTTTCCGGTTTTGTTTGTACAGGCACGACAATAAAATACTTTTGGGGGAGTGATATCAGCCTCTCGTGTGTGTGTGTGTGTGTGTGTGTGTGTGTGTGCGTGATTTTGCGTAGCCCCTCCCCCAGGCTACAATCTGCGCATGTCACAGAACGCCGATGATCACGTAGTTCACGTGCAGCACGCTGATTCTGAATTAATATATTGAGGATTGTTGTAGATAGCTTCTGTTCTGTTTTATGACTATTTATTTATAAATAAAGCGTGTAGTGTTGCTTTTGATATTTAAATAGTAATATGGAGTACAAAGAGTAAACTGACAAAGTTTGTGATTCGTAGTAGTATTAAAATCTTATTTACAGTATATAATATACACCTGCTTTACTTTTATTGTCTCGCCACTGTGTGTCATTTGACATGAATCATGTTAGTAGGTCAGTGACTGGTGTTTTTGGATCAGAAAAATGAAAACCCTAATAATGTTTTTAACAGCAGTTCAGTGTATGGATTGAATATTATTGTGAAAAGTAGAACGCCTACAATCTTCATTCATCGAAACCTCCAAGTGTTCGTGACTGAGCCGCATGTCTGCAGTGGCAGGCGCCGGTGTCGGCACTGGTCGGATTTTCCTTCGGCAATTTCCGTTGATGTTCACCACGCCCCTATTTCCCTTCGGGAGTTTCCGCTGACGTTAATCCCGCCCCTACAGTGCTCAGCGTTGTTTGGGGACATTAGGAAGATGGCGGCTGCCCCGCTCTACTGTGTTTGCCGGCAGCCCTATGATTTTAACCGGTTTATGATCGAATGCGACATTTGTAACGACTGGTTCCACGGCAGGTATGGAAATTATGGTCTCCTTAACAGATGTGGATCGGTTGGTATGTACAGGCCGCCTTGCCACGGGGGTATTTTGGTTGTAAATCTGGGGTGTCATGTGAAAGTGCTGGTGACGCGCGATGGGGGTATTTAAATATGACGGTGAGAGATCACGCTCGACTTGAATGTGATTTGAGCGTTATTGATCGATTTCTGTCAAATGTTTTTGTGATAAATGTGTACAGGGAACTTTTAAGACAACCTGTCTCCCACAATCCTTCCCTCAGGATTGATTTTTCTGCTTTCCTGTAGAAGTGAGCTGCCAAAAGCCACATGGCTCATCTGTATGTGTGTTATGAAACTAGACATTTAATCGTCTGTCTGCTTGAGCTTGACGTGCTTTGCTGAACTTTGAGAAAAGGGATGTTTCTCGCTTTATATAACTAGGAATGAACGCAAAAATTAGGCATTTTATGATTTATATGGTCATTAGCCCAAAGTTTTAATCTTTGCTTTGAGACTTGCCTCAGCTGAGTGAGTTTCTCTACAAATATTGATCAAAGTAGTATAGTTTATTGAACTATATAGATTTATATATGTAGTGTGTGTGTGTGTTTTATATTTATTAAGGTTAATCTGTAATAAACAATTGTGTTTTGACAGGTAGGCATATACTGTATATTTATGATAATCATGTCTGATCGTGCCACACTGTTCTCTTGTGTCACATTGTTTTATGTGGCAAGACAAGTTATGCAATATGAGCATTTCTAGTGCTTGGCAGAACAGCTATTTTTCTGATAAGTGAATACACAAACAAAACCATATCTATCTTGGCACGCCAACATTTTTTGGCATATTGTCAAAAGTAGCTGCCTTTAAGCTTCAGGACAGAATCTTCTCTGTAAATGAGCCAGGGCTGACAGGGCTCTAGACTCATTCTTCCCACTGGTCGCTCTTTTGTGACTAACTTTCTCAGTTGGTCGCACGAGCACATAATTTGGTCGCTATTTTTTTTTTTTTTTGCTACAACATTTGATTAATGCATGCTGATGAACTTTTATCATAGTTTATAGTTATATGGTAACGAAAGTGTTCAACATTCAACCCGTTCTTTTTCATCAGTATTATTTGTGATATAAATTTTGTGACAGGAATTCCTCTTTTCGTGCGCTTTCACTTTCAAATTCGTGATCTTGGTGTCACATTTTACAAGAAAAGATAATTGTCTGTTTTGCTTATCTATACACCTTTCACTTTTTAAGACTAATACAAAAGATGGATTCATTGTTATTCTTAATTAAAAAGCACAACAACAATAAAAAAAGTAGGCTACAATGACAAACTAGCTTACATAACATTTATTAACAAAAACGAATAAGACTATGCATGGCATAGGACACCTCACATGCTGTATTATACCGACTAATAAATTACAGAATGCTTAGCAAACACTAAGGAATCAAATAAATAATAATAATAAAAATTAAGGAAAGCCTCCATACCGTAACGTGAGGTAAACGGCAAAGATAACAAGCTTTTCAAAATGAAAACAAAAAGAAGAGTAAAACTTAACTGGCTGTCGCTGACAGGACTTGCATGTTTTCTCTACAAGAATACCAACATGTTCACCTTCTCTGGTTTAAGAAGAGGTCTTTCATTTTAGTTTGAAAACCAAGTCCTCCGTTGCGCTCCGTCTGCGGCGCACACCTTCGCGCTTGTGCTGACGCGGCGAGTATAAACCAGGCTCTACTGAAGCGCTCGCGCTGAAAGCACCTCTCTTCACATGATCAGTGAAATCTGACTCCTGCCACAATGTGCCGCGGCTCTGAAGCGCGCACTGTATGAAGCAGACGCTTTGGAGCAGCGCAGAGCATTCACTCGCACAAGTGCGACCACGTCAAATTTTTACTCGCACATTCTCAAAAAATGGTTGCAAATGCGATTTGCGTGTGTTGAGAATTAAGTCTTGCGTAACTTTGTGGAGCTGCCAGATTTCCCAAACCCTGTGAGAGTGCGAGACAAAGACTGGCGCCTTTGCAGGCCAGAAGAAGAAGTGAAAGGAACAAGTGCGATTCTGCAGCGTCAGTGACGCACAAAACTGTTACCACATGCTCTGTCACTTCGCTCCAGATTGACGAGACACAATTTTCCAAAATCAGAGATGTGAAACTTCTCGGGTAGAATTTGGACACCGGAAAGTGTGGCAGAATGAGGATGTCTGTCTGAATGCACGTGAGGTGAATGTCTGAACCTGTGAATCAATAACTTTAGAAAACATTGTTTATCTAACCCTGAGGGCATCATGAGATGTTACGCTTAGTTCTCTAGAAGACATTTCATCTGGAGAGTTATAGCAGGTCGAGCTTTGTTTAACAAGACCCTAGCTCTTTGAGGGTTACAGGTGAGTTTAGGTGGCCACAGATCTGCTGATTGATGGAGCTGCAAGGTCAATACGCAGTCTGGAAAGAGCTCAGGTTGAGACCATCTTTTGTCCTTTTCAGACTGAAAGTAAACACATTCTGGGGATCTGAGTGTCGTCAAAGAAGCCAGTTAACCCTTAGTGTCAATTGGAAACTTCAAGAATGCATTGGTTTATTTAGGCTTGGTGTTTCACCATTGGTCCACCTGAACTTTGTTCTCGAAACTGTCTTAAAATTAAACTCATCTTGAAGCTGAAATGAAAATTCACCAAATCTACAAAGTTATTAATGTTATTATGAACAAACATAACTTGGAACTTCCAGTGAAATGACAGACTTTTCTCTAGTGATGTATGCCAGACTTCTCCAGTCATTTAGCCAGATTAAACTCCTCCCCTTTCTTACAATCAACTTTAGTTCTGCCTCCATCTAATCAGCACTGATGGGGGGAATCAAGTCCAACCCTTTTTTAAAAGTATTTTTCAGTAATTCATTTTGTTGAGATATACATTAGAAAATATTCACCACTACTACTCTCATTGGTGTGTTTTGCAAATAATTTTTGCATCGACCAACCAACTCGTACTTATAAAATGGCAGTAGTGTAAGAATTAGTTAGGTCTTACAAAAACTTTTAGCAAGAAGTGGGCTAAAACTATTGGATGTATAGGGGGAGGATCCCTAAGCAGGAAAGGCTTAGGGTCACTTGGGGTCAGCAGATGCGTGCACGTTCACCCCATCCAGCCTTACTCTCCCAAATACATACTTGTTTGACTCTGAATTGCTCATAGTTGGGAAT
This sequence comes from Aspiorhynchus laticeps, assembly GCA_023376895.1. Lineage (NCBI taxonomy): Eukaryota > Metazoa > Chordata > Actinopteri > Cypriniformes > Cyprinidae > Aspiorhynchus > Aspiorhynchus laticeps. The sequence goes on from CM041805.1 coordinate 12,822,293, forward strand.
CCTTCTGCATTATACAAAGAATGGCTTGACACTGGCCTAAACTTGACTCTTTCTTGCTGTTTGCGGATTATTTTTAAAAATGTATCCGCCACAACAAAATGCCTAACTTGAATGTGTGCACTCTTGACAAGCTTGATGAGCTTGCGAGAGAAAGAGGGCAAGTAAAGGCAATGTTAAAAAACTTTCCCTCTTCTGGTCCCTGGGTTTGTGAGGATGTTTTGGTGTTCGACTCATTATGTCTCATTAAATCCTAAATGTGCTTCTGAGTCTCAACAAAAGCCTAGTGTGAGTCGCTTCCAGACCTGAGACGCCCTGAAGATTAGTGTTGACTCACCAGGGCCTGGTTTGTTGACCCCTGCCTGCTCTGTTGTAGGTTAATCCAATGAAGCTGTCAGGTTTATTTGTTACGGAAGTATACAGGCAATAAGTTAGATTCTATTTATCTTATATTTAACTAAAATGATTAAATTGTCTCTGTTTAGTTGATAGTTTCTATTTGATTTTCACTATTGGCACTGTCCAAGGTAGTAATGTGGGCGCTCCACAGATCCGATGGAGTATAAAATCTGTTGTTCTACTGTAGTCCAAATCATACTCCGGTTTTTATGAGTACACACTGTACTTTGGGCTTTAGACCACAACTTATTTGTTTTTGGCCACTAGAGAAAATTAAACGGAGGGTTCCTGACTAACACTTTCTTGCCTTCTGTGCCTTTGGTTCTCTGGTGGGTAGTTAATCAGTTACTCAGGTGACAGAAAGGCTGACTCAACTCCAGGCATGTGGCACACTGACCTGGTTCACATGGTGTTATGAAACTAAGACAGGGAGATAAATGGTGCACTCGGTATATAAAAAAGCATTATGGGAAGGATGAATAAACTCCATGACAAAATGTATGTAATAAGATGAAGATTGTTTAATGAGCCAGACGTTATGTGAACGAAACAGGGTTAATGGAAAAGTGGAGAAGTAAGATCAAGGAGTAGCTGTTCTTCATCACCACTAGGCAAAACACATAAAAATAAAAATTTATAACCTGATTTTTTTTTTTCTTGTACAGTCGGTGCTCAAAGAGCTTTTAGATGGTTATTATGATATTGTTGTGCCGTTCACGTGGGCTGATCTCATAAATGCTATTATTCTAACATGACTTTGAAGCATTATGGGATTGTGTGTTCATAGTGCATAATAGGAGCCTGTTTGGTTGTATGGAACAAGTACAGCTTTTATATTTCCCTTATGCTGATTGAATTGTGTTGGTCTTTATGTTGTCCAAACTGCCGAGAACTTCAGTTCATTCATCAACTGCGTGACAGGATCTGAGCGCTCTGTTCTCTCCCTCATTGTCTGGTTCATGTAGGAGGGAAGCGGAGGAGGAGATTGGGTGTAGAGTCATTCATCCTTAAACCTTTCCTCCCCCATCTGCTCGTGTGTCATCGCATGTCTGGCTGTGAGACCCAGGTGACTTTATCGCAGCATGAGCTGGAGTCGCGGCACTGGTTCAAGTCATCTCATTTGGAGACTGAGATTTTATTCCAAGTGAATCATAGGGATAATAGACAAACATCCGATGAATTCTTCAGGCTTTGAATTGTTAATCTAATGGTTTCAGACCACAGTTGTACGGATCCACACTGCAATCTCTCCATAACTTTACTGACAATATTAACCTTGGTAACTGTTGCCATCTGTCATAATGTCTGACAGATGGTCTTTTCTAATGATGGTCTACAGACACCTGCGTGTATCAAATAATATGGTAAAAACATTCATTCAGAGGATTTTCTATTAAAAACCACATGCAGTGTACACATTTGTCAGCATCAATCTTAAAAGCATTTCAGTGTCTGAAAAAAATAAATCTGCAATTTGGGTTGCAGTAGGAAAAATGTCTATGAGTATGGGATAACTGATACCGAAAATTGACCATATAGACATAAAATGACACTGTAAAATTCTTGCCAACAGAAGCTGAATAGTGTTGATGGTATTGGCCTGATTATAAAAGAGATTAAGCCAAGTAACAGTTAGCACCAGCAAGGCCTCGTCTGGGACGACAGCAGCTTTCTGCTTCCTGGTTGTACTTGCTGTTTCCTGCAATAATGAGGAGATCAAAGCTGAGACAGCAGCACATTCAATCCTCTGCCTGTTCAAAGGCTGTCTTCTCTTTGAGGAGAATCACCTTTCTGCTCAAGTCCCCTGCTGATTTTAACAGCCCCATATAGCACAGTGTCCACTCTTGATGTTAACTCTATTCTGATGGCAAGAAAGGAATGGAGAGCCAAAGCGTTTACTGCAGCATTATTAGAACTCAAATAAGACTTTATTTGGGGAACTGGAAGAGGTAAACTGCTGTTGTGATACGTGATTGCAGCAATATCCCGTAATCTACAGAACATGGGTCTATGTACAGCTTCTTCATTACCAGCAAATACCGCAAGCGAAATCAAAGAGCAAACTGGCGTAATGTCATTTTGAACAAAATCAGACCAAAACGAAGATGTTTTCGGGAGTTTGAATCTGATTGCCAATTGCAGAGCTGGTGCAAGCATATCCACATTGCACCTATCAAACACTTTCTTAACAGCTGTTTTCTCACCAGTGTCGTTTTTGTTGTTTTTATTTTGTTATTCAGAGGAAAGCGCACAACACATTTACATATTCATCAGGATGCTCACTAACAGTTGCTTAGGTATTTCTAAGCAAAGAACGTTAAAATAAAAAAAAATCTGCTTTCAGTTATTTCAGTTCCCTTCAGAGGTTCTGTGGACTATAGCATTGTAGGGGTGTGAACCTACACTGGTCTCACGGTTCAGTTCGATTACGATTATCATGTCAATGTCATTGATTCGGTTCAATTCAATATCACGTTCATCATGATGCATTGACGATGCACTGCATCAATTGTACTTCACATGTATACAATTTTGTCAATAAATACAAACAGTCAGATATATGAACTGAACCTGACGTGGTTTCTCAAGTTAGTGGTATTACCCCCTGCATATTTTATTTGTGTGTGACATGATTTACACACAGTGTGTGTCTTCTCCAGGTTGTGCTTACCAGGTTGTTCATAAAAGCCGAAATGTGCCAAGATGTCGGCTTTTAAAGTAGTTGGAGCCTTTTTAATTACTCGCGTCTTGCCTCCCTCCGCCATTGTATGCTACCGCGACAAAGCACGTATGCGACGTCAGAAAAGCATCAATACGTTATAATCTGTTATGGACTATTACCGAACTGATACCGAATCGTCCTCGTCTGCATCGCGATGCATCGTAGAAACGATTAATTTCGACACCCCTATAACATTGTATCTCCAAATTGTTGATTCAAAGAGGACCTTAAAGGAATAGTTCACCCAGAAATGAAAATTCTGTAATTAATTACTCACCCTCATGTCTTTCCAAACCTGTAAGACCTTTGTTCATCTTTGGAACACAAATTAAGATATTTTTGATGAAACCGAGAGCTTTCTGACCCTCCATAGACAGCAAGGGAACTACCACGGTCAAGGCACAGAAAGGTAGTAAAAACATCATTAAAATAGTTAATGTGACATCAGTGGTTCAACCGTTATTTTTATGAAGCTCCGAGAATACTTTTTGTGTGCAAAGAAAACATCCAAAAATATCTTAATTTATGTTCCGAAGATGAATGAAGGTCTTACGGGTTTGGAACAACATGAGGTTGAGTAGGCTAATTTATGACAGAGGTTCTTATTAGCCCCTTTCGCACCGCTTTAGTTCCAGAACTAAAAGTACAGTACTAAAGTACTGGGACGATTTTGCGCGAACTATTTCCCAGTACTATTTAAAGGGTTGCATTCGCACCGACAGTGGGTACTAGGAAGTGACGTAAGCCGGTCGACAGTGATGTCATTTGTGCGCGGCGTTCAACAACGAAAACAAAGAAGAACAACGACATTAACAACAGGAGGATGAGGACGCTGTGATGGGAGCTGTGTTTTTGTTGTGTCTCGCGGGTTTCACAATAATGGACATGGAATGTCGTCGTATACCTCAAGCAATTGAAAGATCGGAAAGGAGGACTAAGAAACCAAAGCAGTAACGTTAGTGTATGTGTTTTGTTCAATAAATCATTTTAAATGGTACACTATTTTTGCCTGTCCATGCTTTTTTATGACTGCATAAGCCATATATACTACATTAATTACATATATACTAACTTACGTTTCTCTTTTATTTTGGTTAATAATACCTTTTTGGGATTAAAGACGTCGCAATTTTTTAACAGCTGCTATCTCATCATTATGTTCTGCAACAAGGTGATTATCAGCACAAATAGAAAGATTAAGCACACATCTTTTGTTTTGTAAACTTTATTTACATCCATTCTTGCGAAATATAAGTTGATACAATGTTTATACAGTATGTGTTTACACAGTGTTTTAAATCATGGCGGGTGAGGGTGTTTTCGTACACGTTTAGCGTACATTTACGTTCCTACGTAACTGTTTTAGACCCTACTCTGAAGTAGGAGCTAATTTAGTTCCTCCAAACGGAGTTCCAGGAACTAAAACAGTTCCTAGTTCCCGCGGTGCGAACACGCCAAAAAGTGGGTAGTTCCACAATTAGTTTGGGTACTATGAAAAGGTTCCTGCGGTGCGAAAGGGCCTATTGATAAATGGAGAAAGGCCACAAGACCGCAAGTGCAGAATTTGAATGAGGGGCTAAGTTCAAGGATTGTTGTGGTCAGCTAAAAGGCTCAATTTATGTTTTGTAACAACTTTTGTTGATTAACATGCTTGCGGTTGTTTTTGGCCTTTTTCCCCCCTCATTTAGTATTGTAGTGTTCTTGCTTGACTAGAAAGACGCTGATATATGTAAGCGACAGGAAAAGTAGAGCAAATATCACAGTAGGCGTTCAGTCTGTGTGAGTGTTAGCACTTTTCTGTTTTCCTGTGTGGCCCCAGTTGTTTGACTCATCTCGGCATCAGTAAATCTCTTGCTGCTGGACTGTCAAAACTCAGCTAGCTGATTTCACATGGCAGCGTAACTCTGAAACAAACCTCTGGAATGTGTGTTTGTGTGGGTGGCTGAGCGTTATGGTTGTGGTTGCGGTTTGGCTTGTTTGGCGATGTGATTTGGTCTGCGGTTTGAGTGACATGGATGGTGGTGGATATCACACAATTGTGACGCAGCGCCCTGTCGATTGTATCATCACCCACCCACACAATGTTTGACGTACACAGTGGTAAACAATGTACAATTTTGTAGTGTTTTCTGAAACGGTCAGATGATGACACCATTGTCCCATGCAACATTCAGCTGTTTCTACATCATTGACATTTGCTCAGAATAAAACCTCACTAGTCATGTAGCACAAGTAGTGTCTGCAAACATCCGTTCATCGGGTGACCCACTTTATATAGTATATAATAGAGTAATGTGGTGGTTTTTGGTTATACATTAATTTTGTTTATACTATGTCCTACTATACTATGTATGATGATATGTGTGGTTCTTTCTTCACATTTACTTCATAAAAACTTTTTGTTTGTACTGTTTTATTGTGAATTTTATGTTTGGTTACACTAGGGGTGGGTGATATACCAGTAGATAGGGCTGCACAATATTTTGCATGAGATAGTCATGTGCATCTCGTCAGTAAAGCCGGTTCTGTGATTAGTGCTAAATCTCCATCACCTGTTTTCAAATGGAGCGGCATTTAATACACAGAGCCGTAGTTCACAGACAAGCTACGCAATTTAGCTCTAATCACAGAACCGGCTTTACTGACGAGATGCACATGACTATCTCATGCAAAATATCGTGCAGCCCTACCGGTAGACACAATTAACCAGTAGAAATTTGTCAACCAATAGAGATTTTGGACTATCGTCTCTATCATTGTTACACACTCACGTGACCGTGGCGTTGCTGTGCTACAAGGTCACAAAAACATATAATTTGCATGTTTTTATGCATTGCAGTTTAAAAACAAGTGATTTTAAGCCGTTTAAATGCAATCACCAGCAAAAGGCAACTCATTTCGCTATGTGCGCAACTGCGCATGCACATCAAGACTAGACTCACAGAGTACTAGTACAAAGTATTTAACAGAGCGATTTTGCCGCTTTATAGACCTTGAATGGTTAAATGCACACACTTGTGTGTCAAAATGCCCGTCTTTGCAGATATCTTTGTAAACAAAGTGTTTTAGGTCTTAAGTGAAAGCAAACAGCTGAGAAAGAAAACGCATGTATAACAGTATATTGGCTCCGGACAGCTCTTAAAGTGACAGCAGTCTAATATTCCTGCTGGCTGTCATTCATGTTAAGCAAACAACAAAAGAGAGAAAATCTCTCACTGCTCTTGACTAAATCACTTTTGTAACTTTAATAAGACGAAATATAGGCCTATATTTAATTTACACAGTGAAGATTATGCAGAATTTGTATACATTTGATTACTTTAAACAATGAATGTAGAATTATTTATTTATTCTACTGTGTTTTTTTTGTCCTATTGCTTGTAATTAGTTTCTTATTCTATTTACTTCTCCTCAGTGATTTTTTTATTTTAATTAGGTTAGTATTAGTTTTTTGTGGTAATGACAATGGTGACAAGAATTATGACATTTCTATGGTATCAAAAAATTTGATATCATAAAGACTATATCTAAAGTAAAAATAACTACATTGTGATATATATCATTATATATATCGTGAAATAAAATTACTCGTATTGTGATATAAGATTTTGGTCATATCGCCCACCCCTAACTTGACACTGTAGATATTTTTGTTCTATTGTTGTATTAGTGTATGAAGTGATGTTTAGTGGTGAGTTCTCATCCAAAGAAAAGTAAATTATGTGGTGAAGTTACTTGCATAGCTAATGGCTAAAAGGATGCGGGCTAACCTCAAATTTACATTTTTAAGAATTAGACTAGTTTGTGTTCTTTGCTAGTGGGTACTGCAACATTCATATGGTTGTGGCAGAATTATATTTGGGTACTAATTCTGCGTTTTATTTTTCAGTTGTGTTCAGGTAGCGGAGCACCATGCTGCTGATATCGATGTTTATCACTGTCCCAACTGTGAGCCCATCCATGGACCCTCCATGAGTAAGTGTGTGCATCTGCACGTGTTTCTCAATTGCTTTTGTTGTGTTCCAGGATCAGTCTTATGAATGTTTCCTTCTCTTTCGCAGTGAAAAAGCGCAACAACTGGCACAGGCATGACTACACTGAGCCAAACGATGGCACACGCCCCGTTCAGGCAGGAACTGCTGTGTTTGTACAGCAACTCCAGGCCAGGAGCTTTGCCAGGTACAAACACCTCTGGATAAAAACTTGATTAGACCTTGAACTTTTCTACTTTGACTTCTTGCGTTTTTAGGATATAATCACAGTCATTAGTTACATCTAGTTATGGCTTTGGAATTTGCACCTACCTGATAAGACTTACAATTGAATTCTGTGTATCTTGAATGTTTCAAAGTGGCCATGAGATTCTGGTGCCAATGCAGGGGAGCCAGGTGACCCAGCGCTACCTGGAGAGGGAGGGCTTCCATTACCCCATAGCGGTCCATGACCTGGATGGACTGGGGCTTAAACTGCCCTCTCCCTCGTTCTCTGTCAGTGATGTGGAGCATTACGTGGGTACGTGTGTACACTGCATTTACTGTCTATCAGATAACAGCTCCGGAGAGTGCCTGGCAAGTGGGGCACTAGAGCAAAAGAGACGCAATTAGATCAATAACACATGTGGACTCATAACCAGACCCACATGAAATTTGTGCAATAGATACATACATGTATACACATGTATTTATATGCACACATATATATTTCAAATAAATTCTGTTCTTTTAATGTTCTATTAAGCTTTCTAGGCCTATTTGTCAAAGATGTTAATGTAATAAATAAATATATGCACTCACACTTAAATCATTTTCACATAATGAAATGCTTGTTATATTATATTCACTGTTTTTTTTTCTCCCATCATGATTTAAATCTGTGATTGTCCATAGCCTGAGTGTAGCGTAAAACAAAATCTATCCGTAAAAGGGCATTTGGAAAATAGAAAAATAAATAAAGGCGTGGTAAAGTTTATGAGTTGGCCACCCTTTTACTCAAACCTCTGTTTGGTTTTAATGTAATCTTATTTAAGCTAACAAGTTTTTTTTTCTTTTTCTGAACAACTTTAAACACATTGGACTGGAAAGCATTAGATTACGAGTGACATTGTGATTGTGTTTATCCGTCCGTGCCGGTATTGAATGGGTTTAGACCTAACTCCTGTACAGCTGTGGAGGTTATCTTCTCTCTCCTCTACATTAGGCCTAAAACATTTCATCTTCAGTTACAAAGCTGTTGTACAGCACAGTCAGTCTGAGCTCAGATTCTCAATAGGGCTGTTTTATCTCAACGCTTATGTTACATGGCTCCCTCTTTCACACACCGCTGATCTTTAAGCTGGAAGTGTTTTAATAGTAACAGGTGTCGAGGGGAAGAGGTGTGTGTGTGTGTGTGTGTGTGTGTGTGTGAGAGAGAGAGAGAAAGAGACAGAAAGAGAGGGGGGAGCGGGCCACTCAACAGATCATGTTACCCAGCCAGTTGGGCACAGACAAAAGGCCACTAACCCTCTCTGTCTGTCGTTTCTTCCATTTTCTCCCTACACCTGCTTTTCTTTTCTTAGAAAAGATAAACACGCATTATAAGAAACACTCATTCTTCCATATGTGGCCAAATTTAGAGAAGCATATTGTTGTGTGTGTTGTCAGACTGTCTGACTTTAACCAATTGAATGCTACATTACTTATTAGAACAATTTTAAACAGAAGTCATAGGTATCAGTACCTAAAATTTCTGTCACCATCATATCATTCCAAATCTGGAATAATCTGTGGAACATAAAATAAGAGGTTTGGCAGTGTGTTCAAGCTGCCCTTTTCCATATAATGAAAGTTAATGGGGACTGGAACTGTCTTACATTTCAGTCTGTTCCTCAAGAAAATTTATGGAAACCTTTGAATATAGTGCACTAGTTGTATGGTCTACTTTCATGTTAGATTTTTGCAACTTTGTCATTTTTAGAGCTAATTTTCTGTAATTGAAATGTAATAATAAAGCTAAAATAAACTAAAATACTGGATGAAAAACTTGACTTCAATGAAAATTAGAAATGCTGCCTTGGCATTTGAATTTGTAATACTACAACTGAAATAAAAAGTTAAAGCTATATAGAAATTATAAACTAATTTAAAATGACAAAAGCACATCAAATTGCTAAAACATAAACTAAAATTGAAATGAAAATATAAAAATGAAAGCCACTTCAAAATATTATATATAAATATAATAAATACTATAATAATAGTATTTATATAGTATAATAATAGTATTTAATACTATAATAAAAAATTAAAAACACTGATCCGTTCACTTATAATAATAAAATAATGATAGATAGATAGATAGATAAATAAATAAATGATGAATCATTTTGGGGTGGACTTTAAATGCCTTACATTTAAATGTTGTCTACAGAATTTTAACTTAATATCACTGGAAATGAATGATGACCATAAAAATATCAACTTCAAAAGCAGTGCAGAGATTTGCAGTTATGTCCAGTTCCCAAATTTGGCCTTGAGCCTTTCTGAGTTATGTGTTTGTGGGACTGTCCGTCCAGCTGTTCCCTGTCATCAGATGCTGGCCAGCTGTGTGTGTGTGTGTGTGTGTGTGTGTGTGTGTGTGTTGAGGGATTGCAGTCACTTCACCACCATCTGCCCAGTGCTGTTTCCGGTCCTCAGCTGTCATTCGTGATTTGCGGCCCTGCAGCTGTGCCTCTCAAAAGCCTTGTTACAGACTTTGTGTTTGTGAAACCGACATAACAGGGAATTGAATTATGAGAAACTCTGTCCTGTAAACATACAACCGATTTGAAAATATCCCACTTTCTTTTTCCAGGTGCAAATAAAGTCATTGATGTGATTGATGTCGCAAGACAGGCAGACAGCAAGCTCATGCTGGGAGAGTTTGTGAAATATTACTACCAACCTGAACGACCAAAAGTGTTGAATCTCATCAGCCTGGAGTTCTCTGATACAAAGTATGTGTGGAAAACCAACATAACTTTAACTTGTTTTACTGGTTAAAATTGTGAAGTGATAACACTTAAAGGGTTACTCCTCCCCAAAATGAAAATTTTGTCATTAATCACTTACCCCATGTAGTTCCAAACCCGTAAAATCTTCGTTCGTCTTCGGAACACAATTTAAGATATTTTGGATGAGAACCGGGAGGCTTGTGACTGTCCCATTGACTGCCAAACAATTAACACTGTCAAGGCACAGAAAAGTATGAAAGACATCGTCAAAATAGTCCATCTGCCATCAGTGGTTCAACCATAACGTTATGAAGCTACGAGAATAGTTTTTGTATGCAAAGAAAGAAAAAAAAAAAAACTTTATTCAACAATCTGTCTCCTCTACGTCAGAGTAGCGCTATTTTGGAGAGTATCCACTGGACGCAAACTGCGTACGCTGTTCTGTGTCAGCCGCGCCACAAGGATACGAAGTTGTTTTTTTGTTTGTTTTTTTTGCTTACAAAAATTATTCTCGTAGCTTTATAACGTTACTGTTGAACCACTGATGGCAGATGGACTATTCTGACTATGTTTTTCATACTTTTCTGGGCCTTGACAGTGTTAATTGTTTGGCAGTCAATGGGACAGTCACAAGCCCTCCCGGTTTTCATCTAAAATATCTTAAATTGTGTTCTGACGAACGAACAAAGCTTTTACGGGTTTGGAACGACATGGGGGTAAGTGATTAATGACAACATTTTCATTTTGGGGTGGAGTAACCCTTTAACTAGCATTCAAATAGGTGTTGTTTCATTATACATTCAACACATATAAATGCTTGTTTGAATTATGATTTTTGTCTTCTGATCTGTTTTAGGATGGCCGATTTGGTGGAGGTTCCTGAAATTGCGCAGAAGATGTCCTGGGTGGAGAACTACTGGCCTGATGACTCGTTCTTCCCCAAACCATTTGTGCAGAAGTATTGCCTCATGGGAATGAAAAACAGTTACACAGACTTTCACATCGATTTTGGAGGAACTTCAGTGTGGTATCATGTTCTCTGGGTAAGAACTGAGGCCTGTTTGATGACGTGAATCTGTTTTATGAAGTGTACTTTTGTGTATAGCCATCTAAATGGTTTCTAAATGGCAATTTGTGGAGATCCGGTCATGTGGTGTTACTGTTATGCAAGTGATAAGCGCTGATAAGGCTTTTTTTTTTTGCAGGGAGAGAAGATTTTCTACTTGATCAAGCCGACTAAGGCTAACCTTGCACTATATGAGTCCTGGAGCTCATCACCCAATCAGAGCGAAGTATTCTTCGGGGATAAAGTCGACAAGTGTTACAAATGTGTGGTGAAGCAGGGAACTACCATCTTCCTCCCCACTGGTGAGAACACAGAATTGACCAAACTTCTGTATTTTTATTGTCCATTAAAAGATTATCCCCACTTTTCATTTGGTGCCCAAATAAAATCATTTAAAATTCATTTTAAATTATAAATGAAAAAGATATCCAAATTAAAATATAATTAATATATAAATATATATAAATATTAATTTATTTATTTTTTCATGTAAAAAATGCCAGGGTGCTACAACTGTCTTGATATCAAAGAAACAATCATCATTAAAATAATGAAATTCCTTAAAGTGCCCCTATTATGGGTTATGAAAGGTTCATATTTTGGTTTTGGGAGTCCCCAACAACAGGTTGACATGCATGCAAGGTCAAAAAACACTTTCATTGTCTTATAATATGCATTTATTTTTACCTTATTTGCTCAACGACTCCCAAGCGATTCGCTCAACGATTCATTTTTCCAAACCCCTCCTTTGCGTGACGCTAATCTGCGGTGATTGATCCGATTGATCTCATTTTCATTTCATCATGCCTGTAATGCCTGATAAATCAGTGTTTGTGAGCGCATTGCTGCTTTGTGTACAGCGTTACCAGGGAAACCGCTATTTTTACCGCTCCAAAAGCAGCACCTAGTGGCAAAGAATGAATTTGCATTTTCATTCAGACCAATGCGAAAAGACCAACAAGTGGGCGGGCAATATGCTAATGTTTCATGATGACTTCAACATGAAACGGCTTGGGGTTTGTTTTAAAAATGACTCGTTTCAATAATTCAGAGTCGACTCTTTCTTTTGAGAGACAATAACTTTATACACGGTGCACTTTCAGATTTAAAACTTTGCAGGATGTTTTCATTCACTTAGAGCTGCATGAAAGGTAATTTTCAAAAATCCATAACAGGGGCACTTTTAAGAAAACCTTAGTTGGTTGTCATTATCTTAATATTACCATAAATCATGTGGTGCAACCAACATGCAGAAATAAGAGATTATATCATAGAGTCCCTCATAACTATGTGTCAAGGTCAATAAGTCTCTTAAAATATACAAAAATAAAAATTGGCAAGAAAAGGTCAGTTCAGGTTGGAAAATGTCATGTGGTGTGACTCCCCAAAAAGTAATGATATTTATGAATTAATAATTCATGATATTTTTAATGTCATGAAACGTTAAAACATATATTTATAAACATTTTTGACAAAGATGATTAAGATTTGTATACTCGCATATTCAAATCGTAAGGAGGAAAAAAATGGTATTACTTTTTATTTGATGGTTACACCACATGACATTTTGGCGTCAATAAATTCTGTAAATATTTCTCAAAACTATATGAAACCAACAGGAATACAAGGAGTACATTGCCAAGAAAAGTAGATTTTTTGTTTTCGTTATTGTGGATGCTCTTATTTGTCATTGATCCAAACAACAGCACACCTTTTGTATCATTGATTGACCCCACGACACAAAATAGGATGTGCGCTTTCGTAGAAACACAGTACAGCAAGGCGAAAATAATATCAGGCGGTTTCCCAGAGCTCCTGCCAGGAAAATGTAGATCAGCGTCCAACATCGATGACCCTTGTTATAGTGGGAGTGTTGGGCAATGTTCTTCACTGAGCAACGTGGTAAACAGAATAAAAACACTCTGAAGGAGCTGTGATGCAGTTCACGTGCGTCTCACCAAATGGAAAGAATGTAGAATGAAAAGTATCTGGGTGTTATTTTAATCACCCGTCAGAAGCGCTGTGTTAATTCGTCATGCATTTAGAGTGCTAAAAATGGTCTTTAACCACTGCGGAGGTAGTAGACGCAGCTCTTCTCGGGGCAGGGACTCATTATCACAGCATGTGTGTTTGTGGTGTGTGAAAGTGAGCATGTGGGGTTTCCCTCCTCGAGCAGAACGTCACATATGACGAAGCAGAAATCCCCCTCTTGTTTAGCAACATGTCTGCACACGGTGGCCAATACACATGCAGCTAGACGGAGAGATAAAAGTGATATTTCTGTCAGTGGCGGTGAGGTGTGGGTGTGAGATGACTCTATATTTGGCTTTTGCTGATGTGTATTTGTATGTCTTTGTATACACACTGCTGGTTACAGTTGTGAATTGTGTGTATACACTGTATTTTGCTGACATCTATGAATGTCAAGGCTGAACAGTGTTGGAAAGGTTTGCAAGATTGCAAGTTACCCTACTTAAAATTTAATAAGTAGTGTAACTATTTTAATTAGTTTATTAATGTAACTGATTACATTTTTTATTATTTTTCTAAATTCCTAGTTAATCAACTTTGACACAGGTTGCAGTCTAAAGCTTTCAGCAGCAATGTGGATTGATGTAATTAATTGATAGACGTGGTGTGCTGCAAATTCATACAAGAGAACCAGTGAAAAGCATCAGAATGGCATCGCTTTACTAAACGGCCTTTAAATAGCGGGGGGCATCGTGCTCATCAAAAACAGGCAAAGCAACACATTAATATTATTCAACATTCTAACTTTTTACAGAAAATATTAAGATGTAACCCCCTTTAATCATTAACGTTCTCATAAGTAACAATTACAAAAAAAAAATCTCAGTAACTGTAACAGATTACAGTTGTAATTAAATTTGTTTGAGTAACTTGTGATAGTCTCTGAAGCATCAGTTAGTTGTTTTATATGAAAGTGATATTTGTATTGTAATGTTGTTGTTTTTTTGTTATTTTTTTATTTGTAAAAATGCTGAAAATATTTAACCTAGTCTGGATAAAATTAAAATTGTTAGATTTAATTACAATTTTGTTAAATTAAAATATTACATTTAAAATATATTAAATTATTTTCTTTTGATTTTTATTAAATATTTTGTATGCAGTATTTTAATATTTTAGTTGAATATTTTTTACTTTCTGAATTAAATTACATTTAAATTATGTAAATTAAATAAAAAATGTTAAATATAATGAATATTAATTCTTAATGTTTTATCCTTTGATTTTTAAACTAAAATATGTGCTAATTAATGAAATGGGTGTTTTAACGTAGTGTAACTCGCTAAAGACATCACTAAAAATACAATTATTTTAAATGATGATTCATTATTATTTTTGATCAAGCTAGTGAAAATGAACTAGGTCTGCATAACAAAGGCCTGAATGTTGATCTCTGTTGCCATCTACAGGTTGGATCCATGCAGTGCTCACTTCTCAGGACTCCATGGCCTTTGGTGGGAACTTCTTGCATAACTTAAACATAGGCATGCAGCTCAGGTAAAACCCTGGATTAATTCCTCATATATATATATATATATATATATAATTTTGATTAATCTTCTCTAAATTGTTCCTGTCACAATAGTTAATTTCAGGTTTCTAAACTTATTCCTGCTTTAATTGAACTACCTCTCCATTCACATTTGAGGTGTTATGAGATGGAACGCAGACTGAAGACTCCAGATCTCTTTAAGTTCCCATACTTTGAGGCCATCTGCTGGTATGTGGCCAAAAACCATCTGGAGACCCTTAAAGGTAAGTGAGACAGGACTACTCATGCAGTTCTTTTCATGCAGAAAATCCATCAGGATTTTCGATAATTCAACGGTCCGTTGTCAGTTATTCCTTACATAAATGTAGTTGTAGATGAAGCATCATGATCAAATGAAGATTCCGAGTGAAACATGTTTGTGTTTCAGAGCTGCGGGAGGATAGATGTCAACCTCAGGGTTATCTAGTGGACGGAGTGAAAGCTTTAATCTCATCACTGAAGACATGGCTGAGGAGGGAGGTGAGAGGATGTCCACTTTTACTATCTCATTATTTTTATGGTGAAGCTCCTGTGGCTGTTGTACATGGTCATTTTCTCTGTGTGTTTCCTCTGCAGTTGACTCAACCCAACAGTGAGGTTCCAGACTATATCAGGCCAGGCCGTCTCATTAAAGCTCTGACCAAGGAGATCCGCTACCTGGAGGTAAGACAAGCCTGAAGAAGTTGAGTTGTTTTGAATGGGTGATGAGACAGTAATTCATAGGTCTTTAGAGATATGCTGTTTTTAGTTCAATATTCACTTTGCAATTTTATGGGAACAATTAATTTGCCAATTTTCTGCACAGCCTTAAATTTAAAAGTAATTTATTAATTTCAGTAGAATTATATTACATTTTAAAGTTATTAAATTGGTCATTCTTAAAGGGATAGTTCAACCAAAAATGAAAATTCACTAAATTAAATGTCAAATATATTGAATCTTATTTCTTAATTTTATTTTTTTCCTTACTTAGATGTTTGCCAATTAATGTAATGGCTGATTCTACATGGCTGCTAAAGCAGCTCCTAGAAGTTTCATTAATTCGCTGTGTTTTCTTAAACAGGATGAATCGAATAAATCTGGAAAATCTCAGGGAAGTGCTGAGAGCTCGTTATCACGCTCATCACTGGAGAAGGGATATCAGGCACAGCAGGCCGCTTGGCGACTACGAGACCATCATCATCGACACCACCACCATCATCATCACAGCCACAAACTGCCCTCTGACTTGGATGTCCTGGAGCTTCACACGCTGGAGATATTAAAGAGACTGGAGGTCGGGCCACTTGAGGAGGTGAGTGCGGGTGGGGGGGTTTCCCACCGTAATGCACTGTAGCATTAAGCTCAAATTTCTTGTCCATTCTCCATAGTGTCTTTAGCATTTATCATATGACTGTAATGCAATGCTATCAAATGGTTGTAGAGGACATTTTCACCTTGATATTGGATATGTTCACTGCTTTAGCAGCATGCAATTATTACTCATTTCCAGTAAAAACACCTCTTCTCTTGTAACAGGACCCAGCCTTCAGCTCCAAAGTGAATGGCAAGTTCAAGAAAGTGTCTTCAGTATCTGTTGAGGGTAGTAACGACAACGCCCTGCGCCTGGTGCTATGTAATGGCAAAATTATGCGGTGAGGGTCCTTTATTGAGAAATCATTGAATGTTACATGCCATTGTTTTCTTTTAACATGTAGACATCTATATTATGGAGCTTTTTAAATACAGTGTGGAATTTAGTAGCAATAAAAGTATAAATTCATTGGTATTGGTATATTGACTAAAAGTTTGGTATTTTACATTGTTACTATATATATATCCAGTCAAAGAAAAAAAATAGCATGGTTTCCATAAAAATATTAAGCAGCACAACTGAAATAATAAATGTTTCTTGAGCATTAATTCAACATATTAGCATGATTTCTGAAGGATCATGTGACACTGAAGACATGATGCTGAAAATTCTGCTTTGATCACAGAAATAAATTACATTTTAAAATGTATATTAAAATAGAAAAGTTATTTTAAATTGCAATATTTCACAATATTACTGTTTCACTGTATTTTTGTTTAAATAAATGTATTCTTGGTGAGCATAAAGAGACTTCTTTAAAAAAAAAAAGTTAATAATAATCTTACCAGCCCCAAACATTTGAATGGTATGTTTGATATTTCATGTAATATTTTATTTTTCATTTATTTGTTTATTATAATATAGTAATTAAATGAATAAAATGTTATATTTTGAAGGCATCTCATGAAGAAGTGTGTCCTCCTTCCTCACAGGGAGAGGTTACCTATCAGTAATGTGGCAGCTGAAGTCAGTGGAGGGGAAATGTTGCAGTACCATCAACACGGGATCAAATTGGAAAGAATGTCGATGTGCCAACAAGAACAAGTGAAAAAAGAAAAGCGAGAGGATGAATTAAGAGTACACTGCACTATCAAGAAACCAGTCAATCATGGTGAGCAACTTTGCTTTTGCTCGCCAGAATGCTTAAATAATACTGAAGCCAAGCAAAAGCATCATGTTCTTCTGTTAACAGTGATTGATTAGAATGTAAAAGGAAATATGTTTGACTCTCCTCTCTCAGGTCTAACTGTGCAGACAGAACTCAGGACAGAGTCGCCACATGTAGCGTCTTCAGACAGTGACTCTGAGTCAGAAGCAGAAGATTCTGCTGAGGTACTGATGATGTCCAAGAAGCTCCCCAGGAGCGAACCACTTATTTTCTCTTGGTCAAACGGCTTATCCGTCTTAATCCTCTCTATCACGCTTCCTTTAAACAGAAACACTCAGAGAGTTCTGAGGAAGAGGATGGAGGAAGCAAGAGAGACTCAGAGAGTTTTGTGGAGCATCTGAGCGGCCGGCAGCACGGCCAGCATAAGCAAGCGCTAAAACGGTATGGCCGCCCTTCATTTTACACACCTGAGAAACTTGGCACAGTTTGAAAGCTAATTTTAAGTCCTTTTTCTCTTTTTTGTGCTAAAGTTGAAAACTTGTCTCCCACAGAGAACGTCCTACCTCACCGAGCACAGCTGATGCCATTCAGGGCATGCTGTCCATGGCAGGGCTGCTGTGTCAGCGGGTGTCAACAGGGGGCGATATTTTACAGCAGCACTGGTGGTCCAGTCAGGGTAACAGCAGCAGCAGCAGCGACGCATGGGACAGCAGTGAACCCTGTTCGGCACCCCGCAGCCCGGAGGGAGAGGATGGGAGTCTCGGAGAGGAGTATTCATATAGAGAGAGCTCACTTTCTCCTCCCCTCCACCCCTCCAAAAGACACGCCCCCAACCCCACACCCATCAGCAACCAGGCCACTAAAGGTGAGCATCGTAGAAACAATAATAATATTTGTGTCATTTCTTAGAAAACCAAAATCTTTATTTGCCAAATCATATAGAGGACCTCTGCTGAGCCTCATAACAGTGTATCAAAGTCAATAATTTGACCTTTTTATGACGAGGCAATTTTGAAAATAGTCACATTTACTCAGAGTGCAAAGAAAATGTTTTAGTTTTTACTTGGTTACACCACATGACCGTTTTAGAGTCATTACATTTGTCAAAACTTTTCTTTAACATGGTATAAAAGTTTTTAAAAATTATTTAAAATACAAAGAATACATTTTAAGTATTGCCCATTTTAAACTACATTTTTAAAGGATTTTTTTTTTATTATTTTATTTTATTCTATCATTAACCCACTTATGTGACATTTACCAATAAAACATTTTTGGGAGTTCACAAAATCATTCCAAAAATGTATATTTGTGGAGTAAAGGTCAATGCACACTGAGTCTGAAATTTTCGTATGCGTTTTTTCGTATTCGTTATCCTAAAAATGTGTCACGCACAGAAACCTTGCACACAGAGTCCGATGCGTAGCCTTAATTAGTCCATTGCGAAAAAAACTGCAAGACAATACTAAATGATTTTGTTGTCGTCCTCGCTTCTTAAAAAGAGAAAAATAAAGGAAATATTGGGTCCATCCAATCCTGAGATATAGAGAGGAAGGAGAGTTCCTCTCCTTATTAAGGAGCTGCGGGATTATGAAGTGGATGAACTTGACAACCGCCATTCTGGATTTTGGCGTTCACTTGTACGTTGGCTCTGAATTGTCAAAGCACCTGCTTGCTACGGATGCGAAGAACGCAGAAAACCGAACCCGATCCGAATTTATGACGGACGAAAGTTTTGGAATCGGTGTGTAAACATGATTGACACAACGTGAGGTCGTATTTATTTTTCAACGTGCGAAAATTTGGGACTCTGTGTGCAGTGCCGATCCCAGGCTTCGGGGGGCCCTCACGCTCGCGGAAGGCGCTCGAGAAACAGTATCTCTTCGCGGTAAGCTTTCAACTCGTTTTTTTTTTTTTTTTTTTTTTTTTTTTATAAAGGAGAGACTGTATGACATTCACGTTACAAGATTTTTACATAGAGAGCGTGACAGCGAACCGCATTAAAAGAAATGATCATTCATGTTTTCACAACAGTTGGCCAAATTCAAAATCGAAACTAAAATTAAAACATCTTTGAGAGCAAGGGGGCCCCCTGGTGTTTCGGGGGCCCTAAGCAGCCTGCGTATTCTGCGTATAGGGAGGATCGGCTCTGTCTGTGTGCAATGGTCTTAACAGTAATGTTTGCAACAGTTTTTCAGAGAACACACTAAATGGCTTGTATTGACTGTGCTTTTGCTTATATCATGTTTTTGTGGTTTTATTGCAGGAAAGCGTCCTAAGAAAGGACAGTCGACGGCTAAACAGAGGCTTGGGAAGATATTGAAAATGAGCTGCCATAAAGGTTTATTCCTGTAGCATGAGGAAAGAATGAGACGTGTAATAAATCGACACGGCTGCTTTTCTTTATACGCTGGGACTATTATCACACACAGTTCTCTTACTCACTGTGCATGTTTAGGTGACAGGGTATGTTTAATGGCTCACTTTTTTTTGTTTTCTCCAATCACATGAAATACAACATTATCCATCAGCACAGGGAAACTGCTTTTTTGGACAGCATTTCAACATTAACAGCCAAGAGTTTCAAGAGGAAGCACAGAAACGGATAGTCGGAGGTCCAGAGAGCAGCGTGTGTTCCCACAGCCAGGAAATGAGCCACAAGTGTGTATCACGGGCTGAGGCCTCTCCTCTCCCCCACCCTACCTCTTACCTCATCTGTAGCATGAGTGTCCAGGTGCTCGCAGGCTAAGGACGTCTTCCTAGCCCGACATTGGTCTTCAGATTCCCCTCAAGTCATTATCAATCTGCCTATTTCTCTCTCCTTTGATTGTCTCAGGCTGATGTATGAGCTTTTGAAATGGTGCTGAACATTTATAAATCCTTCTCCAGTCCCCTCTGCCCCTTTAAGCAATAATTGTACAGCAGTGAGTGATGTATTGATGATTTAGTGGGCCGCACTTTTAGGATGCGCAGGAAGTCCTCTCATAGTGGAAAGTATTGTTCAACCATCAAAAGAAATCAAAAAGCGGTGAAGATATAACATGACTTTACTTGATTTGTTTATAATACATTCATTCTCCGGTGGGCTTAAATAGGCGATTTAAAGGAATATTCTGGGGTATTTTTTTATGACAGTTCAAGTTATGCTGAGGAAAATAAATTGGAGTTGTACCTTATTTTGTAAAAACAAAACGTTTAATTTAAAAAGAAAGAATTAGTTTAGCAGTTCTCATCAACCTTTTTGGTTTATTTTTAATAAAAAAAAAAGAAGTTTAACTATATATCTTCCAAAAGCTAGTGAAATATTGCGTTACACTGGGGGAAAAGAAAAAAAACAAATGGAGGAAAATGCGTTGCCACACGTTACTTTGCCTGTTATAACCCAGTGGCCACAGAGAGGTACTGCATCCTCTGAAATACTGTTTGTGATGTAGTTTGCAAGGACTAAATATGCTTGTCACGTGACTGACAATGATCTTTCGCTCATTCTGCATAATTTATGTTCTATTTGGTTTGTTTTTCAAAAAAATTAGTTGACTGGATAACTTATTTATTAATTTCAAAGATTTATATTGCATTGAGTTTCCTGTTTTTCCTTTGCATTGAATAGTTTTGTAAATATGAGTATAATTTTGAATGTTGCCAATTCAAGAGGAATGAGCTTTTGTTTAGGTTCAGCTTTATGGATTTTGTAGTTAACACATTTAATGCTACTTAAAAGAAATTTGAATGACTTTTCCTGTTCAATTTACCTCTAAAATGTTTAGTGAGTTTGTTTGAATAATGCTTTATGACCTGTTGAAACGGGACAAAAGAATTTCAGTGGGAACAACAAAAACGTGGTGCTTGTGTGAATTTCTTAGAGAGGCTATGAAACGTTTTCTCAGGGAACATCGAACAGGTGACATCTTTGAATTCATCACCAGCACCGTCATACAATCTCGTTTTATACTCGTTTGCCAACAAATGTATATATTCCCAATTATTTTACTTTATTCATTTTTTATTTTTTTTTGTCTGGTGGATGTAAATCCCAGATTCAGAACAAAATTGTGTCTCGCTGTGAAGTATATTACAAAAATAATCTGGAGTTTGTTGGACTTTGTGCATAGAGCAGCACCAACAGATTATGATCAGCTATTCTCGACTGTTGTGTAAGAGTTCTGTTGGGTTAAAAAGCAAATGCACTATTTTGGATGACTCGAGTTGGATAACTGCTAAAACTCAGGCTTTGTTACAGTTATGAGTTTTGCTCTTGCGCATGTGTTTTATGAAAAAAAAAAAACCTTGATATAGACGAGCACCCTTTCAATTTCTCCCTCATATTTGATCAATGGAGCTGCTTTTCAGACAGGTTTCCTTTGCTTTGATGCATTAATTGTACAGTATTTATTAATCTCTAGCTTTCATTTCCATTTTCAACTGTGGTATAGACTTAATGTCACTGTGTTTTCAAATGCTGTGTTCTGTTCCTCCTCTTCAAAATTTCCCAGAGTTCTCTTTGAAAGTTTTGGATGTGATGGAATTTCTCCAATGCAATGTATATATAAGAAATGTTTTGTAGATCACACTGTTTTCCCCTTCCCTTTACCAAATGTTAAGTGATAAAACACTGTTCTACTGACAAACTGAAGCGTTGATGGCTTTTATTTATATTTTATAATGCAACTTTTACAATTAGACTTGATAATAAGTCCATATACATAACAGGAACTTTCAGTTTCCTCCACAGAAAATGTGCGGGTTTTGCGATCTGGTGCACATCTGCAAATGCAAAGCAGAGAAGAGAAATATCAGTCATGCATGCTGTGGCAGCACCAGGTAACTGCACTGAAGAAATAAGCTATTTCTCCTGTATGTAAATGAGTTAACGGGTTCATTTGAATATTCGGTCATTAATTACTCACCCTCGTGTCATTCCAAACCCGTAAGACCTTTGCTCATCTTCAGAACACAAATTCAGATATTTCTGATGAAGTCCAAGAGCTTTCTAACCCTGCATAGACAACAACACAACTAAAACGTTTTAGTAAAGACATCGTTAAAATAGTCCTTGTGATGTGAAAGATCTCGGACTTCATCAAAAATATCTTAATTTGTGTTCTGAAGATGAACGAAGGTCTTACGGGTTTGGAACGACATGAGGGCGAGTAATTAATGACCAGAATTAAAAAAAAAATTGGTGAACTATCCCTTTAAATGCGTATGTACATTGGGTTGTTGAGGGCAAATCTACTCTTCATCATCAGGTGGGATTCCCAGCTCCTCATCTGTCCATGCTGAAGTGTCCGGCCATGGGAAATGACCCTAAAGAGACATTTAGCTAAGTGGCTGGTGGTCTGTTTATTATTAAAAAGTAGCATTTTATCCCAATGCAGTTCCCACTCACCAGTACGGCGTCCGGGTCGTGCCACATGTGCCACAGGATCCAGAACCACATGGCGCCACTGAGCAGCTCTGCCTGAAACTTCTGGTTCTTGGTGAGCTGAGGAGGTTGTCTGTATTGGGGTTCAATATGAGGGCCTCCTCCTGCCCTAAAACATAACCGTCAGAACGATTACCGGTAAGTGTGTCAAATTTAATGGCTAGCAGTGCTAATGAAAACCCACGGTATTACAAACTATGATACATGCGGATACTCAAAAGCTGAACAAATATATATGGATATTTGTAAATAAATTAAGATACCTAAAATAATTAAAATTAATGAATTGTACATGAAATAGCCAATTAAACATTTTTTAAGTGTAGTTTTGATTTGTTTTTCTATCTCTATTTCTGTAATAATTTATTAATT